>VDFB02271358.1:252179820-252230222 GCA_007258455.2 Sequoia sempervirens | reverse complement strand
AACTAGTTTTCATGGGAGATGGAAAAAGAAGTGCAATCCAATTCCAAAAAATTAGAAAAAAATATTTTTAAAATCTATAGACAAAATGTGACAAGACTCTAGTTTGCATCATCTTCGAATTCTTCATGGTTTAGCCACTATAGGTGCCTGAATGTGAAGATTTAGTTAAAAATAATAATTTCAGTGTCCAGTTTGGCCAAAAATTGTAAACCACTATTGTGGGATCACCCACCTCTTATGGAAGAATGATTATGGAGAACATATTATTCATTAAAAAAATTATCAAGGAGATGAAGATTAGGGGACCCTATTATGTATTAGTGGTAAGGAAAGAAGATACAAAATTTGGGTTGATACTAGTAGAAGCAACAAAATTGTTAGAAGAATATGCTAGTGTTATACCTATTATGTGGGTAAAGGGAATCTATGGTCTAAATCATACATTCTCCTATATCACATTGGAAGGAACCAAAAATTATCACAATACCCTTTTGTCTATTAAACTCAATGAAAGACCCATAATAGTGGATCAAGGTTTTGGTCATTTCTTTGTGGGATGATTTGATATTGATTAGTTGACTGTTGATTTATTTGATTTGATAATATAAATATACACCTAGGTCAACTATGAAAATGAAACAATTTTTGATGATTTTAGGAAAAAATAGAACATAAAACTAGAAATAGAGTATAAAGTAGTAGAGTGTAGACACATAGGAACATTCCATGTAAATTTGAGCTTGATCTAGTTGGATAGGGGAACTGGCACCCCAAACCTCGTAATGTAGACCTTCAAAAATTTCTTTTAAATATTAATTGGTTCCTATCTGTAGGCTCTTCCTTTCTGTACTCAATGCCATAATTTTTTTGTTTCTAATCAATTCCACTTTCCCTAATTTATTGACTTGTGAGGCTTGAATTCTTGAATTAGAAATTAGGTCTTCAATCCTTTCCCAATTCAATTCATATTTGTAACTTGCACATAAGGAAGAGTTGAAAGGGTTGTATCATATATGGTCTTTCCCAAGTCAAACCACATTTTGGTATTTCGACCTCCATAATGACTATGATGATATAAGAAGAGTAATTACCTTCAGAGAGGTAGAGGAAAATGGATAAACAAGTGAAAAATTGATAATTGCAACAACTTACCATTCATATATCATTCCTTGATTGACTAAAGTCATTGTACTCATCACCTTAAAAAATATTCTCAAAACTTCCATTTTCGAGAGGATCCTCATCACCATCTCCATATCCATTGTAGGTAGGTTGTTTTGCAGTATATGTTTTCTTCCAAGGAGAGGGAGACCTTTCAATATTTTCTATACACTCAGTGGTATTCTTAGCCCATTGAGGAGTCAGATTAGATATTTTTCTACATTCTCATTCATTACCCATTATTCAATTCTCCTAATTACTAATATAGTCTTAGTCTGAATAGTTTATATTTCCTTTATTCTCTAATCAATTGGAAGGATAGGCTAATTTTATAAGTGAAATTAAGGTTAACAAGATTTGATTGATAATCCTCAATATTTTAGATATCCCAATTTAATTTAAAAGTTATTATTTTTTATCCTCTTCTTCAAACTTCAAATTGATTAGCAAATTTAGCCCAATAGTCTTCCAAATCTTGGAGATGGTGAAAAATTTTCCCCAATTGTAAATTATTTCTAACAAAATTCTTACTGTGGAAAGGAAATCTTCTTTCATAAAGTTGCATTGTATATTTTACAATATCCTTTTCAATATTTAGGGCATCAAACATAGAATTAAATTTATAGTGAGCTAGATTATTAGGGAAAATAATTCCTAATTTTTTTATTTCTTGGAACCTCTTATTCACCTCAACCACTTGTTTGCATATCTTAATAGGGACAAATCTATCATCAACATATTTAGGTAGCTTGTAGGGTAGTCTCTCAAAATTCTCCTTTCATTTTTAGAAGATACCAAAATATTAGTATTTCATGTTAAACCATTCTAAGTATATTTTACCATTAATTACTAGTTCCTTGATGAATTTATATCCTATATTGATATGCTTTCCTATTTTTTGAAAATAAGATTTTTGGACAATTCTATAGAATAATTGTTATCATACAAGATATTTGTTACATCATACTTTTCATTTTTATGTATAAAACACTCTTTTGATCCACACTATTTTATATGCTATTGAGTGGTCCCTAAATATTTCACTTATTTTGATAAAGGAATGATAATGGGCTACTTATTTGAAGCTAATTAAACTATGCCGAATCAAAAATAAAAAAAATAGAATTGGATGTACTATTTATATCATTAATGCTTATTGTGTAGTCATTCTTTATGTAACTATGAAAGAATGCTAAAATATAAGGTTCCCCATTATGTATATTGGGTGGAACCAAGAAAAAATGGGGGAATTGATGAATGATGTATTCACACCCACTTTCAAAGAGGCTCCACTCAAAGATAACCCTAGAGATCTCAATGCAAAGAAGATTGGTTCCCCATTATGTATATTGGGTGGAACCAAGAAAAAATGGGGGAATTGATGAATGATGTATTCACACCCACTTTCAAAGAGGCTCCACTCAAAGATAACCCTAGAGATCTCAATGCAAAGAAGATTGAAATATCACAATAGGGCTATATTAGATATTGAATGATAGCTAATGAGAGGTTCACCACCAAGTGTAAACTTGGAAAAGAAAATGAATTGGAAAACACAGTGTGATATGCAAAATAACTCTAAATGACCATAGAAAGTGAACAAATTGTAACAAAAATCTATGAAACTGGAAGTGTGCACCTAGAAGACTAAAGAAGGAAGAATGGAGGTATGGATCACTGAAAAAATCTAATGTTGATGCTAACTAGGACTCACTTGCCAAGCTAGGTGAATCAATCTAGTTTCTAGGAAAATGTGCAGAAACAAGTTTAAGCCAAAAGGAAAACTAGGCTAGTAAAAATCTCTATCAAGTCTATATAGTGGAACTCATTCACCAATATTGGAGAATTAGTCCACTTCTTTTTTGGAAGTTCTAAAATTGATTCTATGCCTCCCAGTTTGCTCTTCTCTTTTTGAATCATTTCTAGATCCAAAACTGTAAATTGCTAACTGCAGACCTTCTCCAAGTTTCTCCAAGGCTTGATGACAACTTTAGGGAATTTGAGGACTTGACTACTTTTCTCCACCTTTTCTTCTTGGAAAATATGCAACCTATCCTTGCAAATCATACACAAGAAAAGGTAAAAATCTTGTGGGGGTTAGTGAATAGGGGTTTTCCTTGGTCAAACCCCTTGTTGGTAATTAAACCTTGAGAATAAAATCCTTCTAGAAATTTGATTTAAATTTGAATTTTAGTCACATGGGACTCATTTATCCAAGGTGGCGAATGAGTCCCATCACACATAATGTATGGGGCCAAAAATGAAAGTGTGTAGAAATGTGTGAAACTTGCATTGAGGCCAAAAAGACCTAGGTGGGACTCATTCACCCAAGGTGGAGAATGATTCCTAGACACTAAATTTGGGCTCAATAAGCTAAGAACACTTGAATTATGACTAGTTACTGATTGGTGTCAGGATTGTTGCTTGATTTTCACCTACGGGCTCAATCAGTTGGGAAAATTATGTTTCAGAAGTTCTAAAGGGCTAGGTGGGTCATCTACATCAAGGGTTAAATCATGCATCTAGTGCTAGGTCATGAAGAACACAGTTGGAAGGCCTGCCTAGATCAGGCTCGGCATGAAAACCCTCCAAAAGAAGAAATGCCAAGACCACTTAGATGTCTCGCCAACTAAGGGTGCTCTCGCTAAGTAAAGGCATCATCGCCAAGAGATCCATCTTCAGTCAAAGGTCTTACTGATTAGGTCGAGTCTTGTCGAAGAAGGTAGTCTTGGCCAAAGGATGCAAGTATCAGCATAGGGTCTTGCTAAGATGGTGTTGTCTCCCCGACCGAAGAAAAAATAAACTCATCGCTGAAGGATGGGAGCTTCTCCACAAGGTCTTGCTGAAAGTAGAGGGTCATCCCGATGGGGTCCCAGTTCGCCAAAGGAGGGGCAAGTTGCCAAGATGTCTCGATGACTGGCCAAAGCCTCGCCGAGAGAAATTCATTGACACAGTGTTCCACCGAAGACCTAAAGTCTCATTGAAGAGATGTGTGAGCTTCGCCATAGGTCCTAGCGAATGCGGGGAGGTCTCCTTGAAATTTTACATCGGTGTAGCTCTCTGCCGTTGCGGTAATCTCTTGCCGACACAGTGTAGTCTCATCAACAGGAGGGGATATCGTTATGACATGAGCCTCGCTATGAAGTCTCCTCGACCCAGGATGTCTCAGGGAAGGAGTGCGGAGCTCGATAAGGTGGAGTGCATTCAGGGAGACAATAATAGACTCTTGCCGACAGATAAAGAAGCCTCGACAGGAGATGTTGGTTTCGGCGAAGGATGGCAGAATCTCCGTAATGTCTCGGCGAATAGAGGTGGTCTCGCCGAAAGATAAAGGGGGCCCCGATATGTGTTTTGTCTTCGGCAGGAGTCTCACCGACATCAAAAAAACCTCACCAAGAGTGTTTGACATTGGCATAAGGTCTTGCCGAAGTAAGGATGTCTCCTCGATAGGAGAAGAAGCTTGCCAAAGGATTTGGCCTTCGACATAAGGTCTCAGCAATGCGGTAGGGTCTTGCCGATAAAGGGAGCCTTCGGTGTAGCTTTCCAAGTTAGAAAAAGGTCTCCTTGACTCGGTGGTGTCTTGCCGACTAGTGAACAACTTTGTGAAAGAGAGGACCTTGGTGTGAGGTCTGAGCAATCAAAGGAAATCTCACCAACATGAAGGAGCTCGCCGAGGAGTAAGAGAATTTAGTGAGACGTCATGCTGAGGAGATGAAGTTTGGCCGAAATGAAATGTCTTTCGGTGGGATGTCTCGTCGAAGGAATTTTTTCTTGCCAAAGGGTTTGTGCGGCATCGGCATGGAAATTTAAGCTCGCTAAGAAGTCTCATCGACCTAGGATGTCTTGGCGACGGAATCAAAGGAGCTTGCCAAGAGGCTGAAGGCTTCGCTATGAAGTCTTGTCGACCCAACATGGTCTTACTAAAGTGAATTTAGTGGGGTTAAAGAAAGTGGCCTAACATAATATCTCCCCGACCCGATGATGTCTCTCCAACATAAAGTGCACTCTCCTGGAGTTAAGTCACCACCATGAGGTCCTAGTGACCAAGTAAGTGTCTCATCAAAAGAAATACAGAGCTCGGGGTGACTAAAATGAGCTCATTGTAAGGTCTCATCAACTTGGTAGGGTCTTTCCAACATGGATGTGCTCGCCTAGACATAGGAAAGGTTCGCTATGAGGTCTTCCCGAACACATGATCTCTTGCCGATAGTGATGGAATCACCAAATAAAGTAGTATCGATGTGACTCAGTGGTGCTCGCTATAACTTTAGACCGATGCCGATTGTCTTGCCGATGTTTTTGGAAATATCAATATGACTTCTAAAGCTCGCTAGGATGTCTCGCCAATGGTCACATGTTGTGCTGATAGCTTCAAGGGGCATAATCGCATCGGTGAGACACTGATAGGAGTAGTTTTCAATTTATGTATTCTTTCTCCCTTTTCCCTTTACAAGAACAATAGTTAGGTGACAAGCCAGCCTTTTCCGGAGGTTGACCTCTATCTTCAAGTGACCCATAGCTTTAGAGGTCTTCCCATGTTACACTGGAGTGTTGGACACCAGGTTCAACAAGGGTGCAATTTCAGGTGATAACAAGGATTATCCTTGAAAAGGTGCAATAAATGAGGCTTGTAGATGCAAAATAGAGCCAGTTAAAGCATAAGTAAAGCCCAATTATTTATGAAAAGCCTAGAAGAATTTGAAAGTGTGTTACAACACTTTACAACACTCTAAATAAGGCAATATTGATATTTATTATGATTAAAATTATATTTATTATGCTTAGTTAATTGATAAAACCCTAGAAAAGTGTGAAAGTGTGTTACAACACTTCACAACACTTTTGCAAGGAACCATTAAATTCCATTAGTTCATAAGGGCCCAAGACCTAATTTGAATGTGTTATCCACAGTACAACACTAAATCAAGGAAACATTAAGCCAAAATCATGAGGAGGGCCCAAATAAGTCAAAAAAAGTAGAAGGGTCACTTTTTCAGTGACTCCATTTAGCCCCCACTTTAGTGAGAGAATGAACCTACTTCAAACTCACACTAAAGTAGACAAAAAAAATCAAGAAGGGTTCCAATGTACCAATGCTAGCAAGACGAGATAAAAATGATCAAGAGGGGTAATCAAGCCCCGATGATCAATATCCTAGAACAAACTAACGTAAGCACCAAGGAACACACATGAAAATGATATAAAGAGCAACAACGAGGCCAAGCATACACTTCCAAAGATGAAAAAGAGAAAAGAGAGGGAGATAAAAAGAATTAGATCAAGCTTCGACCATTTGTCCAACTTGATGTGGATCAGATCTAGGTTGTTTGTCTGGAAAATGTGTACTCACTTTGAGGTGATGAAACTTATAGCTATCTGCTAGGTGAGAAGCCCTAAAAGGTGAGAAACATACACTCATGGCTGGTATGCACTCACACACATGCAAGTGGCTATGGGGAAAGTCATGCCTTAGATTGGGCTTCCCACTCAACCATACCAAAGTCATACCTCATAAATTTAATAAGGCACCACAAAAAAATGATTTTCAAGCTTCGTGAGGCAAGCAAAACTTTGTATGCTTGGAGCTCATGAACAAACAAGATGGCACTACAGGCATGCAAGCTATGCTATGTAAGGTGGCCATATAACAACAAATGTAAAAGGAAATATGCAAAGAATGTTCAAAGGAGACTTTCTTAGTTCATGTGAGGTATTTAACTTAGGGAACATTGTTCCTAATGCCTCCAATAGAGGACCAATAAGAGAATAGAGAATTCACAACTTAGGGGATGTAGTGCATCACATCAAACCACTAATAGGAATGCAATACACTAAGAGAGATCACACTCCTGAAGAAAATTACACCCAATGTCATCCACAAAGTGACAAATGCATTGTATGAAGTAAGAAGGCTACACTAAGAACCAAGAAAAGGGAAAATGCAAAAGAATAATGCCGATGTATGCCCCCACTTTAAAGAAATTGCTAGACACCATACAATGAGAAAATAACATTAAAGTAGCGAATAAAAAATGCAAAAAAGAAAGAAGACATGAGAGCCAACTTGGAACGCCCTATGCCAAGTCATATGTTTCCAAGTAAAGCTATGTCATGTAAGAGAAAAAGAAAAGGAAGGGTTGCCCCGAAAATGAAAACACCAAACACAAGGGATTCATGGATTTGGGGTCACTATGTTATTTGCTACAATTGTTTATAGAGAGCTTGGAACTGTCATCATCCCCCAAATAAACATAGAACTAGAAGAATGACATAAAGAGAGCGAAAAAAAAAACCTTTTGGGTCAACATGGAAGAAACACAAATGTCTTGATGCCTGGTGTCATCCCCAAAAGGAAAACACAAGACAAAAGAGAAAATGAAAAGTCAAAAGAAAAAGAAAGCCTTTTGGATCAATATGGAAGAGACATAGGGTTTCTCGATGCCTTGCACCATCCCCAAAAAGGAAAACACAAGAAAAATGAAAAAGAGAAACTAAAAAGGAAAAATGGAAAAAGAAAATCCTTTTGGGTCAACATGGAAGAGACATAGGGTGTCTCAATGCCTTGTGTCATCCCCAAAAGGAAAACACAAGACAAATGAAAAAGAGAAACTGAAAAGGAAAAAAGGAAAAAGAAAAGCCTTTTGGGTCAACATGGAAGAGACATAGGGTGTCTCGATGCCTCACGTCATCCCCAAAAGGAAAACATAGGATAAAAATATAAAGAGATGCATGACATAGAGAAGAATGAAGGTATAGATAGAGGAATGTCACAAAGAGAGAGAACATCAAATAGAATGGCATGGGGGATCACATTATGTAAATGAAATCACACAAAAGAAAAAGAAAAAGAAATAATACAAAACACTAGTAAGGAAATTGTGAGTCAACCTATGAGAAAGTCATCCACCTCCCAATCTTAGTTTGTATAAGCGAAAGGTGAATGACAAACCTAAGGGATAATGATAGATGCATTACTAGGACAAGGCTATAAATTGTTTGTCCCCACTGAGTGCGAGACAAGAATGAGCCGAGGGAGGTGATGGGAAAGGTCATGTATAGTGAGAATAGAATGTTCTACAACTATTACATGGAAAGGGGTGAAACAATATGAAGCTAGGAAATCACACAATGGCAATCATTGCCATCAAAGTGAAATTTTTTCAATATTAATTGGAATGCATGACTTTCATCGCTACTATGTTTGAGAATTTGATGATGTGCGCAATGTGGGACTTTTGCATCTTTAGGATATAGAACTAATCTATTCATGGGTGGTAATGTTATGAGTCTTTTGTTCAAAAGAATTTGTAGTTTCCTTTCACTTTCAGGTGGTGGTCAAAGGGGTTGTAATTTTTGTAATTTGTAAGGCCTCTTACATTTGCTAGATTTGCCAACTTCTCTAGATGGGATTAGGGTAGGAGGTCCTGAGATGATTTTATCTTTATTCTTGTTATTATTTTGATCTATTAGTTGTTATTTGGGAAGTAAGACATTCAGATTAGGAGGGGAGTCCAATATCACCATGCCATCACCACAAAGCCTTAGATATTCTTTAGGAGGCTTGTCATTAGGAGGGGGATCTTGATATCCTAATTGGGCTTTGTGTTTTCATTAATTGGTATTTTCTCTAGGAGTTGATGAATTTCATGTTCACTTGTATCACATCCTTGTTTACTCAAGATTGTAAATCATTTTCCATATGTGTCTTTTAGGTTGATGGGAGTGTTGGTTACTTTACTATCATAGAATGGTTGAGTGTTTTATTGTCTAGAGGAGCTAGGTTCACCTGTTATAGGGAACTTAGGCTCAATTTTTGTTTCAGGATGTAAGTAATCAAAAATTCAAGAGGTGGTATTGTAGGAAGATCTTGTTGTTTCATGGATGGATAGAAGGATTCATTAGCTTCAAGGTTGTCAAGACAATCATTTAGGAACCTATTCATGTTGTCATCATCTTCTCCAATGATGTCAACATCATGAGGAGGACATGCATTAGGAGTTGAGTGAGCATGAGTGAGTTCAATTTCATTAGGGTCATTTCCGAAAGCACAACTTGACACATCCACTAAGGACTTTAATGACATCCAAAGCTTATTAAAGCACATATCCATGATACAAATTTCATATTGTAGATTATGAAACAATGTTGTAAATGCAATTTTGATTTTAAGCAATGCACAAGATGAATGAATTTAAGCTAAATGCAATGAATTGAGTGAAACATAAAGTTTGCAAACTAAAATAGAAAGGTAACAACAACAAACAAAAACTAAAAAATTGAGCTGTAAATTCCAAAAAATGCAGTGAAAAATATGCAAAGGGACTGATTCGCGCAAGGTGGTGAATGAGTCTAGGTACTATTTATTTTGGAAATTTTCAGAATTTTAAATTAGATTTTATGCCTTTTATGTTTTTGATGTGAATCCGATATGCAAATGCATAATTTTACTAATTTTTAATGAAATTAAGTGAAATAATGCAAGCTAAATGAGCTTTTCACTAATACAAATTTTGAAACCCTAGAATGCAAATTAACCAATCCAATACCTAATTCAATGTTAATGCAAGCTAAATATAGGATGTGAATGCACTCCAAATTAGAATAATGATGTCTTAAATACAGGTTCACCAAAATTGAATTAATGAAAATGGGGGAATTGATGAATGATGTATTCACACCAACTTTCAAAGAGGCTCCTCTCAAGGATAACCCTAGAGATATAAATACAAAGGAGATTGAAATATTGTAATAGGGCTATCCTAGAGATGGAATGGTAGCTAATGAGGGGTTCACCACCAAGTGTAAACTTGGAAAAGACAATGAATTTAAAAAAACATTGTGATATGCAAATTAACTATAAATGACCTAAGAAAGTGAACAAATTGTAACAGAAAGATATGAAATTGGAAGTGTGCACCTGGAAGACTAAAGAAGTTAGAATGGAGGTCTGGATTAGTAAAAAATCTACCGTTGATGCTGACTAGGACTCACTCACCAAGCTGGGTGAATCAGTCCAATTTTTGGGAAAATGTGCAGAAACAGGATTCAGCCAAAAGGGTATGCAGATCTGTAAAAATATTTGTCAGGCATGTATAGTGGGACTCATTTTCCAATAGTGGTGAATCAGTCCACTTCTACTTTTTTGGAAGTTTTGAACTGAATTCTATGCCTCTTGATCTACTTTGCTCTTTTTGACTGGTTTTTAGATCTGAAACTAGAAGTTGCCACCAGTAGATCTTCTCCAAGTTTCTCCAAGGTTTGATGACAACTTTAGGGACTTTGAGGACTTTACTACTTTTCTTCACCTTTGATTTTTGGAAAATATGCAAACTATCCCTCCAAATCACACACAAGAAGAGGCAAAAATGTTGTGGGGGCTAGTGAATAAAGGCTTTCCTTGGTCAAACCCCTTGTTCGTAATTAAACCTTGAAATGAAAGCAAATATGAATGGAGAATGATGAATGAAAAAATAGTAATGTTGAAACTCACCAAACCCTAGCAATAAGGTGTAGCAAATATGCTAGAAATGGCTGCAATGGATGTGGTTCTTGAGTCTAGCTTGAAGGAGATAGATCTTGCTTGTAACACTTGCTTGGATCATGAACTTTACATCACAAATGTTAGCACAATAACAAACATGAAGAATGTAATCTTTGACATGATGAATTACACTTGAAGAATGCTCTTGAATGCTCGATAATCTACCCTTGAAATTCCTTGAATTCTCTTGTGAATGCTCAATGCTCTTATGAATTCTTGAATGCTTGTAAACTTTTGCTAGGTGTTGAATATGAGTGAAAGAACCTTGTATTTATACTTAATTATGCAAGAATTCTCTAAATTACAATACTACATGCAGATATCAGATCTAGGAGAATAAAATACTCCTAAAAATTTGATTTAAATTTAAATTTTGATCACACGGGACTCATTCGCCCAAGGTGGCGAATGAGTCCCATCAAACATAATGTATCAGAACATAAATGAAAAGTGTCTAGAAATGTGTGAAACCTACATCGGGGCCAAAAAAACCTAGGTGGGACTCATTCGCCCAAGGTGGCGAATGAGTCCTAAACACTAAATCTAGGCCACACAAGTCAAGAACACTGTAGTATGACTTGTTACCGATTCGTGTTAGGATTATCCTTGAAAAGATGCAATAAATGAGGCTTATGGATGCAAAATAGGTCCAGTTAAAGCATAAGAAAAGCCCAATTATTTATGAAAAGCCTAGAGGAATGTGAAAGTGTGTTGCAATAGTTTACAACACTCTAAATAAGGCAAGATTAATGTTTATTATGAATAAAATTATATTTATTATGCTTAGTTAATTGATAAAACCCTAGAAAAGTGTGAAAGTGTGTTACAACACTTCACAACACTTTTGCAAGGCACCATTAAATTCCATTAGTTCACAAGACCCCAAAACCTAATGTGAATGTGTTATCCACATTACAACACTAAATGAAGGAAACATTAAGCCAAAATCATAAGGAGGGCCCAAACAAGTTAGAAAAAGTAGAAGGGTTACTTTTTTGGTGACTCCATTGGGTTAAGCTCAACATTGATGGTTTATCTAAAGGTAAACTTAGGTAAACTAATGGGGGTTGAGTTATCAGAAACAACAAAAAAGTGAGTTAATTTTTTATATTTCCATGAACATAGAAGACCAAACCAATAATTATGTTAAAGCTTCAACTGGTATTCATGATCTTTATTTCAGAAGAAACCTTGACATTACCAAGATTATTGTAGGAGGGAACTCCAAAATTATAATTGACATTATCTATTATTAGAACGTAGCTCATTGGTCCTATAAGAACTCTATAGATTATGTGAAGGAATTATTGAAGATTTCCAAATTATTAAAGTATTTTATGTGTATATTGAAGGAAATTAGATTGCCAACCATTTGATAAATATGGGAGGAACAATATGTGATTTCCTGTACTAGCTCATGGAGGGTTCCCTACTCATTAATTTCAAACAAATAATTCATAATGAATCCACCAAATTTAGATAGTCCCTTGCCACCACTTTTTTTTTTTGGCTTGGTTAGACAAGGAGATTAAATTAAAAGTAACATGGCAATCACATCAACACAAATTTTATAGTAGAGAGGGATAACATTAACAGTGTAACATAAAAACTAAAATGGAAACATATAACCTACCATTTGAAGGGATTAACTCTTAAAATGACTAGAAAAATAGTTGAGACAAGTTATTAATACTTTTAGACTTATTAGAGAAAGTCAAGCCATGGAGGAAAAGCCTTCAAATTATGAGAATGTCCATAGAAATATCAATATTTGAAATATACTTATGTGTGGGAGCCTTGTCCCATTGCTTGAAGCTGTTAGAAAATATGACCCAGTGTTATCTTATTAATTTTCTAAATATGAGAAGAGTAGGAGTGTGAATGTGTTTGTTGTCTCTTTCGAGGTTATAAATAAAATTACATATTTAGGAGTAGGGATAATTATGGAAAGGATGAAGCTATAGAATATTATAAGAAAATAGCATCAATACATGAATGTGTAGTGTAGGAAAGTGCATACCCTTGTATTTTCACACTTGTTTGGGTCTGCCTTTCTTTACTTATGTTTCTTTATGGATTAATTGGTCCTATTTTATGTCCACAAGCACTATGAATTATATCTTTTTTTGGTTAATCCTAACATTCTCCAATGCATAAATGATAATTTAATGACTCCATTAGTGTGTCCCTAATTTTTGGGTTGGGACTAAAATGCCACTTAGGGCATCTTTATCCCCCAAGGCTCTTGGGACTCAAATTTTGAGACTGAGAGAAAATTTGCATTACAAAAGTTACCATCTTCACAAAAACTCACCTAGAGGCTGAATCCGGAAGTTTCAGAACCTGAGATCAGAAAGGAAGCATGTGTAGACCTTGGAGCTTAGAATCCTGTTCAAAATTTTCAGAAATTTAGAATGGGACTAATACGCCATCTTAGGCGTCTTGGTCCTCCTGGGCACATTTTTTAGAGATTCCTTCAGATTTGGGTCCAACATCTGAAAACTCTATATTTTCCCCAAAAAGTAGCAACGAGACTAATGCGCCATCTTGGGTGTTTTATTTCTCCACAAATTTTTTTGGAAGCTTCTTTACATTTCCATAATCCTCACAACATCTCTAGACTTCCCAAGTACACACATACTATCTCCTTGTTGCATAATTTCATTATTTGCATCTCTCATTTAGCTTATATTTCTAGTTTTAAGTCATTTTTCATATCACAATGTGTTTTCAAGCATTTTCTTTTCCAAGCATTTGCTTGGTGGTGAACCCCTTAGAGCTAAAAATTCCCCCTCTTAGGTCCTTCCTAATTGAGAATTGACTCACCTTGCGAGGTTGCTAGTCAATCCAATTGGGACTCCTATGACATTAGTGAATGTTTAGAGGAAAAAGTGTGATATTTTTAGGTATCCATTTTTTTTATTCATCATTTTGGTGAACCCAATGCTTTTGAGCATTCATTTCATTTTTTATTTGGAGTCTATTAAAGTTATTAGATCTCAATTTCATTCATTCTTGCATTGCATCTTGCATTAGTGAAAGTGCATCTAGGGTTTCTTGCATTTTGCATTAGTGAAAGTGCATATAGGTTGCATTTTTAATTTCTCGCATCATTTTATTTCATTCAAAAATTGAAAAGTGCATTGCTCTTCATCTTCATTGCATTTAGAAACATTCTTATTGCATTCATAAGTGAAAAAAATTACATTCCATATTGCACTAAATTTCTTATTCCTAGTTACTTATTTGGATATTTTCCTATTTTTGAGCATCAATATCTTGTATAGGTAATTTGTAAACACTGTTGACATTCTAGAATTCACTATTTTTATATAAAAAACCTCTGCTAGGACTAAAACTCCCTTCTTGTAATCTTATTCCCTCTCAATATTTTTTCTTCAGACATCTCTCTCTATTGTTTATTGTCCGTTTCATCCTCTAGAACTTTAGAATCTCACCAGGAGGACCAAGATTCCCTTGCTAGCATCACAGTCCCCGTTGAAGTTGATTCTCTAGTTTTTAGGATCTGAAATTACTTTTTTGTGTTTTTGTGGGCTGCCTTTTTTTTTGTTACAATTTCTAGATTTGTTGTTATTCCAATTTCTTTCTTTTCAATTGTAATTGCAAGCATAGGATATTGTGTTCATTACAATTTATATGATTTATCCCTTGTATGAGCTATAGAACTTGGTGTCCTACTGCTAGTATTGTGGTTAGATGAAGTGCAAGACTCATGGAATCCCACAATAAGACACTTATTGTGGATATTGGGTTCTCAAGCTCTCTTACTTCTGGTGTTGGCATTAGCTCACTAGGTATGGACCATACCTTTGACACCTCTGTTGCTATGCCTACCTTACCTACAAGTGTTGTGTCAAGTGTTCAAACAATGGTTGATCATATTCCTCAAGAAAACATAATGAAAATGCATGAAGACTTAGCTCATTTACAAGATAGCGTAAGTACTGAAAACATTTCAAACATCGTCATACCTACCATGGATAACCTTCACCACATGATGGAAAGTGATAAGGGACTAGAAATTGTGTAACATAGCTCAAATATTTGGAAAAAATCTTCCTTCCACCACTAATGGTGCTCAAGATATAAACAATATGCAAAACCAAGGAGGAAGTCAAACTCCTCCCTCTTCAACCATATCCTCAATTCCCACCTATACCAATCCTTAAATGACCACAAAAATGCAACCAACTAGTAGCATCCTTACTACCTCAAACATTTCCATTAGAGCTCCTTATACCTATGTGGCATCTAATATTATATCACCCCCATAAGTAATCCATTCATTAGTCCTTCCACCACATACCTAACACCACCATATTCATCTCCATCGCACACTACAAGCAATGATCCTATCATTAACCATCTCTTACAAATTATTTCATCCATTCAATGCCAAGTATCCACCATCATACTATGTCAAGAGAAACCCACTATCCTAAGAGATATTGAGAACTCTGATGCCACAAGGTATAGAGATCCCTATATTTGAGAAATATGAAGGAGAGGGTGATCCTACTAAACATGTTAATGCCTTTACTATTTTGTGTAGTGACTTTATCCTTGAAGACAAACTTTTGTCTAAACTTTTTCCCAAAGCCTTGAAAGACATTGCCTTGGATTGGTTTTTTACATTACCAAATAAATCAATTTGTTCATTTAATGAACTTCTTGAGGATTTTATTAACCATTTCCAACTACACATGGTCCCTGAAATGACATTAGCTGATTTGATGAGATGTAAGCAAAATGAGGGTGAAAAAGTCACTGACTTTATTTCACACTACCAATCACTTTATTTCCAAATTAGTGTGAAAATTCTTGATTCCCACCTTAAAAATATGTTCATAGAAAAATTACAAAGCAAGATAAGGGATAAGCTCACCATGAGGAAATTCCCCTCCTTCATGCATTTATGCACTACCCTTCGAGACTCAGAATTTCCTAACCACTAGTAAATCAAAAACCACCCCTACCTGTCCTGAAAAGATAGAAGCCTCAAACCAAAAAACTTGCCAACCTTTCAGAAGACAAAATAAAAGTTTCCTTCAACTAAATTCCACCTCTCAACCTTCCCAACTAGTTGATACCCAAGTATCTACTATAAAGAAGAGTAATCCTTATATCTTTGGGGATCCACAAAGACAATTTACACCCTTACTCGAAACACTTCACAACATTATGACCCAACTCTTAAACAAAAACATGCTTACCTTACCTCCCATTCGACCCCTTGACCCTAGCAAGCCATTACCTTCAACCTTTAGACACAATGTCTATTGTGATTATCACCAACAAAAGGGAAACGATACAAAACATTGCAAGTTTCTTAAACATCTTGTGCAAGACCTCATTGATTCAAATCATATCCAAATTAGAGGTGTAAATGAAAAAGGTAATAATTATGTGGCTCCTCCCAACCAAAACTTGCAAATATTTACCAATCCCATTCCCAACCATAATATTTAATTTGTTAAGGCTAATGAAACTAAGCTTGATGTGATGAATGTTGACACAGATGATGAAAATATGAGAAATCATGAACAAAGTCCTATGGATGATGATGAATAGATTCCTATGGATACTAATGAAAAAATTCCTATAGATACAATGATAGGAGTGGTTGACATCCAGCCTCTTAAACAACAAACCATTGACATTACTTTCTCTTTAAAAGAAACAATGAAATATGCACCTGATGGTCCTCTTCACATAGCCAGTAGAATCAATAAGAATCCCACTCTTAGGATTTTAATTGATCCCATCTATGGAGAGAATGTGATCACATAATAAATTTTATATGTGCATGAACTTACTCAATATAGATATGATAAACCAAAAGCATAGATTAAAATGCATGATGGTTTTGCTCATGCTACGATGGGCTTAATCACACTCCCTTTACAAGTAGGATTGAAGAAATAAAATGTATCATTCTCTATCATATCTAATTCAGACCAACTTTATGTGAAGTTAGGCTATGAATGGCTTCACTCCTTGAATGTGGTCCTATCCATTTCCCATAAGTGCTTAAAATTTCTTGTTGGAAATGAAATATTCATAATAAACCATAGTGGCTTTAGACCCCCATCTTACCATGGAAATTTCTCCTTAGATTATTTTTGACCTGAACCTAGGGAACCTACAAGACCCTGTGAAGACTTCCTTTTCCTATCCTATCAAAAATTCAAAGAAAAATTCATAGCCAAACTATCCCTTGAAAAATTGCCTCTACCCATAATCTAACCTCCACCCATGCTTGAACCTCTGCAACCTAAAGGAAACAATGCTGAGTCCAAAACCGTTTCAACAAACCAAGACCCATCCATGAACAATCCCTTTCCTATTTCATACAAGATACCTAGAGAAAACAAAACAAGTCCTAATCTGCCTCCTAAGGAAATTTATAAAGCCAAAGAGAAAATGGTTGGAAAACCTTCCATGGTTTCTTCCATTCTTCCCTCACAAGAAGAAAATGAGCCTATGGTTGACAAACCCGGTCTTACACATACACAACTTGAAAATCATAACAAAAGAAACTGCAATGCTAGAGCGTGTAGGTGTAGGTGTCATGCTATTTCTCAAAAGATGAATGATGAGAACAATATTGAAAATCAAAAGTTGAACTTGACAGAAGCATTAAACGATGCCCCTCCTCTTTTACCAAAACAAACATAAGTCATATCTCCACCACAACAAGAACCAACAACTTCTATGGATATTATAATTTGTCCTCCTATTGTGGTTAACTTGGATGATGATGAGGAACCAACTAAAATTGATGAAGAAGTGCATAATGAGTTGAATTTTTCCTCTTCTATGAGCTTAAATGAAAAAAACCATGGTGATCCTCCTAAACTAAGCGATTTACCATGTGTTGAACCTGGTGATTATCCTACTACAACACTTGATGTTGTTACTCTTTCTAGTGATCTACATTCTATATGTACTAAGCAAGACTAGGATGTGGATGACCTACTAGATGGTTGACTCACATGTGCTTTACTAGTCTATTATTTCTTTTCTTTTTCTTTTGTTGTCCTTTTCATTTTCTTTTTGTTTGCTTGCATGTATGTAATGTGATCACCCATGATGTTCTATTTGATGTTTCTCTCTCTATGCCCATTCCTCCATTTGTACCTTCATTCTTTTATATGTCATATACCTTTTTTCCTTTTGATTGATCTTTTCTCTTCACTTTCATTTTAGTTTCTTGTGTTTTCCTTTTGGGGATGATACAAGGTTTTGAGACACCCTATGTCTCTTCCATGTTGACCCAAAAGGATTTTTTCATTTTCTTTGTTTTCACTCTCTTTGTGTCATTCTTCTAGTTCTATGTGGATTTGGGGAATGATAAAAGTTCTAAGCCTTCTAAAAACATTGTAGCAAAGAACATACTGAACCCAAATCCATAGATCCCTTATGTGTTTGGTATTTTCATTTTTGGGGCAACCCCTTTCTTTTCCTTTTCTCTTGCATGATGTAACCTTACTCTAAACATATGACTTGGCATAGGGATTTCCAAGTTGGCTCTCATGTCTTCCTTCTTTTTTGCATGTTCATTTGCTACTTTAAAGTAATTGCTCATGGCATGGTGTTAGCAATTTCTTTAAAGTGGGGGCATACATTGGTATTATTTTAGCATGATTCCACTTGTATTTTTTTTCCCTGTTCATGATCTTTGATGTGATTTTATTATTTCACACAACGTGTTTTCGTCTTTGTGGTGACATTGGGAGTAATGTCCTTAAAGAGTGTGATCTATCTCAACATACTATATTCCCCTTAGTGGTGATGTGATGCATTGTATCCCTTAAGGGGGGAATCTTTTATCATTTGATGGGTCCTCTCTTGAGACATTAGGAACGATGTTCCCTAAGAGTAAGACCTCACATGAACTAAGAAAAATTCCTTTGAGCATTCCTCTTTCTTGTTGCATTTTTGTACCTTATTAAAGCCATGGAGGTATGCCTTTGATATGGTCCCCTGGGGCTCACCTAGTGAACACCTAGCTTCACTAGCCCATGTGAGCATGCATTTTTGTAGTTTATTAAAGTCATGGAGGTATGGATTTAATATGGTCCCCTAGGGCTCACCTAGTGAAAACCTAGCTTCACTAGCCCATGTGAGCATGCATTTTTGTACCTTTTTAAAGTCATGGAGACCTTATGGATTTAATATGGTCCCTTTGGGCTCACCTAGTGGATAACTAGCTCCCATTAGCCCTCATGAGCATGTGTTTTGTTTGCATAGTGGACAACACGTTCCACTTGTAAACCTTTTTAGAAAAACAACCTAGAACCAATCTACCACGTTGGACAACTAGTCGAAGCTTGATCCATTGCAGTTTTCCCTTTTCCTTTTTCTTTTTCCTTTATATTGTCTTTGATGGTGTATGTTTGCAATCTGGTTATGGCTTCATATATCATTAACAAGCATGTTCCTTTGTGCTTATGTTGGTTTTTCCATAGGATCTTGATCCCAGGGGCTTGGCCACCCTCTTGATTATTGTCATCCTATCTTACTAACATTTATACATTTGAACCCCTCTTGATTGTGTGGTTGGCTACTTTAGTGTGATTTTGAAGCAAGTTCATCCTCTCACTGAAGTGGGGGCTAAATGAAGTGTAGGAAAATGCATACTATTGCATTTTTACACTTGTTTGGGCCTGCCTTGCTTTATTTAAGCTTCTTTAAGGCTTAATTGGTCCTATTTTGTGTCCATAAGCCCTATGAATTATATATTTTTCTAGTTAAACTTGACATTATTCAATGCATAAATGATAACTTAATGACGCCATTAGTGTGTCCTTGATTTTTGGGTTGGGAATAAAATGTCAATTAGGGCATCTTTGTCCCCCAAGGCTCTCAGGACCCTAGTTTTGAGATATCTAGATTGGGCCCCTTTTTGGTGTCCGTGCCTCCAAGTTTTTAGGATTTGGGACTAATAAACCACCTAGGGAGTCTTAGTCCTCCTTGAGTCATTTTCGAGATTTAATTTCAAATTCTTTCAGGATTTAGCCTCCTTTATTTAATGAATTCATATGTCAGCTTGGTGTGATATAATTTTGGGATAGTAAGCATAAGTAAGTATAAATACAAGGTTTCTTCATTCATTTCAACCTGTCTTTTGTGAGATCTTTTATTATAGTATAATTGAGTTCACAAGAGCATTCAAGAGTAGATTTATCAAGAATTTGGAGCAATTTCAAGATTCAAGCATTATATTAAAGAGTTTTCTTGCATCACATGTTTTGTTGTGCTAACATTTGTGATGTAGGGTTTTGATTCAAGCAAGCAATCCTAGCAAGATCTATCAAGCATTCAAGATCCATATCCATTGCAACCATTGCACACAAGTTTATGGATTTTATAAGGGTTTGGTGAGTTGTAGTATTGTATGTTGTTCATTCACCATTTCCTTCATTATTATATTTCATTTCAAGGTTTAATTACCAACAAGGGGTTTGACCAAGGAAAACCCCCATTCACTAACAAACAAGTTTTTCCATCTTGGTTATTTGTGATTGTAGATCTAGGTTGAAGACTTGAAGATCATGTAGAGTGAAAAGCTACAAAAGTTGAAAATTTGCATTACAAAAGTTACCATCTTCACATAAACTCAACTATAGGCTGAATCTGAAAGTTTTAGAACTTGAGATCAGAAAGGAAGCAATTGTAGACCTTGGAGCTCAAGATCCTATTCAAAGTTTGTAGAAATTTATAATGGGACTAATACACCATCTTGGGCATCTTAGTCCTCCCAAGTAAATTTTTTGAGATTCCTTTAGATCTAGTTTTGACATCTAAAGACTCTATATTTGCCCCGAAAAGTAGCAACAAGACTAATACGACATCCTAGGCATCTTAGTCCTTCACAACATTTTCTGACAGCTTCTTTACATTTGTAAAATCCTCAGAGCATCTCCAAACTTCCCAGGTACACACATACTAGCTCCCTGTTGCATAATTTCATTATTTTCATCTCTCATTTAGCTTCTATTTCTAGTTTTAGGTCATTTTTCATATCACATTGTGTTTTCAAACATTTTCTTTTCCAAGCATTTGCTTTGTGGTGAACCCCTTAGAGCTAAAAAAGCCCCCTCCTAAGTCCTTCCTAATTGAGAATTGACTCACCTTGCAAGGTTTCTAGTCAATCCAATTGAGACTCCTAGGACATTAGTGAATGATTAGAGGAAAAAGTGTGATATCTTTAGGTATCTATTTTTTTTCTATTCATCAACATGCATTCCTCAAGTAAGGAGAGAAGATATATTAGCATTACATTGCATTCAAATTTGAAGATTTACCCAAGCCATGGGAGGAGGTGGTTGAAGTGCTAATGAGATAATTTTCCCTTGAATATAGGTAGAAATGCATATATTCATATCATTTCTCTATGCTAAACCACTTAAGGCATAAAAGGAAATTAATTTTCCTATTTTTTATTTGGTTCCTTAGAGGATTCTAATTCAACTATGATTTTGAGGAACTATCAATTTCCCGTACACCAAGGCATCATATACTATATCTATAATATGAGAAAGAAAAAAAAACTACCCCTTCATTCATCCATAAAATTTTCAACCCTACCTTCATTTAGTCCAAAGATAAGAAGAAAGTAGACCCACTCTCTTCACTTATTACTAAGTGGGGTGCCATGGAATTCAATCCCCCCCAACACCCCTAGGTTGTGTTCCTTGAAAAATCCAACCTTGATCTTATGGTTAAAATCCTTTTTCCCCCTACCAAGCTACTTTGAACTTCAATCTTTATTAGTGTAAGATCCCTATCAAAAAATCACTACTATTTGATAACGATCAAGATATTTTTGAGCAAGGAATCTCTTCCAACCCCCCCTCTCAGTCTATACCACTTGTTAAGTTAAATATGACCAAGAGCTTAAGATATGGGAATAATAGGGATCATCATACCCTCAACCTAGAAACCCATCTAAAGATGGGACAATGTTTGAAGAATATTTGGATTCTCCATCCCACTCCACTATTTAGGAAGAAGTGGATTGTTCTACTTGCAAAACAATAAAATCTTGTGTGGGTAGATTATAACAAAGTCTCAATCTTCACAATAATGTAATGAAAACTTTCTTTTCAAACTTCAAAATACTAGGTTGAGAATGTAGGTTATGAAGATGAAGGTGTTTAATTAGTTTAAGGAATAATTTAAAACCCAAGATGATGATGAAGAATTTGAGGAAGATAATTTTTTTTCTACCAACTTAAAAAATTAGAAATTGGAGTTTAAGTTCCACACCTTGCAAAAGAATCAAGAGGTATTGTTACCAAATTTTTACCTACAACTCAATTTGGTAGAGCTGAAGCAGTTGATTA
The DNA here is from genome assembly GCA_007258455.2 of Sequoia sempervirens. Lineage (NCBI taxonomy): Eukaryota > Viridiplantae > Streptophyta > Pinopsida > Cupressales > Cupressaceae > Sequoia > Sequoia sempervirens. Next base: position 252,208,148 of record VDFB02271358.1, on the reverse strand, counting down.
AATTTAAAGGTGAAAGGTATTCCAACATATTTTTGCTATGTTTAACCATTGCATATCTAAGGTTCAAATTGAGAATTCAATTTTTATTGTGCAATGTGTTACAACAGAAAAAAATTGCATAAATTACAAGATTGATTTCATTCATTTTGTAATGAAATATATACAAGATTGCAAAGTGTTTTTCTATGTACATTGAAAAGAAAAGAATGATAAAATGTCCCACACAAGCCATGGGAGTAGCTAAACTAAAGAAAAATAGAGATACACTATACATATGAAGATGAAAGTAATGAAAGATGCAAATAAAGAAAAAAATATCCATCATTTCTTGGCAGAATCTTGGGCGGGTCTTCATTGTCTTTAACTCCTCCTCACTCCTAACCTTTAGATGAACCTACATCATGATAAAAAATGATGGTTAGAGCTTCAGATATGAATCTCAACATATGTCTTATCAAAATAGATATAGCATATGTTTGTGATGCATTAAGTCAGTTGAGCAAGTATCAGATGTATGGAAGAGGGCCTGGAAAGTTAAACATCAGAGGAGCATTGATCTTCACTATTTTTTTTATCTAAGATGCTTTTTCACTATGCATGTATAGGTGAAATCATGTTGTTGGATTCATTTCTGTTGATATTTTAGCATGTCATGAAAAAATGGGCTCCCACAAGAGTTGTGCCTATCATGATAGCCCTAAATATTGAAAGGGGAATGAGATAGGAATACACATTCAGACGATTGAAATAAAAGCATTTTCAGCTTAAGGAGTAATTCACAAAGTGACTATAAAAATAACTAGCACCATTGATCATTCATGATAGCCAATTCAAAGGAGCAATGAAGCAACCCCCTTTGAAATATAAATCACAAATGAGCAATGGGCATGTTTCAAATGCTCAAGTAATATGCAAAATAGAATAAGGTGCATCAATTCTCACCAAGGAGCTTTGTTAATCTACAAATTTTTAGGTCACCCATGGTTCTGCATCATCATTTTGTGTTATTCATTACTATCACAACATCACTCCTACTATTTGCATCATGTAAAAATTATATTGTGGACAAACAATTATAAATCATTGTGTACTAACAAAGCATAGTTACAAAGATAAAGAGAAATGCGGTCATAATGCCAAAAGGAACAACAAACAAAATAATATTTATACACCTATTCATGCTTTTCAAAAGAAAAGAGCTTCATAGTTTGTAGAAGGAGGCATTGTGTGAGTATCATGGATATCATAAGGGAGCTTGCAAGGCATATCAAGGTGTAAAGGGTAGTGAGTAAGAAATAAAACAATGTCATTTTGATAGTGACTTTATTTCCACAATGTATGAGGTCATTTTCAGTTCACAATTGCATATAAGACTAGACCCATAATGAAATAAAACATGTTGAAGTGCCATGGAATTCATAGTATTCAAGTGTAATGTTCTACAAAAGCATAATAAAAAATGCATCCTTCCCTCATCAAGGTGTCTATTTGCATACAAGTTTTTTTCTGTTGTCTAGCTTCATTAAACAATGTTCCCATCATATTGCCCATATCTTCCATTTGATGCTTCAACATCATTCTTTTCTATTTATAATGCATACAAAGAAATATCATATTTCATAGGGGGGCAGCCATTAGAACAACACAAAAAGCATAGAAAAAATGTATCAAGGTGATAGCAACAGGTGGAGTATTGTGTTGTCTATGAAACAAATGATAAGAGGATACCATACAAGGGAAAGCATGTGAATAAGCTTGACATGGAAGCTTGTCTATAACAAAAAAACATTAGCATGAAATAGTGAGCCTTTTGAAAAAAAAGTATAGAGGTGATATATCTGTGTGAATTTTTTGTAAATGTTGAGAGATGCAAAGCTATAGGCAGCTCGAGGGTTGTGGAATCAAATAAATAGATCATTGAAGCATGAGGTAATCTGTAGCATGAGGGACATGAAATATTGTTCAGATAATCATCACTCACTACATGAAAAATAATAAAATGAAAAGAGATAAGGGTTTCTCCTATAGTAAAGAATGGAGCAATATTCTAGAATTCCATGAGTGCAAAAGAAGGTGAAACTTAGAAATTTGTGCCAAACATTGAAGGGTTTTGAACCCATTTTCTAAAAATTTAAAGGTGGATCCACAACCACGAAGAAGTAAAGAACATGAGGGATACCTGTGAAGCCAAAGGAATAAAAGGGTTTCTTTTTATTTCTTTATATAATGGAATACAGAGTAACATTCGGGCCCCATTATTTCTAGCCATGAACTATAATGGCAAGACTCTTAAGGGATGAAATCAAGAAGATGGAAAATCCATGCTTTCTGAAAATAAATGAAGTAAAAGAGGTCGTGACCATGGAGGTATAAGAATGCCATAGAAATTGAGGAAATAATAGAAACCATAATGTACAAAAAATAAAAAACCATATTCATCATTTTGGAGGTCAAACTGAGCATTTTATCGACTGAAGGAAAAAGAGAATGTAAGGGTTGAATGTTAGAGAACTTACGTAGTTTTTCTGTTGAAAATATGCATTCAAACCTGCAAGAGTTTCTCCAAAATCTCAATCAAAAGCATTCATGGTGGCCTCGAAACAATGGTAAGGCATCAACAGAGTGGAAAGAAATGAAATGCATTAGAAAAAATGATGGTGGTGATGGCTAAAAGCCAAATAATGCTTCCAAAATGAAGGATAAAGAAGTCCCTATTTAGCTTTTGAAACAAAAAAGACTTACCCAAGAATTTTCCTACAAGAATCTCCATGAAAGGCTCCCAAAAAAAACAAAGGATGGAAACTTCAAGTTGCAAAACCTAAGGAGCATGGTGGCGGTGTGCAGAGACCAAAAAACTCAAAACATCAAAGTGAAAATGAATGACAAAAAAGGTGGAGGTTGAACTTTTGTTCTAGGGTTTCCCATTTTTCCCTAATTCAACCTTGTGAATTTTTCACATTATTTTAAATTTTCATGCCGTGTAAATATTTTGTGATATTATCTTTTTCCTTTGCATATGTGTTACAAGCCTAGGCGTCTTAATGCCTTAGTTCCTTTTCTTGATTTTGGGAGAAAAATCATATACCTATGCCCTTGATGATATTTTATGATTTTTTAGAAAAAATAAAATGCCTAAGTAGGGATATATTATACACTTTGCAAAATTTGAGTCAAAATTATAAATGCCTTCTACTTATTTTGCAAAGTTGTCAAAAATCAAGTCAAAATCAAGTCTCTTTCCATCTTTATTTTTCAAAAATTGAAACTGCAATATTGTAAAACAATATTAAGGAAAATTTTCTATAAATTGGCTTAGTAATTGTTATTTAAAATGCAGTAAAATAGAGCAAGTGTTGAGTTAAACTTTCTCTTTTCATTTTGAGTCCCATTTGAGAAAAATAGAAAAAAATAGGTGAACTGAGCTTTCCACTTCTAATTTTTAGTCACAACTAAGTTCTTTTGATTCCATTCTAGGTCAACCCTCTTGGGAGGGAAATTTTACATCTTTTTCACTCAGTTTTGAGGCAGTTTGGGCCCTATTTTGGAGTATTTTTCTGCTTGCTCAAAAATTGCATTGAGATTTCTATTTTGGAGATCAGTTCACTTAATTTTTTCCCTTGTCACTCTTGGAGGCGTATTGGAGATATATATTGGAGAAAAACTTAATTTTTTCTCAATTTAGATTTGCTTATTTCTCTCTTGACTACTTGTAGAGAGCTTTGTAAGCCTTGATTTATACTCAGATTTTCATATTCTCATACTCCTTTCAGATCAATAAAAGTAGCAGATCATTCCTATCTCATAATTTTGTCTCATTTGGCAATAATAATTTGATTTTGTCATTGTGATTATGAATTTTGAATCCTTTTTATGTCCTATTATTGCAATTGTGGTGCAAAAATTTCATATAGCACAAGTTTTATGTTGTGTTTTGCTTTCAAACCTTCATACAAATTACTTTTGTGTTGTATGCTTCATATGAGGTTGTGAAAGTTAGTGTTTTGAGAGCTGATTGTGAGTGGAGTTAGTGAATAGAGTTAATTTTTTTGGTACATCACCCATTAGATTTTAGGATTTTCATTTCCAAAGTTATCCTTCTATCCCTTTTCTTAGAAAATTCATTAGTCTAGGTGATCTACCAGGGGAACCAACCCTCTTTAGAGATTCATTCTCATCATAAGTCACCCACAACTTGAGAACATTCCCATTTTTCAACAAGATATTTGAGTCAAACTTAGATAGGGTGCAATCCTAATTGAAAATAGTTTTTGGCACACCCGATGGGACAAATTGGACTTTTTTAGTCCAATATTTGATCATTTATTGCTAATATTAGGTGTGTATATCAGTAAGATCTGCCTTTAGAGGAAAAAAATACACACATCTAGCAACTTCGAGCTCAAATTTATTGGATTCAGTATGATCGAGTGTTGGTTTATTTCAGAAAATCTGATTTTTGTTTATTTTTTAGCTTTTGAATGAATGAATATGCCTATGTCCCATGGAAGTATGTCTTATCATCCAACATACCATGAAAATTCTGCTTATCCACCTCCTTATTAGTCATATCAGGCCAATCATGATGTTGGTTTTAATTCCATGGCTTTTCAAGAAAACCACCATGCTCAATATAGTTACCACCCATCCACCCTTGCTCAACCTCTATATCAACCTTCATATGCTCAAAACCAGCTCCAAGAGAGTGAAAAGGAGGAGATTGCAAGCATAAAGGGTATGTTGCTTGACTTCATGCTTGACTTCTCAAATCAGGTAGAGGAGATCAAGAGGCAACAAGAGTATAATCAACAATAGGAAGAGATGGCTTATCATGCCTATCTCCATGAGAAAGAGTTGGAGACACAAAGGATACAATTTGAGGAGAACCTTGAAAGAGATATAGTTGCAAAAGAGGAGTAGATGAAGCTTTTGTTTGCTCAAACAAAAAGGCATGAAATCTAAGCATCTCTTGTGGTTCCAGATCAACCTGCTCAAGAGGAGGTTCGTAAGTATAAGTTTCCAAGTTTTAGAAAAATGAGCCTCATAGTATTCATAAAGTTGAGATTCCAAGTTTTAGGTAGGATAAAGTCCTTAATTCCTCAAGACAGCCTCTTAAGCTCAAAATTGCAAGTTTCAGAAGCCTTCATCCTTTGCAAATTAAAAAAAAATCAAGCTCAACCTAGTTTAGTTACAAAGCAACCCATTGAGCAACATTTTTCCTTGTGAGCAATCTAAGAAGCTTCCCAAGTTTCCCTATCTAATGAATCCAAGGGTGAACCCATTGATTAGGATATCTCAATCCTCTAAAAGAAGATTAGAAGAGGAGATCTATCACATTTAACTATGGGGTGTTCCCAATTATAGCAGCAAAAGATTGAATAGAAAAAATCTTCTCTAGATGACCCTTTCAATGTTTTGACTAATGAGCTTCCTTGTTTTGTTGAAGAGGATGAAAATGTCTCAGTGCTTATCTTAGAAGATCAATCAGGATAGCAGGATGAGGTAAAGGAGGTTGATCAAGAGGATAACTCCATAGTTTGGTTTGATGAGTTACCTCCCTTCATTGAAAATGATGAAGAAGATGTTATTATGATCTCATCAACATCAGTTTCAAAACAACAAGAAGATGCTCAAAAATATGAGGAGTTGCTAGTTGAAGGTAGCCCATCTGACAATGGGGCCTTGGATTGGTAAGAAGAGTGCAAGTGTGAACCTTTTATGGAGTCTAAAAAGGCTGATGATTACTACCATGAGAGAATCCTTGAGTTGAATGATCAAGAGGTTGAGGAGGATCTATTTCAAGCTGAGATTGAGATTTTCTACTCATTCTTAGAAATTTTTTCCAACATCTTTGGATGAGTATTATCTTGAGCAGCAAGAGCAAGAGGTGGAAGTGGCTAAATTCCCAAATGAGTCACTAGTTATGGAGTAGCCTAATCAACAACATGACCTCAATTGGTTGGAGAATTTTGAGGTTGTTGCTTCAATTGAAATTTTGTTGGGGGAGGCTATTTCATATTTTGAACATTTTCCTTCCTTCATTGAAGAAGAAAATCGTAATTTGAAGTGGACCTCCTTGAATGATAATGAGGATTCCAAGCCTGGACCAGTTGTTTTTAAGAGCCTTCCAAGATTTGATAGCTTTGATGAGTTATTAGCCACTCTAATGGAAGAGGATGGCCCATTGACTATGGATGAAGAGTCAACATGGAAAGTTATTATGCAGAGTGAAGGTGATATTTCTAATCCTTCAAATTGTCTTCTCCTTATTCCAAAGCTTTCAAGAGGTTTCCCTATCAGAGATCTAGCCAGGGATGTTAGCAAGATTCAATAGGCTTTTAGTACACCTGAGAATGAGATTGCAGCTAAGGAGCAACAGATCCAACTTACCCATTCATGGAAAACTAGAGGTATGTTTGATCAGAACCAAGGGGTCTATGCCTTTGGTTGTAATCTTCAAGTTATAGTACAACAATGTGTGGGGTGTATTCTTGTTTTTCACCTCTTATTACCAGTTTATAAGCATGCAAAGCATTCTTTGTTGGTTAGGAGAGGGAGTTATTTTTCAAAAACAATTAATGGTTTTGTCTGAGTACCATTTTTGCTAGTTAGTGTAGGTTAGAGTTAGCATTTTATGCTAATAAGTGTTTGGCACATTTTTTTTAGTTTTGTTTCCTTTCCCTAAGTGTTGTTGCACATGTTTTCTAGCCACCAGAGCCTTCTTAGTTTTCTTTTTGTTTGGTTTTTCTATTGTTTGGAGTTTGAAACTTAGTTAAAATGGTTTTTTTGAGTTTGAGAAGGGAATAATTTTACTCCATGCCCAATGGATTGTTTTTTCTACTAGTCTATATGCTTAGCAGGCAAGAATTCAACAAAAATTGCCAAAAATGTTACCAAATTTTCACCTACAGCTTAATTTGGTAGAGCTAAAGTAGTTGATTAAATTTCAATTTGAAAGGTATTCCAACATATTTTTGCTATGTTTAACCATTACATAAATAAGCTTTAAATTGAGAATTCAATTTTCATTGTGGAATGTGTTACAATAGAAACAAAATTGCATAAATTAAAAGATTGCTTTCATTCATTTCTATAATGTTTCATTTATTTTGTAATGAAATATATACAATATTGCAAAGTGTCACTATTGTTCTATACATTGAAAAGAAAAGAATGACCAAATGTCCCACACAAGCTGTGAGAGTAGCTAAACTAAAACAACATAGAGATACACTATACATATGAAGATTAAAGTAATGAAAGGAGCACATAAAGAAAAACATATCCATCATTGCCTAGTAGAATCTTGGGTGGGTCTTCATTTTCTTTAGCTCCTCCTCACTCCTGAACTTCAGATGAACCTAAATCATGATAAAAAGGATGGTTAGAGCTCCAGATATGAATCTCAACATATTTCCTATCAACAAAGATATAGCATATGTTTATGATGCATTATGTTAGTTGAGAAAGTATCAGATGTATGCAAGAGAGCCTAAAAATTTAAACATCATAGGAGCATTAAGCTTCACTTTTTTTTATCTAACATGTTTGTTCACTATGTAGGTATAGGTGAAATCATGTTGCTGGATTCATTTCTATTGATATTTCAGCATGTGGTGTGATGGAACTTCAAATTTTGTTCCTAATGTTTCACTCATGCCCTACCTTATGTCACTGGTCTTTCATGGTGTTGGAAAATTTCCAAGGGGTGGGGTTTTAGCTTTGTCTTCATATTAAACCTTTGTGCTTACCTTAAGCCTTGGTCGGGATCTATTGCATTGTTACCTTTTTCTTGAAGGGTTTTGAAACATTTTATGCCCCATCGTTTCATCTAGGTTGGTTCCCTTTGGTTTCAATGTTTTATTTCCTCTGCCAGTTTTATTTTCCTAAGTCTGGGTTAGCCTCGTGATGAATTGTTTTAAAACAATTGATGTTGTTGTTTACCGTCAGCTTAGTAATGCCCCCTTGCCCTTTAATGAATGTTTTATTTTGTAGAGGGATGAATTTTGCAATACCGTCAATCATTGCCTTCAGATATCAACGGTTGCTTGCCATCCCGTGATCGAGAATTGAAGGATTGCGAAATAGTGGGCGGATGCCACGTGTCCTATCTAGGGGGATCAAACTTGCGCCACCGTTGATCAACTACCGTCTGATCTGAGCCCTTGCTCGCTATTTCAAAATTAGAAGTTGCTCACTTTTCAATTATCATGAAGTAGTGAGATTTTTCCACGTATACAAGGTGGGGCCCAAGGAATTTTTTTTTGTGCGAGTATTTTAAATGTTTCCTTGCTTCCAAAGAAAAACATTTAAAATGAAATATTTGCCAAGGATGGGGGAATTCATTAAAAATGAGCAAAAGTGGAGAAATTAGGGCAACTAGTCAAGTCAAAGAAGATCTACGATGGAGATTAGAAGTTGAGTCCAGCTACATCTTAGCCGTTCCTCGCCATCCCGTAATCCAAAACTGCAAGATTGCGATTCCATGGGCGGGCGCCACATGGGCTTCCTTGGTGAGGCTGAAGGAGATCAGTTTGTGTGTCGTTGATCAATCTTCATAACATCAACGATTTCCCACCATCCTGTGATAAAAAATTAGAGGATTACGATATCACGTGCGGGCGATACGTGTCCCATATGGGGGATCAAATTTGTGTGACCGCTCGTCAACTGTCCTTTGATTTGAGCCGTTCCCTGCCATCCCACGATGGTGCTTTGGTTGATTGCGATATCACGGGCGACTGCCACATGTGTCTTACTTGATGAAGCCGAAGGAACAATGAAATACATCATCTGACCTTAAATACATTAAAAGGTGGGTTACTAAAGTGCTTGTGAGATGCACATGTTTTAAATCAAAGCAGATGTTATAATCTTGAGGGAAAGTTGCTCGACAGTTAATAAAAGGATCACGACCATCTTGAAGGAGCGAGATCACTGATGATAAAGATCAACGGTTGCCCGCTATCCCGTGATGGTGCTTTGCAGGATTACGATATCATGGGCAACCACCATGTGGATTTTCCTTCGAGGCGTATGGTATTGTGGGCCCCTTGTTGTCACATTATTGATTATCTCAGCTTGTTTTGAAGGTAGCCATTAGATGATTTGATCAGACTGAGGGATTGACGGCTAGAATTTAAATTTGCATCAAATATTTCCACCGACTGATGAAGAATACTAGAGATTGGTGATTTCTCCAGGATGATTGCCATTGTAACTGACTTTTGAATATCACCAGGTGTTTTATTCGCCTAGTGACATACATATTACCTGGCCAAGTGCTTCATTTGGCTGGTGATAGGTGTACCTTTTTGGCTCGATGCTTGTTTTCTCCTTCATTCTTTATAAGAAGGATTTCAAGGCCAGAAGTAGGGGTTAGCAAGTTAGACAATTCTGGGTCGAGTCTAGGTGAAGTTGTAGAGTACATTGTAAAGAAAGATGATTTTAGAGATAAATACAATTTAGGTTCTGGGTTAGTCTGAAATAGGTTTTGAATTCATGAGGATTTAATGTTATATAACAGTACTAGCATTTGAGTTGAAATGATAAATTCAAGCTCATGTCTCTACATTGTACACGCATATCTGAACTTTGAATAAAATAACTAAGGGTTGTTTCATTCATCTCACTGTTGTGGTGTGTATGATCCTTATTTTAGCTTTAATTCAAGGAATTAATTAAAATGCTTGAATGGGATTATAGGTGGGGATGTTTTGTATAGGGATTTGGTAAGTAGTATTGGATTAGAATGCATACTGATGAGATTGTAAGGAAATTTTGTCAAGGATTTCATATGTTACATGTTACATATGTCATATACCTTTACGTGCTTGTGAATTTGACTCCCTAATGGATATATGGCACTGATCTAAGTTGTACTCATTCGTATAATTCATTATTTGTTTGTCTTTTCCTAGAGCTTGCTACTAGTTGTAAATCAATGACAAATTATATTATGGATTGTGTTGTAATTATCTTTGTAGACACTGAAATCTGGTTTAAGCTTTCAACTTCAATATACTTAATAATTCGTATTTCTTCCATGGTCATGATTAAATAATGTCAATTATTTAATTATTCTCTAAGGCCTTCATTTCTTCTATTAATTAAATAATCATAATTATTTAATTAATTCACACTTTTCTTTATCCCGTCTGATTAATTAAATAAATGCTTTTTATTTAATTATGTTACTAATTAACCTTATCCTTCTTCTTCAATTAAATAAATTCTTATTTAATTTACCTCTATCATATTTCAACTATAATTAAATAAATCCTTTATTTATTTAATTATTCATTTAAACCCCTTCATCACTTAAATTAAATAAATTTTATTTATTTAATTATTTTTCAAATATCAAATCTTGAACTAAATGAATTATTTAATTCATAAATCTAATTTTAACGCATTCCTCTATATTTAGATAATTGTGCAAATTATCTAAGTATTCACTCTTACTCGACTCAAAGATCTATTTTAAATCGCTCAGGTAACTCTTGATTTAATGTCTAAGTGGCTTTCTCGAGTTATCTCTTCATCAAATCATTCAATCGTCCAGTTCTAACTCGATTTCGTGTACATGCAGATTAATTAAATATTCCTATTTAATTAATTAAACCTTGTGTGTGCATTCAAACAAGAGTTGCTTTAATCAATCTTTTCTTTGTCATGCAAAGATAATTCTTTTGTTTTCGAATACCAAACTTGAAGATTAAATCATTTATTTAATCTTTAATTCTATTTCTAATTTGTATCACTCATGTCACTACTAACAGTTATCGTAATGCATTTCTAATATGTCAATCTCAACCGTTCATTTATTTTTCAATCCTGACCTATCGTTCGAATAATCAATTTTCTATAAACTGATCTATTCTTCATCATTCCAATCTCTCTCGAAATCTTATGACTTTTTGGAGCAACTATCTTGAATCTTCGATGTTTTGCTAAATCACTATCATAGGCTATACTTGCACGAACTTTTGAAAATTTGAGGGAAATTATACTACAAACGAAAAAATGGAGAAGGGGAATCGAGATGATACATGGAATTACATACATATTGGGTGAGATTGTTTAGTTTACTTATGTTTTGGCTTTCCTTTGTTCTCTGTTGCTGAACTTAGATTGCATTAGAGTTTTAGATTGCATTGCATATTTGCTCTGTTATGTTTCTTCTACATTTTTCTAGATGTTACATTTGGTGAACCCGATGTGAAGACACCATCTTCGTGTATCCGTAGAATTTTATTTTGATTTTGTAGGTTTTTGTACAAAATGACACATCTACTTGATGAAACGCCGCAATTGACATTCAGAGACGCATCATCTTGATGAAATGATACAATTGACATTCTTGATCACATATGTGAACAAAAACAACGCATCTAAAAAGGAATCACGCATCTGTCATTTTTTGAGCCACAAATAACTAGTAAAATACCGCGACACATTTGATAGAGAAAACAATGCATCCGACTGGTATATTTTTTGGGTTTAAACTTTGAATTTACAATTTCCTAATCTTATGTTTTCAGTGTGTGTCTGGAGGAGTTAACAAAGTTTTTGTAGATCGATAGTCAAAGATCAAAATCAAACTACTAACGAATCTTTCTACAGAACGCATGTCGAAGACCCTAGTTAATTTTTGAAATAGATTGTTTGGTAGTGTAGCAAATCTTTCATTTGGATTAAAATTAGCAAGTGTCTACTTTGTTAGGTGCAAAAGCACGATTGTGTAATTACCCTCACGATTTGGTACATCGAAGTATCCTCTTCCCTTGCGAATCCATGTGATCCTGGGTGTAAGAGAAATGGTTATCAACTCTAGAAATTGGGCCTATTCTGGTGGGAAAAAGTACTGACCCCAAGATGACTCAGACTGGTAGCACCCTAAACCTAAGGGACTTCTAGCTGGTATATAAAAGTGGATTCTTGGCGAAAGCCCAAGAATTACGCGTATGGTTCCAACGAGATGGATTCGAAAGGGGACTCTCGCCATATGGATCATGCCCTACGAACATAATTCCCTAATTAAAAACCTTTGTTTGTAGTGTCCAAAATCCTTTTATTTATTGGTGCAGTAGGTCAGACCTGTGAAGCTGTCTCATATTCTTACGGTTCATGTGTAGAGATGAAGGTATGCCATGGGATGTTCATGGGTACTATAGCTTGGCTTCCCCGAATGACGTTAATGAGCCGTGGAGGGGAGCTAGAGGGGTCAAGCTACTAATCATCCACCTTGAATAAGCATAGGGAAACCCAAGTGAGAACTTAGTAAATATTGTCCTTCATTGCCTAGGATGTGCTTTTCTGTTATCAAATTAAACATTCTTTGAGTCCAAAATCGAACTGAAAACACTTTGTCTTATGATTGTCTTTGTTGCCAGAATTTGATCACAGAAAAACAATGTCAGTTTTATATCTCAATTCACTGAAAATACAACAAAGTCACAACTATTCACTAGAGAGTTGCAATTGATTCTTTGAGTCACATTTGTTTAGTCTAGAGTCGCATTTGCAAGATTTGCTCACATTTTCTCTATCTAAAAACACATCTTTCTTTGAAAACCGCACTTGTGATATTCTATGACGCATCTGACAAAGTGAGCCACAACTGCAGTATCAAATGACACATTTGCCACTATCACAGAAATTTTACCAGTGCGTAAGTCCAGGAGAACTACATCTGTTACAATCTGAGTCACAACTGTCATTACGAGTCACATCTGTGAGAAACTTAACCGTATCTTCCAGATTCAGACACTAAACTTTACCAAAAACACACAACTGCTTGACAAAATAACCACAACTATGAAACATAACCACATTTGACAAATTCTATGACGCATTTTATAGATTATTAGAAAACCATAATTCACAGTCACTGTCCAGTCAACACTGTCGTACTAGTCTTTGATCTATCTTACTTGTCCTTGTATAGAAACCTAAAATGATTTTCTCAATTTTGCATCCTTTAGGTATCATTTAGTCATTACTATAGTTGTTCTGATTTTGAGTTTTACTTTCATCTTTGAGTACATATTGCCTTTAGATTTAAACTTCTACGAAAGTCAGTTTTACAAACTTTAGGATAGGTTCACTATCTACACTTTGGAAAAATCATAGCGTCAACAAAATATGTCATTGAACCTAGTCCTATCATATTATCCTTTGTCCTACAACAAGTCCTCCTAGCTCATCATTCTAGTTAGGAAACTCAAATTGTCTTTGATCCTCTTCCTACATTGGTTCCTTGACTTAACTAAATTGATGCCTTGGTTAGGCTTTAGGTAGTTGGTACCCCCATCTCGGGTTTACAAAATTGATTACCTTAGAAGTTTTTTTAGACTTTGCATATTTAGATATTGCCATATTAGACTAGCATCATCATAGAAAATTCCTTATTTTCCATTCATAAAATCCCAAAAACATAGACTAGAGTCATACTGTCCATAGACGTAGTTTTGCATTCCTTGCATATTGAGCTTATCTTACATGGTTGAAACTAGGTCTAAGAAAAGAGAGAGAGAAAAGATGTCAAAGCCAAATGAATTCATCAATCCATTCTCCACAAGACCTCATAGGACTTTATTAGACAAATTCATCACTAGAAACACTCAAGGACACATTACAGTAGATGACATAGAGGCTGCAGCACAGGACCCTAAGTTTTCCTTTTTTGTAGATGAATACGTAGCAAATGATCGTCAACGATACTTAGCCAAATTTCTAGCTGAAGGCACTACATTACCCATAGGATTTGATATTAGCACCTTACAAACTCAACCTACACAAGGGAAAAATACAACGACTGCCAGTACTACTATACCTTAGGTAAATACAACCATACCATCTGGCATCCCTACACAGAGTATGACAGTCCATACGTCTCCATTTGGTACGTTTGGAATGACATCATGATTTAATTTCACTATAGGGGCATCATCATCCACTCCCTTCGGTCCTCTTGTTGGGAGTAAAAGATCTAAAACATCAGCTTCTACACCAAATGTTAGTGTCATGAGTACCATACCATAGTCAAAAACCATACCTAGTGTTCACGTCACAGGTACCATACCTCAGTCAACGACTATACCTAGTGTTCAAACCACTAGTACTATACCACAAATTACACAAACAAGACATATTTCCTCATTCCAATATGGCAATCAGAATCCATCTTCCCAGATTAGCAGTTAGAATACATTCACATAGATTTTGAATGAGAATTCATTCTCTCAGATCGGTAGCCATAATCCATTCACACAGACTCTAAGTTAGAACCCATTCACACAGATTTCAAATCAAAATCCATTCTCCCAGATTCCAAGTCAACACAAATATACACAGATTCTGAATCAGAATCCCTCCTCCTAGAGCAGTACTTAGAATTCGTTCACACAGATCCCAAGTCAACACCAATTTATGCAGATTCTGGATTAGAACACATTTACCAACATTTCAAATCCAAACCACCTCATATACCAATGTTCAATCGAAACCTATCACGAGACCTTGGATTTTAGAATACATACACATATCCACATAACCCACCCAACACATCATTGACCCAGGTTGACGTCTTACAAACAAAAATGCATGCACTACAAACGCAGATGGATAACATGGCAGTGTCAACTAAGAAATCCTTTTCAACAAAGGACATATGCCCATTCCCCTTTGATAGATCATTTTACATGACTCCTTTCCCTCATGGGTATGTCATATCGAATCTCCCTAGAAGTACAATGGAAAACAGAATCCAATAGAACATATAATGGAACTTTCTACCATATGCATAGACGTTTCTTATGACCCCACGCATCTTATGAGACTATTTCCAAGAAGTCTTATAGGCCTTGTACTAGAGTGGTTTTCAGGTCTAGACTATGGCATTACATCTTGGGAGGAACTGGCTGAGAAATTTTTTGAGCAATTCTCCTTCAACATAGACCTCGAGATAAATATAGCAACCTTGTTTCATACAACACAAGATGAAGGTGAAAAATTTATCACTTTCTTCCAGAGATGGAGGACTATAGCTAGCTGGTGTCCTGTCGAGATACCTGAAAAACAAAAAGTTACTATGTTCCAGGAAAACCTTCATGCAAAACTAAGGAGTAACTTAAGGGTACATTGTTGTACATCTTTTTCAGAACTAGTGGAAAAAGGGGTTATAATAGAAAAGGATCTCATTGAAAAAGGTGAGCTTAAGACATCAACATCTAATAGAAATCTAAGTGTGCAAAACACCCCCAATGACAAAAAAATATTTTGTTCCTGCAAAAAAAATGTCACCAATGATGGGGTAGTTGATGCTAAAACTATACAAGCAGAACCAATCATCACATTACAAGGAACTAAGACTTCTGCCAACACGCTTAATGCTATCAATCAACCTCCCAACATGGTCCAAAATACTCAACGTCTGCAACAACAAAGGAGGTTTCAAAAATGTGAGTTCACTCCCTTAGAGGAACCCATCGAGTCTATATTCAAACAACCGTTACAAAATAATCTTATACAGTTGCAAGAGCCAAGACAATACGATCCAGGAAAATTTAAACTAGTTTGGTGGGATGACAATGCCTTTTGTGATTATCATAGAACTAAGGGACATAACCTACGAAATTGTCGCCAACTGAAAAATATCATACAGGATCTTGTCGAAAGGAGAATAATTGAAGTTAGTGGACAAAAACAAAAGTCATCAAACACTGATCATCAAGTCTTTTTTGATCCGCTACATGCCCATGGGAAAGGAACTGTTCCTAGTTCGGGTACTAAGACCAATATGTCAGCCAACTATGAGAGTATCAAGCATGATTATAATAGTGGAAAAACCATTCATCACCTTCGTGCCGCTGATGAGAATATCAATACCATTACTATCAATACAAATCCTGAGTGCGTGGTCAATACTCGTCGTACTAAGATCACTATCCAAGGCCCTCCATCGCAAAAAACACCACAACCTTCCAAGTCACAATATAACCTACTTGACCAGTTGGGGAAGACCCCAGCCCAAATCTCAATCTTGGAACTATTGCGTATTTCCCCTAAGCATTGATCTGTCTTAGATAAAGCTTTACAAAACACCACGGTCCCCAATGATCTTGATTTCAATTGTTTCTAAGAAATGGTGGGCTATTTGACCAATAACCATCATGCCATATTTTTGAACAAGACTACGCAACTAAAAAGACAAATCATAATGATCCTTTGCATCTTGAAGTCCTTGTTGATGACACCAAAGCTAGACGAGTTTTGGTAGACAGAGGAGCAGGGTTAAATTTGTGCACTTTAAAATTGATTAAGGCATTAGGTTTCTTAGAAGCATGTGTAGACACAACCAAAATTATTGTCATTAAAGCTTATGATGATGAGGAACGAAAATCAAAGGGGGTGGTAACACTTCCTATTAGAATTGGTCCTGTAGTAATGGAGACAAAGTTCCAGGTCTTGGATACCACCCTTCCTTACAACCTTCTGCTAGGAAGACCATGGATTCATGCCATGAAGGTGGTCCCTTCCACATATCATCAATGTCTCAAATTCCCTTACAATGGCACTGAAATAACTATAGATGGTGACCCAGATCCATTCCAATATTGCACCAATCTAAAAGAGATCCCCCAACGCCAAGTGCCAGTAAACCAAGAGGCTTCATCATCCAATCCATCTCCCTATGTTGATCCATCCACACTGACTCGAACATCTATTTCACCCTCAATTCCTACCACTCTTAGGGTTGAGATCCAAGACAATGGTTGTGGAGAGTATTACATGAAGACATCTTATTGTGTTAGCCATCTGATTCCTCCTAAGTCATATGGTTTTCCTACATTAGATAGGAGACAATCTATGGTCACTATACACATTCCTCCCACAAAAACTTTCACTAAATGGGGAGAATTAAGTAAAGAGGTTGTAAATACAGAAGATGCCACTTTTTGGTTGTATAAGGAAGATAATGAAGAACCTCTCTCACTTGCTCACATTCCTATAGATCTATATGGAAAAGGTTTCACAATTATGCAAAGCAAGGGATATAATGGACATAGTGGTTTAGGCTTAAATCAATATGGGAGGATTGAACCAATCTTTGTTTCTCAATGGCCAAAAGGGGTGGGGCTTGGGTTTCAACCGATTCAGATTGACGATCCTAGTACCACATCACCCTTAATTGAGGAAGTAAGTGCTTCAGAAGATATTAAGAAACCTCGTGAACCATCAGACCAATACAACTGTGACTCCCCCGACTCCAATGACTATGTGTGGGATTCCCTATCCTCTAGCTCTTCCATGGACCTTGACAAGCTATTTGGAGAACTTGACTTAATGTTGAGATCCTCACCGAATCCATTGAATTCTTGTCCACCAAAGAAAATGAAAAAAGAGGAATGGTTTAAACACTACTATTGGAAATCACTTGATCCTACCTCTTGGCAACCTGATCCATCTATTTCAGATAACCAAACCTTGGAATTAGGCCCACCTCTCAATCCTCCTAGATCTAAACCTAAGAGAAAACAAGACTTAGTACAAGAATTTTGTGAGCATATGAATAACTCAGTCCTTACCTTGACCCATTAAAATTTGATAACTCTGATGATGACATGACCTTAGTCTATCCCCAACTCATTGATTGGGACCAACAAGACACACCCGTCTTAGACATTTTTGAGAATGACGAAGCAATTGCCGAGTTCTTGAGATTACAAGAAGGCATACCTAGCAGTGATCACAAGGTTGGTTTTACCATTGACTTGGAAAACAAAGCATATTTTGGGGAATCTGTTCAACCCTCTAGTCGTAAAAATGAGAAAAATAATAAACAAGATAAAAAGGATGAGTCTCTAGGTGAAAATTGAAAGGTGCCTCTAGACGATGAAAAGGTAAAAATAAAGGATGCATCCAAAGGAAAAAACCTCTCTAAGGCACCTATGGATGGAGGTTTGAAAATCCTCCTTGTTGCACAGGAAATGTCACCCATGCTCGTTAAAGAATCAGTCAAAGTCAACATAGGCACAAAAGAGAATCCTCAACTGGTTTATTTTACAGCGTCATTGACAACAAAAGAGCAACCAGAATTCCACAACTTCTTTGCATAGAGATAGATAAATTTTTCCTGGTCATATGCAGACATGCCTGTGTTGGATCTTGAACTGGTTCTACATCACTTTCCCTTAAAACTAGGTGCAAAACCAGTGAAACAAAAATTGAGGAAAATGCATCCACAAATTGCTCTACTAGTCAAGGCAGAACTCAAGACACTATTAGATGTTGGTTTTATTAGATCAATTGACTATGCAAATTGGATTTCCAATTTTGTCCCAGTCACTAAACCAGCAGGGGGAATCCACATTTGCACAGATTTTAGAGATATCAAAAAAGCTTGTCCTAAGGATGACTTCCCTTTGCCTAATATAGACATGATAATAGACCTGACAGCAGGATACGAGATGTTATCCCTCATGGATGGATTTTTAAGGTATAATCAGATCAGAATTACAACTGAAGACCAACCTAAGACAACCTTCACATTTCCTTGGGGAATGAATTGCTGGAAAGTTATGCCCTTCAGACTCAAGAACGCTAGAGTAACCTATCAACGTGCAATGACCACCATTTTTCATGATCAAGTACACACTCTCATGGAGGTTTATGTTGATGACCTAATAGTTAAAGCCAAGACAAGGACAAAAAATTTATAGGTTTTAGACAAGCTATTTCAAAGGCTAGAGAAGTATAAAGTGAGACTAAATCCCAAGAAATGTGTGTTTGGAGTAAAATCAGGAAAGCTTTTAGGCTCTATCATTTCCAGATGAGGCATTGAAGTGGATCCAACCAAGGTAAAAGAAATAATGGACATGCCTTCACCAACTAATCTTAGTCAGCTAAGGACATTACAAGGGAGACTACAATCCATCAGAAGATTTATAGTGCAGTTAGCAGATAAGACACACCATTTTCAACATTTACTTAAGAAAGGGGCACCCTTTGTATGGACAGTTAAGTGTGGAGAGGATTTTCAACTAATTAAAGAATATCTACTCACACCACCAGTCTTAATACCACCTATTGAAGGATGACCATTGATTCTTTATATTACAACAACCCGTTCATCACTTAGAGCATTGCTTGCACAGAATGATGATGAAGGTCATGAAAGGGCAGCCTATTATATCAGTTAGACTTTGGTAGGCTATGATCTCAACTATAGTACCATTGAACATTCCTATCTTGCAGTAGTATTTTCTACCCAAAAATGAAGGCACTATATGCTAAACCATCAAACAATGCTGATTGCCAAAATAGATCCTTTGAAATATCTTCTCAGCAAGGCAACATTAATAGGGTGACTGGCCAAGTGGGTTATGA
Organism: Sequoia sempervirens; assembly: GCA_007258455.2. Taxonomy (NCBI): domain Eukaryota; kingdom Viridiplantae; phylum Streptophyta; class Pinopsida; order Cupressales; family Cupressaceae; genus Sequoia; species Sequoia sempervirens. The sequence continues at coordinate 252,188,759 of VDFB02271358.1, read as the reverse complement.
TACTTAGTGAGTATGTTATCCAGTATGTGGAGAGAAAGGCTATTAAAGGACAAGTCACTGCTGATTTGTTAGCCGACACACCAATACAAGCAGATCACCTATTAGTTGTAGACTTTCCTGATGAGTTTATATTCACCATCGACACAAACACAACATGGAAACTGTACTTTGATGGCTCACATAAAAATAATGGCTCAAGGGCTGGTATATTGTTTATCACACCACAGGGTGATTCCATCCCTAAGTCATTCAGGATTGCATTCCCATGTACTAACAACATAGTAGAGTATGAAGCTCTAGTGATAGGGTTACACATGGTAGTCAAGTGGAAAATTAAGAACCTACAGGTATATGGTGATTCTCAACTAGTAATCAGACAAGTATATGATGATTATGAGACTAAGGATGATAAGCTTTCTCCATAAAAATGCATGGATGATAGCTTTAAAAAGTACTTTGAAAAAGTTTAATTTCATCAGATACCTCGTGTTTTAAACAGGGCAGCAAATGCTATGGCTACAATTTCATCACTTCTAGACATTCCTAACAACATGCCTAAGTTTGAGTTTTTGGTAGAACAACTTTTGGTCCCAGCCTATGATATCCCAGATTCTGAAATGGTGTGTGACATTGTTGGTCCTGATTCCCCATGGTACAAAGAAATCTATGACTACCTTCATGCTGAGATCATACCCACTGGCCTCTCAAACAACCAACATAGGATATTCCTTCATAATTCAGCCAAATACACCATCGTTGGAGACACCCTATATAGACGTGCCTTAGATAATACCCTATTGAGATGTCTAGATTCTAATGAAGCACAAGCAACCTTGAGAGGGGTGCATGAGGGTATATGTGGTTCCAATTCTAGCGGTCCTACCTTAGTCAAAAAGATTACGAGACTGGGTTATTATTGTCCTACTATGAAAAAGGACTCATGTCTTTGTAAAGAAATGTCGCCAATTCCAAGTTCATGGAGACTTGATACATGCACCAGCATAGGAGCTCTGTCCTATAACGTCACCATGGCCCTTTTCCCAATGGGGACTCGACCTCATAGGCAAGATCCATCCCACATCATCTAATGGCCCCAAATTCATCATTACTACCACTTAGTACTTTACGAAGTGGATGGAGGCTATTCCAATAACATACATTACCGACACACAGATCTCTAAGTTTATCCTAAACTATATCATTTGTTGGTATGGTGTCCCTCAGTCCATAATCACTGATAATGGCTGTCCATTTAAGAATCAAGAATTCCACCATCTTTGTGATGAATTTCATATTCAACATCACTTTTCCACTCCATACTACCCACAAGGTAATGGCCAAGTTGATGCATCTAACAAAATTATCATTAGAATCCTCAAGAAGACTGTCAATGATGTTGGCCATGATTGGCATTTACAGCTTAATCCCGCTTTATGGGCCTACCGCACAAGTATCCATACTCCCACTGGTGCCACTCCCTGTTCACTAGTATTTGGTTATGAAGCTATTCTTCCTATTGAGGTCGAGATTCCTTCCCTAAGGGTATCCTTGAAAGGCCACATTGATGATGAAGAGTACTGAGTATCAAGACTCCATGAGCTAGAATTCCTAGATGAGTGAAGATAGAAGGCACTAGACCATCTCCAAGCATATCAAAATCGTCTTCGTCGTAGCTATAACAGGAAGGTGTTGAACAAAAACTTTAACATTGGTGACCTAGTTTTAATGGAGAACCTGAAGAATCAAGCATAAAGAGAAAAACCAGGAAAGTTTGAACCAAACTGGTTAGGACCTTATATTGTTATAGAAGCCTTTGGATTAGGATCGTATCAACTTTCTACTCCTGAAGGGGAACCATTGTCCGGGCCAATCAATAGTCTTTGTTTGAAGAAGTTCTACACATAGCTTGTGAGAGCCTTGTCTTAATTAGCGAAAATTAAAAAAAAAATCATAATTCAAAAAAATCGTTACCAAGGTGAAAACCTGCCAAACAGGTGTCTTGGTAACACCAATTTTTTTTTTAGATAATCCAGAAAATAGTAAAGAGAAACAATTCTTCCAATAGTGAAAACCACTTCAATGGCAATTAGAATAAGTACCATGGTGAAAACCTGAAACATCACCATGTGTAGTTGACTCTGCTCCTTTGTCTAACATCATTCTAATCCTCATCCATGTACATTGTCCTCATCCCTATACATACTACCTATCCCTGTACATATCACTTATCTTTCCCATCCATCACTTGTACATACCATTCATAATAAGTGGTAGTCTTTCCCATAACTTGGAATGATTGACATCGAGTGCATTTCATATCGGTTGGGTGGGACATGTTGAAGCGTAAAACCATAGAAAAAATCAAAAACATACAAAAATGACACGAAAACACAAAAACATCTAGAAACTTTAAAAATAACCAAAAAATCAAAAACATATAAAAATCAAAAATAGAAGTTAGGGTCGTCCACTTGTGGATCTTTCTCATTTGTTGAACTACATTGCCTACTGTTGGACATAGGCAAGGAGCCAATGTCTTCAATGTGCCCCCAAGGCATTAGGACAGATCCGTTTAGGTTTGTCTATATAAAATGTGATTCAATCCATATGTCTATGACAAGGTCATTGGTTGTGTTGAACTATGAGGTATCTGTGTGTATAACATAGGCAAGGCCATCAATCGATGAGCCCCTAAGGCCACACTAGGTTAGTCCATTAGGGTTCATCACATTCACTATCACACACATCTTCTATTTTTCATCAATCTTGTTATTCAAAGTCAAGTCGAACTACAAGGCCTCTATGTGTATAACATAGGTAAGGCCATCAATCGATGAGCCCCCAAGGCCACACTAGGTCAGTCCTTTAGGGTTTTTCATCACACATAGTCAATTGTCCACACATCGTATCATGTCATGCATCAATCTAGTGAACAAGTCAGCAATGTCTCTAAGTCAAATCAAACAACTTTTCAAACAAAACAATCAAAATAGATTAACTAATGTCTGCTACAGGATGTGTCCTTCCTGGAAACAGACATCATCAAAACAATCAACCTATGTCTTATTCAGGATGAGTCCTTCCTAAATATTGATATCAGAAAAACAATCTGTCTTATATAGGATGAGTCATTCCCGCATAATTGACATTGTCAAACAATCAAACATAGCCTTACATAGGTTATCACATCAACGACATCTAACTCAACGTCTTATACGATGTATGTCTTTCTAAAACTAGGCTTTGTCATGCCTTATACAGATAGTCATAACATCAAAACTTTACTCAAAGTCTTAACTGCTATGTGTATCTCCTGAAACCAGGCTCTATCAATGAATCCTCTTATCAATAAAAAAAATCAAATAAATAGATCAAGTTTTGACAAATATTTTATTGGCTTTTTGAATTTCTCACTTATTTATCTTATCATTTCATTCGACTTTATGATGGGAATTATGTTACTAGCTTTCTCAAGGATGTCCCATGAAGGATTAAGAGGAGCGATGATGTCTCATGACTTGTATTGTATTTTGTTTGTTGCCTGTGCTTTGTCTTGACAAAAAGACTGGGGCAACGTGTGCCCTTAGTATGAGTCAATGACAATCCTTGTCTGCGACTGTCTATTGTTAGCAAGTGGATGACCTTGTACACTTGATCTATGTCATATCATGGTGTTTTTCTCCATTTGTATTAGTCCGTCCCAATGATGATAAAGTGCAACACCTTTTGTGATATAGCGAAACATCGAAGATTGCTAATACTAACATCCATCGTATTTCTTTAATTATTTCTCAATCTTTCTTTCTGCACTAACAATTCTTCTTTCTTGCATTATGATGGAGTCCTATGACACACAACAATATAAATCATCATGGATACATATTCATGTTAGAAAATATCATTTCCAAATCATACATCGTCAATCATACATACATCTTGCATTAGAAAATCTAAAAACATATAGGCATTTATTATATTTAGGACATCATGGCATAATAGACATTCTCATCATAGATTACATATCATAAGCATCACATGTACATAAAAAATGTAAATACATGCACCAAATTACATCTGTCTAGCATCACATGTAGAAAGTATTGTACATATAACATCATATTGCATCTCATAACAATAAAATTGAACATCACATAGAATCAATATCACATCATAGGATGCATAAACACATCATAAAGTAGATACGATCATCCATCACACAGGAATCTCATATAAACATAAGATGTAAAAATAAATAAAAATGCATATCATGAGAATCGCTGCAAAAATCACATATATATATATCCCTCAAAAGTGTCACATCACAATGTCATAATGTATCAATAAATATGGAAAACCGTAGGCTATATAATCATAATACAATGTCTCGGTACATATCAAGAAGTGTCCCTATCTTGAACTGCCACTGCTATCATGGCTAGAGTGTGTGGATGACTGATACTGGGAACCCGATGACCTGTGACTTGAGTGGGGCCTATCATATGGACTAGCTCTATGTGGCTACTCAACACCCTCTGTGCTAACTGTCTTGGAGTGGGTCCTAGTCTGGGACCTCCCACTGCATGCCTTTGAATAGCTTGGGGTCCATCTCTCTAGAGGAACCATTGTCTCATATAAATCTCGATAATAATCCTCCCTCTCCCTGCTTTGACTAACTCTCTGGAAAATGCATTTGCTAGCCCAATACATAGCATTCTGATCTTTGTGAATCTCTGTTCGGTCCCCTACCTTTGAGCTATGGCCTGATCTCTATACATGATGACTTTGTCCCTCTCCATCTGTAACAAATCTCTCTCAGACAATATCACCCTCATCTGCTCCTCCAAGGATGCAACTTGGGCCTGAAGTGTAGCAGTGTCAGAATCAACTGCCTCTATGTCAACCTATCTCACCCTAGGTACATCATCATCCTCATCCTCCAACTCCTCTAGAATCCTGTCCCAAATCTCTCGCTCATGATGATCATCCTCCTCATCATCATCCTGATAGGCAACTAGTAAGCCAAGGGAATCAATCTTTGCCTCCTCTATGTCTACCTCCTCCTCTATAGGAACCTCTGGAATGAGCTCCTCTACAGGATGCTCCTCCTCGCTACCAATCTCAACATGCACCTCGTTCCCACCTCTGCTAATATCCGGCATGGGTACATCCTCCTCTCCTCGTCCCTCCTCACGAATCAGTGATAATGGTGGCCCTTGTCCCTTCTGTCCACTCCTCCCTCTCCTACCACCTCGCCAATCAACTCCACCACCTTCTCCATCATCACCACAGCCCCCTCCACCTCTCCAACCTTTGCCTCTTCCACACCTACCACGCAGTCCTGTCCATCACCACTCTATCGGTGCAGCCTGATCTGGATCTATAAGGGGAATCGGCCTATGCACGACCCACCACTGATCATAAGCCTCTATGGTACCTGTGTCTGCGGCACCATCTCTCCATCCCCATGGAACTACCTACAATCCATCAATATCTACCTCCATAGTGGCTACTAGAATCTCTGGACCCCATAGGGGGATCTCTCGCAAAGACCTGGTGAACTCGGCCCATCCTCTCGGCATATCCTATATCTCTCTGAACTACCGCAATACATGATCTAGAAAATGTCGCTCAATAATGTGGACATGTGAAATAGTCCGCCCAATCAGGTACTGAGTCTAGTGGCAAAAGGCAAATGCTCATCCTCATCTGACCACTCTACACATCCCAAGTACGGTCTCCATGTAAATTGTACCATAGTATCAATGGCATGTCTGAAATACACAGTATCTCCCATGTGGTGCTGAGTGTTAGCCCTCGTATAACAAAAGGCATAAGGAGCTCTATGCTGTACATCAACTATAACCAATGGCCAAAAAATAGCAATGTGTTCCCACGCCCATACCATCAGGAGCGTGGTACCACAACTCATGGAATGAGCCTCTCGATAGGCTATATCATGTAGGTGGAAGTATAACATGCCAAGGGTACAGGGACCCCAAGCATATACCTCCCATCACTCTAACATACCTACCAACATCCCCCAACCCATAGGAAAACCATGACCTCGACGGTCAGGAAGCACTATCCCACCTATCAATGTACACAATAGATAGTCCAACCACCTATACCTCTGTGCCAATACACGCCATCTGATCTCATAATGATCAAACCCTAACTATTTGACATTGGCGTGAGGGTAGTATTTGCACATCTTAGTGACAACCCTCTGGGTATCATACCTCACCCTCGTGCCTCTGATGGGAAGTCTCAAAATCCTGTAGACATCCTCTAAGGTGACTGTCGTCTCTCTAGTAGGTAGGTGAAATGAGGAAGTCTCTAAGTACCATCGCTTGCACAACACTATCAGTAGACCTCAGTTTTCCTAAATTTGGGGCATGTCTGTCGCATGTAGAAGACCTAGGTGCCATAAGAATCATTGCTCTACACTCCGCAAGCTATCTTAGAAGAGAAAAAGTCGTAGGTCTCAACTCTCGCTTATATATAGTGTCTAAAACAACCTAGAATTGCATTATACATGCCTCATGTCAGCATCAAACATCTATCCTAATGCAAGGGAATAAATCAAATGCTATTCAAATGTGTCATTCTTTTACACATGCGTCATTATTTTACAAATGCGTTGCAGAAAACCAAATGCATAGTTTAATTTCACACATGCGTCATATTTTTTTCAAGTGCGTCACTTTAGTATTCAAATGCGTGAAAAATTACAAATGTGTCTGCGTAAATCAAATATCATTTGCAACTACATAAATCAAATAACAACTGCATCAAAATAAATGCAAATGCGTTGAAAAATAAACACATGCGGCTAATTTAAATTCAAATGCATTGTTATTTATCAAATGCGTTGAACTACAATACAGTTGTGTTGAACCACAAAAACCCTACACTAACCATCTATGTAATTTTAAAAATGCGTTGATCCGCATGCAAATGCGTTGATTGTGCACTCAAATGCGTCTTTTTAATAAAATGATGCATAACAGAAAATACAAATAAATGCATAGAAACTCGCCAAATTAAAAATTCAAAAGTCAAGATTAAGGTACGTACCGAGGGGTCCACGTCGGTTAGCCACCTGAAGGTCCAGATCTTGTATGCTCGATGGTGGGTGATCAGAACAGGAGACACCTTCGCTATGGGTGTAGAGCAAAATCTCAAATCTCAAAGCTAGGTGGGTAAAAATGAATTGGTTTTTACCCCAATTTCTATTTATACCTAGGGTTTTGGTGACATTCTTTTCTACTGGCTGCGTTAGCTTCCAATTTAAATTGACCTGTATCCATCCATACCACTTCCAACTTCAATTTTGTGAACTCCACTACATTTCTGGCTGTAGACACCGAAATTTGGTCTAAGCCTGTGACTTCAATATTCTTCATAATTCGTATTCTTCATGGTCATGATTAAATAATATCAAGTATTTAATTATTCTCTATAGTCTTCATTTCTTCTATTAATTAAATAATCTTAATTATTTAATTAATTCACACTTTTCTTTATTCTATTTGATTAATTAAATAAACGCTTTTTATTTAATTATGTTACTAATTAACCTTATCCTTCTTGTCCAAATTAAATAGAATTCTTGTTAATTCCCCTTTATCATATGTCGGCTATAGTTAAATAAATTCTTTATTTATTTAATTATTCATTAAATCAACATCACTTGATTAAATGCAAATTAACATTTTAATTATTCTTCAAATATCAAATCTTCAATTAAATAAATTATTTAATTCATGAATTCTATTTTAACGCATTCCTCTATATTTAGATAATTGTGTGAATTATCTAAGTATTCACTTTTACTCGACTCAAAGATCTATTCAAATCGCTCAGTTAAGTCTTGATTTAATGTTTGAGTAGCATTCTCGAGTAATATCTTCATCAAATCATTCAATCATCCAGTTCTAACTCATTTGCATGTACATGTGGATTAATTAAATATTCTTATTTAATTAATTAAACCTTGTGTGTGCATTCGAACAAGAGTTGCTTTAATCAATCTTTATCTTTGTCATGCAAAGATAATTCTTCTATTTTCAAATACCAAACTTGAAGATTAAATCATTTATTTAATCTTTAATTCTATTTCTAATTTGTATCACTCATGTCATTACTAACTATTATCAGAATACATGACTAATCAGTCAATCTCAACTGTTCGTTAATCTTTCAATCCTAGCCTGTCGTTCGAATGATCAATTTTCTATAAATTGATCTGTCATTCTCCATTCCAATCTCTCTCGAAATCGTATATCTCTCTCGAACCTCACAAAATCTTATGACTTTTGAGAGCACTTATCTTGAATCTTCGATGTTTTGCTAAATCACTATTTTAGGCTATACTTGCACGAACTTATGAGAAATTTGAGGGCAATTATACTACTACAAGCAAAATGGAGTAGGGCAATCGAGATGAATCATGGAAATACGTACAAATTTGGTGAGATTGTTTCAGTTTGCTTACGTTTTTACTTTCCTTTGTTCTTTGTTGCTTAACTTAGATTGCATTAGAATCTTAGATTGCATTGCATGTTTAACTGTTTCTATTCTACACTTTCTAGACGTTACACTCACTATCCAGTGGACTAATTGGGATCATTTCTATTTTTTTTTGAATTTTTTTAAAAATTTGTCAATTTTCCCGAGGGGGCATACCTTCACCTGTTGAACACTGGGGCATGACTGGGGCATATTTTTATCAATTTTTTTTTATACAATTCCGAAATGACATTGTATCAAAGAGGCGCAAATGTAGACACTGAAATTTGGTTTAAGCCTGCAACTTCAATATTATTAATAATTCGTATTTCTTCCATGGTCATGATTAAATAATGTCAATTATTTAATTATTCTCTAAGGTCTTCGTTTCTTCTATTAATTAAATAATCTTAATTATTTAATTAATT
>VDFB02271358.1:252088272-252179720 GCA_007258455.2 Sequoia sempervirens | reverse complement strand
GCATATGTTTGTGATGCATTAAGTCAGTTGAGCAAGTATCAGATGTATGGAAGAGGGCCTGGAAAGTTAAACATCAGAGGAGCATTGATCTTCACTATTTTTTTTATCTAAGATGCTTTTTCACTATGCATGTATAGGTGAAATCATGTTGTTGGATTCATTTCTGTTGATATTTTAGCATGTCATGAAAAAATGGGCTCCCACAAGAGTTGTGCCTATCATGATAGCCCTAAATATTGAAAGGGGAATGAGATAGGAATACACATTCAGACGATTGAAATAAAAGCATTTTCAGCTTAAGGAGTAATTCACAAAGTGACTATAAAAATAACTAGCACCATTGATCATTCATGATAGCCAATTCAAAGGAGCAATGAAGCAACCCCCTTTGAAATATAAATCACAAATGAGCAATGGGCATGTTTCAAATGCTCAAGTAATATGCAAAATAGAATAAGGTGCATCAATTCTCACCAAGGAGCTTTGTTAATCTACAAATTTTTAGGTCACCCATGGTTCTGCATCATCATTTTGTGTTATTCATTACTATCACAACATCACTCCTACTATTTGCATCATGTAAAAATTATATTGTGGACAAACAATTATAAATCATTGTGTACTAACAAAGCATAGTTACAAAGATAAAGAGAAATGCGGTCATAATGCCAAAAGGAACAACAAACAAAATAATATTTATACACCTATTCATGCTTTTCAAAAGAAAAGAGCTTCATAGTTTGTAGAAGGAGGCATTGTGTGAGTATCATGGATATCATAAGGGAGCTTGCAAGGCATATCAAGGTGTAAAGGGTAGTGAGTAAGAAATAAAACAATGTCATTTTGATAGTGACTTTATTTCCACAATGTATGAGGTCATTTTCAGTTCACAATTGCATATAAGACTAGACCCATAATGAAATAAAACATGTTGAAGTGCCATGGAATTCATAGTATTCAAGTGTAATGTTCTACAAAAGCATAATAAAAAATGCATCCTTCCCTCATCAAGGTGTCTATTTGCATACAAGTTTTTTTCTGTTGTCTAGCTTCATTAAACAATGTTCCCATCATATTGCCCATATCTTCCATTTGATGCTTCAACATCATTCTTTTCTATTTATAATGCATACAAAGAAATATCATATTTCATAGGGGGGCAGCCATTAGAACAACACAAAAAGCATAGAAAAAATGTATCAAGGTGATAGCAACAGGTGGAGTATTGTGTTGTCTATGAAACAAATGATAAGAGGATACCATACAAGGGAAAGCATGTGAATAAGCTTGACATGGAAGCTTGTCTATAACAAAAAAACATTAGCATGAAATAGTGAGCCTTTTGAAAAAAAAGTATAGAGGTGATATATCTGTGTGAATTTTTTGTAAATGTTGAGAGATGCAAAGCTATAGGCAGCTCGAGGGTTGTGGAATCAAATAAATAGATCATTGAAGCATGAGGTAATCTGTAGCATGAGGGACATGAAATATTGTTCAGATAATCATCACTCACTACATGAAAAATAATAAAATGAAAAGAGATAAGGGTTTCTCCTATAGTAAAGAATGGAGCAATATTCTAGAATTCCATGAGTGCAAAAGAAGGTGAAACTTAGAAATTTGTGCCAAACATTGAAGGGTTTTGAACCCATTTTCTAAAAATTTAAAGGTGGATCCACAACCACGAAGAAGTAAAGAACATGAGGGATACCTGTGAAGCCAAAGGAATAAAAGGGTTTCTTTTTATTTCTTTATATAATGGAATACAGAGTAACATTCGGGCCCCATTATTTCTAGCCATGAACTATAATGGCAAGACTCTTAAGGGATGAAATCAAGAAGATGGAAAATCCATGCTTTCTGAAAATAAATGAAGTAAAAGAGGTCGTGACCATGGAGGTATAAGAATGCCATAGAAATTGAGGAAATAATAGAAACCATAATGTACAAAAAATAAAAAACCATATTCATCATTTTGGAGGTCAAACTGAGCATTTTATCGACTGAAGGAAAAAGAGAATGTAAGGGTTGAATGTTAGAGAACTTACGTAGTTTTTCTGTTGAAAATATGCATTCAAACCTGCAAGAGTTTCTCCAAAATCTCAATCAAAAGCATTCATGGTGGCCTCGAAACAATGGTAAGGCATCAACAGAGTGGAAAGAAATGAAATGCATTAGAAAAAATGATGGTGGTGATGGCTAAAAGCCAAATAATGCTTCCAAAATGAAGGATAAAGAAGTCCCTATTTAGCTTTTGAAACAAAAAAGACTTACCCAAGAATTTTCCTACAAGAATCTCCATGAAAGGCTCCCAAAAAAAACAAAGGATGGAAACTTCAAGTTGCAAAACCTAAGGAGCATGGTGGCGGTGTGCAGAGACCAAAAAACTCAAAACATCAAAGTGAAAATGAATGACAAAAAAGGTGGAGGTTGAACTTTTGTTCTAGGGTTTCCCATTTTTCCCTAATTCAACCTTGTGAATTTTTCACATTATTTTAAATTTTCATGCCGTGTAAATATTTTGTGATATTATCTTTTTCCTTTGCATATGTGTTACAAGCCTAGGCGTCTTAATGCCTTAGTTCCTTTTCTTGATTTTGGGAGAAAAATCATATACCTATGCCCTTGATGATATTTTATGATTTTTTAGAAAAAATAAAATGCCTAAGTAGGGATATATTATACACTTTGCAAAATTTGAGTCAAAATTATAAATGCCTTCTACTTATTTTGCAAAGTTGTCAAAAATCAAGTCAAAATCAAGTCTCTTTCCATCTTTATTTTTCAAAAATTGAAACTGCAATATTGTAAAACAATATTAAGGAAAATTTTCTATAAATTGGCTTAGTAATTGTTATTTAAAATGCAGTAAAATAGAGCAAGTGTTGAGTTAAACTTTCTCTTTTCATTTTGAGTCCCATTTGAGAAAAATAGAAAAAAATAGGTGAACTGAGCTTTCCACTTCTAATTTTTAGTCACAACTAAGTTCTTTTGATTCCATTCTAGGTCAACCCTCTTGGGAGGGAAATTTTACATCTTTTTCACTCAGTTTTGAGGCAGTTTGGGCCCTATTTTGGAGTATTTTTCTGCTTGCTCAAAAATTGCATTGAGATTTCTATTTTGGAGATCAGTTCACTTAATTTTTTCCCTTGTCACTCTTGGAGGCGTATTGGAGATATATATTGGAGAAAAACTTAATTTTTTCTCAATTTAGATTTGCTTATTTCTCTCTTGACTACTTGTAGAGAGCTTTGTAAGCCTTGATTTATACTCAGATTTTCATATTCTCATACTCCTTTCAGATCAATAAAAGTAGCAGATCATTCCTATCTCATAATTTTGTCTCATTTGGCAATAATAATTTGATTTTGTCATTGTGATTATGAATTTTGAATCCTTTTTATGTCCTATTATTGCAATTGTGGTGCAAAAATTTCATATAGCACAAGTTTTATGTTGTGTTTTGCTTTCAAACCTTCATACAAATTACTTTTGTGTTGTATGCTTCATATGAGGTTGTGAAAGTTAGTGTTTTGAGAGCTGATTGTGAGTGGAGTTAGTGAATAGAGTTAATTTTTTTGGTACATCACCCATTAGATTTTAGGATTTTCATTTCCAAAGTTATCCTTCTATCCCTTTTCTTAGAAAATTCATTAGTCTAGGTGATCTACCAGGGGAACCAACCCTCTTTAGAGATTCATTCTCATCATAAGTCACCCACAACTTGAGAACATTCCCATTTTTCAACAAGATATTTGAGTCAAACTTAGATAGGGTGCAATCCTAATTGAAAATAGTTTTTGGCACACCCGATGGGACAAATTGGACTTTTTTAGTCCAATATTTGATCATTTATTGCTAATATTAGGTGTGTATATCAGTAAGATCTGCCTTTAGAGGAAAAAAATACACACATCTAGCAACTTCGAGCTCAAATTTATTGGATTCAGTATGATCGAGTGTTGGTTTATTTCAGAAAATCTGATTTTTGTTTATTTTTTAGCTTTTGAATGAATGAATATGCCTATGTCCCATGGAAGTATGTCTTATCATCCAACATACCATGAAAATTCTGCTTATCCACCTCCTTATTAGTCATATCAGGCCAATCATGATGTTGGTTTTAATTCCATGGCTTTTCAAGAAAACCACCATGCTCAATATAGTTACCACCCATCCACCCTTGCTCAACCTCTATATCAACCTTCATATGCTCAAAACCAGCTCCAAGAGAGTGAAAAGGAGGAGATTGCAAGCATAAAGGGTATGTTGCTTGACTTCATGCTTGACTTCTCAAATCAGGTAGAGGAGATCAAGAGGCAACAAGAGTATAATCAACAATAGGAAGAGATGGCTTATCATGCCTATCTCCATGAGAAAGAGTTGGAGACACAAAGGATACAATTTGAGGAGAACCTTGAAAGAGATATAGTTGCAAAAGAGGAGTAGATGAAGCTTTTGTTTGCTCAAACAAAAAGGCATGAAATCTAAGCATCTCTTGTGGTTCCAGATCAACCTGCTCAAGAGGAGGTTCGTAAGTATAAGTTTCCAAGTTTTAGAAAAATGAGCCTCATAGTATTCATAAAGTTGAGATTCCAAGTTTTAGGTAGGATAAAGTCCTTAATTCCTCAAGACAGCCTCTTAAGCTCAAAATTGCAAGTTTCAGAAGCCTTCATCCTTTGCAAATTAAAAAAAAATCAAGCTCAACCTAGTTTAGTTACAAAGCAACCCATTGAGCAACATTTTTCCTTGTGAGCAATCTAAGAAGCTTCCCAAGTTTCCCTATCTAATGAATCCAAGGGTGAACCCATTGATTAGGATATCTCAATCCTCTAAAAGAAGATTAGAAGAGGAGATCTATCACATTTAACTATGGGGTGTTCCCAATTATAGCAGCAAAAGATTGAATAGAAAAAATCTTCTCTAGATGACCCTTTCAATGTTTTGACTAATGAGCTTCCTTGTTTTGTTGAAGAGGATGAAAATGTCTCAGTGCTTATCTTAGAAGATCAATCAGGATAGCAGGATGAGGTAAAGGAGGTTGATCAAGAGGATAACTCCATAGTTTGGTTTGATGAGTTACCTCCCTTCATTGAAAATGATGAAGAAGATGTTATTATGATCTCATCAACATCAGTTTCAAAACAACAAGAAGATGCTCAAAAATATGAGGAGTTGCTAGTTGAAGGTAGCCCATCTGACAATGGGGCCTTGGATTGGTAAGAAGAGTGCAAGTGTGAACCTTTTATGGAGTCTAAAAAGGCTGATGATTACTACCATGAGAGAATCCTTGAGTTGAATGATCAAGAGGTTGAGGAGGATCTATTTCAAGCTGAGATTGAGATTTTCTACTCATTCTTAGAAATTTTTTCCAACATCTTTGGATGAGTATTATCTTGAGCAGCAAGAGCAAGAGGTGGAAGTGGCTAAATTCCCAAATGAGTCACTAGTTATGGAGTAGCCTAATCAACAACATGACCTCAATTGGTTGGAGAATTTTGAGGTTGTTGCTTCAATTGAAATTTTGTTGGGGGAGGCTATTTCATATTTTGAACATTTTCCTTCCTTCATTGAAGAAGAAAATCGTAATTTGAAGTGGACCTCCTTGAATGATAATGAGGATTCCAAGCCTGGACCAGTTGTTTTTAAGAGCCTTCCAAGATTTGATAGCTTTGATGAGTTATTAGCCACTCTAATGGAAGAGGATGGCCCATTGACTATGGATGAAGAGTCAACATGGAAAGTTATTATGCAGAGTGAAGGTGATATTTCTAATCCTTCAAATTGTCTTCTCCTTATTCCAAAGCTTTCAAGGGTTTCCCTATCAGAGATCTAGCCAGGGATGTTAGCAAGATCCAATAGGCTTTCAGTACACCTGAGAATGAGATTGCAGCTAAGGAGCAACAGATCCAACTTACCCATTCATGGAAAACTAGAGGTATGTTTGATCAGAACCAAGGGGTCTATGCCTTTGGTTGTAATCTTCAAGTTATAGTACAACAATGTGTGGGGTGTATTCTTGTTTTTCACCTCTTATTACCAGTTTATAAGCATGCAAAGCATTCTTTGTTGGTTAGGAGAGGGAGTTATTTTTCAAAAACAATTAATGGTTTTGTCTGAGTACCATTTTTGCTAGTTAGTGTAGGTTAGAGTTAGCATTTTATGCTAATAAGTGTTTGGCACATTTTTTTTAGTTTTGTTTCCTTTCCCTAAGTGTTGTTGCACATGTTTTCTAGCCACCAGAGCCTTCTTAGTTTTCTTTTTGTTTGGTTTTTCTATTGTTTGGAGTTTGAAACTTAGTTAAAATGGTTTTTTTGAGTTTGAGAAGGGAATAATTTTACTCCATGCCCAATGGATTGTTTTTTCTACTAGTCTATATGCTTAGCAGGCAAGAATTCAACAAAAATTGCCAAAAATGTTACCAAATTTTCACCTACAGCTTAATTTGGTAGAGCTAAAGTAGTTGATTAAATTTCAATTTGAAAGGTATTCCAACATATTTTTGCTATGTTTAACCATTACATAAATAAGCTTTAAATTGAGAATTCAATTTTCATTGTGGAATGTGTTACAATAGAAACAAAATTGCATAAATTAAAAGATTGCTTTCATTCATTTCTATAATGTTTCATTTATTTTGTAATGAAATATATACAATATTGCAAAGTGTCACTATTGTTCTATACATTGAAAAGAAAAGAATGACCAAATGTCCCACACAAGCTGTGAGAGTAGCTAAACTAAAACAACATAGAGATACACTATACATATGAAGATTAAAGTAATGAAAGGAGCACATAAAGAAAAACATATCCATCATTGCCTAGTAGAATCTTGGGTGGGTCTTCATTTTCTTTAGCTCCTCCTCACTCCTGAACTTCAGATGAACCTAAATCATGATAAAAAGGATGGTTAGAGCTCCAGATATGAATCTCAACATATTTCCTATCAACAAAGATATAGCATATGTTTATGATGCATTATGTTAGTTGAGAAAGTATCAGATGTATGCAAGAGAGCCTAAAAATTTAAACATCATAGGAGCATTAAGCTTCACTTTTTTTTATCTAACATGTTTGTTCACTATGTAGGTATAGGTGAAATCATGTTGCTGGATTCATTTCTATTGATATTTCAGCATGTGGTGTGATGGAACTTCAAATTTTGTTCCTAATGTTTCACTCATGCCCTACCTTATGTCACTGGTCTTTCATGGTGTTGGAAAATTTCCAAGGGGTGGGGTTTTAGCTTTGTCTTCATATTAAACCTTTGTGCTTACCTTAAGCCTTGGTCGGGATCTATTGCATTGTTACCTTTTTCTTGAAGGGTTTTGAAACATTTTATGCCCCATCGTTTCATCTAGGTTGGTTCCCTTTGGTTTCAATGTTTTATTTCCTCTGCCAGTTTTATTTTCCTAAGTCTGGGTTAGCCTCGTGATGAATTGTTTTAAAACAATTGATGTTGTTGTTTACCGTCAGCTTAGTAATGCCCCCTTGCCCTTTAATGAATGTTTTATTTTGTAGAGGGATGAATTTTGCAATACCGTCAATCATTGCCTTCAGATATCAACGGTTGCTTGCCATCCCGTGATCGAGAATTGAAGGATTGCGAAATAGTGGGCGGATGCCACGTGTCCTATCTAGGGGGATCAAACTTGCGCCACCGTTGATCAACTACCGTCTGATCTGAGCCCTTGCTCGCTATTTCAAAATTAGAAGTTGCTCACTTTTCAATTATCATGAAGTAGTGAGATTTTTCCACGTATACAAGGTGGGGCCCAAGGAATTTTTTTTTGTGCGAGTATTTTAAATGTTTCCTTGCTTCCAAAGAAAAACATTTAAAATGAAATATTTGCCAAGGATGGGGGAATTCATTAAAAATGAGCAAAAGTGGAGAAATTAGGGCAACTAGTCAAGTCAAAGAAGATCTACGATGGAGATTAGAAGTTGAGTCCAGCTACATCTTAGCCGTTCCTCGCCATCCCGTAATCCAAAACTGCAAGATTGCGATTCCATGGGCGGGCGCCACATGGGCTTCCTTGGTGAGGCTGAAGGAGATCAGTTTGTGTGTCGTTGATCAATCTTCATAACATCAACGATTTCCCACCATCCTGTGATAAAAAATTAGAGGATTACGATATCACGTGCGGGCGATACGTGTCCCATATGGGGGATCAAATTTGTGTGACCGCTCGTCAACTGTCCTTTGATTTGAGCCGTTCCCTGCCATCCCACGATGGTGCTTTGGTTGATTGCGATATCACGGGCGACTGCCACATGTGTCTTACTTGATGAAGCCGAAGGAACAATGAAATACATCATCTGACCTTAAATACATTAAAAGGTGGGTTACTAAAGTGCTTGTGAGATGCACATGTTTTAAATCAAAGCAGATGTTATAATCTTGAGGGAAAGTTGCTCGACAGTTAATAAAAGGATCACGACCATCTTGAAGGAGCGAGATCACTGATGATAAAGATCAACGGTTGCCCGCTATCCCGTGATGGTGCTTTGCAGGATTACGATATCATGGGCAACCACCATGTGGATTTTCCTTCGAGGCGTATGGTATTGTGGGCCCCTTGTTGTCACATTATTGATTATCTCAGCTTGTTTTGAAGGTAGCCATTAGATGATTTGATCAGACTGAGGGATTGACGGCTAGAATTTAAATTTGCATCAAATATTTCCACCGACTGATGAAGAATACTAGAGATTGGTGATTTCTCCAGGATGATTGCCATTGTAACTGACTTTTGAATATCACCAGGTGTTTTATTCGCCTAGTGACATACATATTACCTGGCCAAGTGCTTCATTTGGCTGGTGATAGGTGTACCTTTTTGGCTCGATGCTTGTTTTCTCCTTCATTCTTTATAAGAAGGATTTCAAGGCCAGAAGTAGGGGTTAGCAAGTTAGACAATTCTGGGTCGAGTCTAGGTGAAGTTGTAGAGTACATTGTAAAGAAAGATGATTTTAGAGATAAATACAATTTAGGTTCTGGGTTAGTCTGAAATAGGTTTTGAATTCATGAGGATTTAATGTTATATAACAGTACTAGCATTTGAGTTGAAATGATAAATTCAAGCTCATGTCTCTACATTGTACACGCATATCTGAACTTTGAATAAAATAACTAAGGGTTGTTTCATTCATCTCACTGTTGTGGTGTGTATGATCCTTATTTTAGCTTTAATTCAAGGAATTAATTAAAATGCTTGAATGGGATTATAGGTGGGGATGTTTTGTATAGGGATTTGGTAAGTAGTATTGGATTAGAATGCATACTGATGAGATTGTAAGGAAATTTTGTCAAGGATTTCATATGTTACATGTTACATATGTCATATACCTTTACGTGCTTGTGAATTTGACTCCCTAATGGATATATGGCACTGATCTAAGTTGTACTCATTCGTATAATTCATTATTTGTTTGTCTTTTCCTAGAGCTTGCTACTAGTTGTAAATCAATGACAAATTATATTATGGATTGTGTTGTAATTATCTTTGTAGACACTGAAATCTGGTTTAAGCTTTCAACTTCAATATACTTAATAATTCGTATTTCTTCCATGGTCATGATTAAATAATGTCAATTATTTAATTATTCTCTAAGGCCTTCATTTCTTCTATTAATTAAATAATCATAATTATTTAATTAATTCACACTTTTCTTTATCCCGTCTGATTAATTAAATAAATGCTTTTTATTTAATTATGTTACTAATTAACCTTATCCTTCTTCTTCAATTAAATAAATTCTTATTTAATTTACCTCTATCATATTTCAACTATAATTAAATAAATCCTTTATTTATTTAATTATTCATTTAAACCCCTTCATCACTTAAATTAAATAAATTTTATTTATTTAATTATTTTTCAAATATCAAATCTTGAACTAAATGAATTATTTAATTCATAAATCCAATTTTAACGCATTCCTCTATATTTAGATAATTGTGCAAATTATCTAAGTATTCACTCTTACTCGACTCAAAGATCTATTTTAAATCGCTCAGGTAACTCTTGATTTAATGTCTAAGTGGCTTTCTCGAGTTATCTCTTCATCAAATCATTCAATCGTCCAGTTCTAACTCGATTTCGTGTACATGCAGATTAATTAAATATTCCTATTTAATTAATTAAACCTTGTGTGTGCATTCAAACAAGAGTTGCTTTAATCAATCTTTATCTTTGTCATGCAAAGATAATTCTTTTGTTTTCGAATACCAAACTTGAAGATTAAATCATTTATTTAATCTTTAATTCTATTTCTAATTTGTATCACTCATGTCACTACTAACAGTTATCATAATGCATTTCTAATATGTCGATCTCAACCATTCATTGATTTTTCAATCCTGACCTATCGTTCGAATAATCAATTTTCTATAAACTGATCTATTCTTCATCATTCCAATCTCTCTCGAAATCTTATGACTTTTTGGAGCAACTATCTTGAATCTTCGATGTTTTGCTAAATCACTATCATAGGCTATACTTGCACGAACTTTTGAAAATTTGAGGGAAATTATACTACAAACGAAAAAATGGAGAAGGGGAATCGAGATGATACATGGAATTACATACATATTGGGTAAGATTGTTTAGTTTACTTATGTTTTGGCTTTCCTTTGTTCTCTGTTGCTGAACTTAGATTGCATTAGAGTTTTAGATTGCATTGCATATTTGCTTTGTTCTGTTTCTTCTACATTTTTCTAGATGTTACATTTGGTGAACCCGATGTGAAGACACCATCTTCGTGTATCCGTAGAATTTTATTTTGATTTTGTAGGTTTTTGTACGAAACGGCACATCTACTTGATGAAACGCCGCAATTGACATTCAGAGACGCATCATCTTGATGAAACGATACAATTGACATTCTTGATCACATATGTGAACAAAAACAATGCATCTAAAAAGGAATCACGCATCTGTCATTTTTTGAGCCACAAATAACTAGTAAAATACCGCGACACATTTGATAGAGAAAACAATGCATCCGACTGGTATATTTTTTGGGTTTAAACTTTGAATTTACAATTTCCTAATCTTATGTTTTCAGTGTGTGTCTGGAGGAGTTAACAAAGTTTTTGTAGATCGATAGTCAAAGATCAAAATCAAACTACTAACGAATCTTTCTACAGAACGCATGTCGAAGACCCTAGTTAATTTTTGAAATAGATTGTTTGGTAGTGTAGCAAATCTTTCATTTGGATTAAAATTAGCAAGTGTCTACTTTGTTAGGTGCAAAAGCACGATTGTGTAATTACCCTCACGATTTGGTACATCGAAGTATCCTCTTCCCTTGCGAATCCATGTGATCCTGGGTGTAAGAGAAATGGTTATCAACTCTAGAAATTGGGCCTATTCTGGTGGGAAAAAGTACTGACCCCAAGATGACTCAGACTGGTAGCACCCTAAACCTAAGGGACTTCTAGCTGGTATATAAAAGTGGATTCTTGGCGAAAGCCCAAGAATTACGCGTATGGTTCCAACGAGATGGATTCGAAAGGGGACTCTCGCCATATGGATCATGCCCTACGAACATAATTCCCTAATTAAAAACCTTTGTTTGTAGTGTCCAAAATCCTTTTATTTATTGGTGCAGTAGGTCAGACCTGTGAAGCTGTCTCATATTCTTACGGTTCATGTGTAGAGATGAAGGTATGCCATGGGATGTTCATGGGTACTGTAGCTTGGCTTCCCCGAATGATGTTAATGAGCCGTGGAGGGGAGCTAGAGGGGTCAAGCTACTAATCATCCACCTTGAATAAGCGTAGTTGGGGAAACCCAAGTGAGAACTCAGTAAATATTGTCCTTCATAGCCTAGGATGTGCTTTTCTGTTATCAAATTAAACATTCTTTGAGTCCAAAATTGAACTAAAAACACTTTGTCTTATGATTGTCTTTGTTGCCAGAATTTGATCACATAAAAACAATGTCAGTTTTATATCTCAATTCACTGAAAATACAACAGAGTCACAACTATTCACCAGAGAGTTGCAATTGATTTTTTGAGTCGCATTTGTTCAGTCTAGAGTCGCATTTGCAAGATTTGCTCACATTTTCTTTGTCTAAAAACACATCTTTCTTCAAAAATCACACTTGTGATATTCTGTGATGCATCTGACAAAGTGAGCCACAACTGCAGTATCAAATGACACATTTGCCACTATCACAGAAATTTTACCAGTGCGTAAGTCCAGGAGAACTGCATCTGTTACAATCTGAGTCACAACTGTCATTACGAGTCACATCTGTGAGAAACTTAACCGTATCTTCCAGATTCAGACACTAAACTTTACCAGAAACACACAACTGATTGACAAAATAACCACAACTATGAAACATAACCACATTTGACAAATTCTACGAAGCATTTTATAGATTATTAGAAAACCATAATTCACAGTCACTGTCCAGTCAACACTGTCGTACCAGTCTTTGATCTATCTTACTTGTCCTTGTATAGAAACCTAAAATGATTTTCTCAATTTTGCATCCTTTAGGTATCATTTAGTCATTACTATAGTTGTTCTGATTTTGAGTTTTACTTTCATCTTTGAGTACATATTGCCTTTAGATTTAAACTTCTACGAAAGTCAGTTTTACAAACTTTAGGATAGGTTCACTATCTACACTTTGGAAAAATCATAGCGTCAACAAAATATGTCATTGAACCTAGTCCTATCATATTATCCTTTGTCCTACAACAAGTCCTCCTAGCTCATCATTCTAGTTAGGAAACTCAAATTGTCTTTGATCCTCTTCCTACATTGGTTCCTTGACTTAACTAAATTGATGCCTTGGTTAGGCTTTAGGTAGTTGGTACCCCCATCTCGGGTTTACAAAATTGATTACCTTAGAAGTTTTTTTAGACTTTGCATATTTAGATATTGCCATATTAGACTAGCATCATCATAGAAAATTCCTTATTTTCCATTCATAAAATCCCAAAAACATAGACTAGAGTCATACTGTCCATAGACGTAGTTTTGCATTCCTTGCATATTGAGCTTATCTTACATGGTTGAAACTAGGTCTAAGAAAAGAGAGAGACAAGATGTCAAAGCCAAATGAATTCATCAATCTATTCTCCACAAGACCTCATAGGACTTTATTAGACAAATTCACCACTAGAAACAATCAAGGACACATTACAGTAGATGACATAGAGGCTGCAGCACAGGACCCTAAGTTTTCCTCTTTTGTAGATGAATACATAGCAAATGATTGTCAACGATACTTAGCAAAATTTCTAGCTGAAGGCACTACATTACCCATAGGATTCGATATTAGCACCTTACAAACTCAACCTACACAAGGGAAAAATACAACGACTGCCAGTACTACTATACCTTAGGTAAATACAACCATACCATCTGGCATCCCTACACAGAGTATGATAGTCCATACGTCTCCATTTGGTACATTTGGAATGACATCAGGATTTAATTTCACTATAGGGGCATCATCATCCACTCCCTTCGGTCCTCTTGTTGGGAGTAAAAGATCTAAAACATCGGCTTCTACACCAAATGTTAGTGTCATGAGTACCATACCATAGTCAAAAACCATACCTAGTGTTCACGTCACAGGTACCATACCTCAGTCAACGGCCATACCTAGTGTTCAAACCACTAGTACTATACCACAAATTACACAAACAAGACATATTCCCTCATTCCAATATGGCAATCAGAATCCATCTTCCCAGATCAGCAGTTAGAATACATTCACATAGATTTTGAATGAGAATTCATTCTCTCAGATTGGTAGCCATAATCCATTCACACAGATTTCAAATCAAAATCCATTCTCCCAGATTCCAAGTCAACACAAATATACACAGATTCTGAATCAGAATCCCTCCTCCCAGAGCAGTACTTATAATTCGTTCACACAGATCCCAAGTCAACACCAATTTATGCAGATTCTAGATCAGAACACATTTACCAACATTTCAAATCCAAACCACCTCATATACCAATGTTCAATCGAAACCTATCACGAGACCTTGGATTTTAGAATACATACACATATCCACATAACCCACCCAACACATCATTGACCCAGGTTGACGTCTTACAAACAAAAATGCATGCACTACAAATGCAGATGGATAACATGGCAGTGTCAACTAAGAAATCCTTTTCAACAAAGGACATATGCCCATTCCCCTTTGATAGATCATTTTACATGACTCCTTTCCCTCATGGGTATGTCATACCGAATCTCCCTAGAAGTACAATGGAAAACAAAATCCAATAGAACATATAATGGAACTTTCTACCATATGCATAGACGTTTCTTATGACCCCACGCACCTTATGAGACTATTTCCAAGAAGTCTTGTAGGCCTTGTACTAGAGTGGTTTTCAGGTCTAGACTATGGCATTAGATCTTGGGAGGAACTGGCTGAGAAATTTGTTTGGCAATTCTCCTTCAACATAGACCGCAAGATAAATATAGCAACCTTGTTTCATACAACACAAGACAAAGGTGAAACATTTATCGCTTTCTTCCAGAGATGGAGGACTATAGCTAGCTGGTGTCCTGTCGAGATACCTGAAAAACAAAAAGTTACTATGTTCCAGGAAAACCTTCATGAAAAACTAAGGAGTAACTTAAGGGTACATTGTTGTACATCTTTTTCAGAACTAGTGGAAAAAGGGGTTATAATAGAAAAGGATCTCATTGAAAAAGGTGAACTTAAGACATCAACATCTAATAGAAATCTAAGTGTGCAAAACACCCCCAATGACAAAAAAATATTTTGTTCCTGCAAAAAAAATGTCACCAATGATGGGGTAGTTGATGCTAAAACTGTACAAGCAGAACCAATCATCACATTACAAGGAACTAAAACTTTTGCCAACACGCTTAATGCTATCAATCAACCTCCCAACATGGTCCAAAATACTCAACATCTGCAACAACAAAGGAGGTTTCAAAAATGTGAGTTCACTCCCTTAGGGGAACCCATCGAGTCTATATTCAAACAACTGTTACAAAATAATCTTATACAGTTGCAAGAGCCAAGACAATACGATCCAGGAAAATTTAAACTAGTTTGGTGGGATGACAATGCCTTTTGTGATTATCATAGAACTAAGGGACATAACCTACGAAATTGTCGCCAACTGAAAAATATCATACAGGATCTTGTCGAAAGGAGAATAATTGAAGTTAGTGGACAAAAACAAAAGTCATCAAACACTGATCATCAAGTCTTTTTTGATCCGCTACATGCCCATGGGAAAGGAACTGTTCCTAGTTCGGGTACTAAGACCAATATGTCAGCCAACTATGCGAGTATCAAGCATGATTATAATAGTGGAAAAACCATTCATCACCTTCGTGCCGCTGATGAGAATATCAATACCATTACTATCAATACAAATCCTGAGTGCGTGGTCAATACTCGTCATACTAAGATCACTATCCAAGGCCCTCCATCGCAAAAAACACCACAACCTTCCAAGTCACAATATAACCTACTTGACCAGTTGGGGAAGACCCCAGCCCAAATCTCAATCTTGGAACTATTGCGTATTTCCCCTAAGCATTGATCTATCTTAGATAAAGCTTTACAAAACACCACGGTCCCCAATGATCTTGATTTCAATTGTTTCTAAGAAATGGTGGGCTATTTGACCAATAACCATCATGCCATATTTTCTGAACAAGACTACGCAACTAAAAAGACAAATCATAATGATCCTTTGCATCTTGAAGTCCTTGTTGATGACACCAAAGCTAGACGAGTTTTGGTAGACAGAGGAGCAGGGTTAAATTTGTGCACTTTAAAATTGATTAAGGCATTAGGTTTCTTAGAAGCATGTGTAGACACAACCAAAATTATTGTCATTAAAGCTTATGATGATGAGGAACGAAAATCAAAGGGGGTGGTAACACTTCCTATTAGAATTGGTCCTGTAGTAATGGAGACAAAGTTCCAGGTCTTGGATACCACCCTTCCTTACAACCTTCTGCTAGGAAGACCATGGATTCATGCCATGAAGGTGGTCCCTTCCACATATCATCAATGTCTCAAATTCCCTTACAATGGCACTGAAATAACTATAGATGGTGACCCAGATCCATTCCAATATTGCACCAATCTAAAAGAGATCCCCCAACGCCAAGTGCCAGTAAACCAAGAGGCTTCATCATCCAATCCATCTCCCTATGTTGATCCATCCACACTGACTCGAACATCTATTTCACCCTCAATTCCTACCACTCTTAGGGTTGAGATCCAAGACAATGGTTGTGGAGAGTATTACATGAAGACATCTTATTGTGTTAGCCATCTGATTCCTCCTAAGTCATATGGTTTTCCTACATTAGATAGGAGACAATCTATGGTCACTATACACATTCCTCCCACAAAAACTTTCACTAAATGGGGAGAATTAAGTAAAGAGGTTGTAAATACAGAAGATGCCACTTTTTGGTTGTATAAGGAAGATAATGAAGAACCTCTCTCACTTGCTCACATTCCTATAGATCTATATGGAAAAGGTTTCACAATTATGCAAAGCAAGGGATATAATGGACATAGTGGTTTAGGCTTAAATCAATATGGGAGGATTGAACCAATCTTTGTTTCTCAATGGCCAAAAGGGGTGGGGCTTGGGTTTCAACCGATTCAGATTGACGATCCTAGTACCACATCACCCTTAATTGAGGAAGTAAGTGCTTCAGAAGATATTAAGAAACCTCGTGAACCATCAGACCAATACAACTGTGACTCCCCCGACTCCAATGACTATGTGTGGGATTCCCTATCCTCTAGCTCTTCCATGGACCTTGACAAGCTATTTGGAGAACTTGACTTAATGTTGAGATCCTCACCGAATCCATTGAATTCTTGTCCACCAAAGAAAATGAAAAAAGAGGAATGGTTTAAACACTACTATTGGAAATCACTTGATCCTACCTCTTGGCAACCTGATCCATCTATTTCAGATAACCAAACCTTGGAATTAGGCCCACCTCTCAATCCTCCTAGATCTAAACCTAAGAGAAAACAAGACTTAGTACAAGAATTTTGTGAGCATATGAATAACTCAGTCCTTACCTTGACCCATTAAAATTTGATAACTCTGATGATGACATGACCTTAGTCTATCCCCAACTCATTGATTGGGACCAACAAGACACACCCGTCTTAGACATTTTTGAGAATGACGAAGCAATTGCCGAGTTCTTGAGATTACAAGAAGGCATACCTAGCAGTGATCACAAGGTTGGTTTTACCATTGACTTGGAAAACAAAGCATATTTTGGGGAATCTGTTCAACCCTCTAGTCGTAAAAATGAGAAAAATAATAAACAAGATAAAAAGGATGAGTCTCTAGGTGAAAATTGAAAGGTGCCTCTAGACGATGAAAAGGTAAAAATAAAGGATGCATCCAAAGGAAAAAACCTCTCTAAGGCACCTATGGATGGAGGTTTGAAAATCCTCCTTGTTGCACAGGAAATGTCACCCATGCTCGTTAAAGAATCAGTCAAAGTCAACATAGGCACAAAAGAGAATCCTCAACTGGTTTATTTTACAGCGTCATTGACAACAAAAGAGCAACCAGAATTCCACAACTTCTTTGCATAGAGATAGATAAATTTTTCCTGGTCATATGCAGACATGCCTGTGTTGGATCTTGAACTGGTTCTACATCACTTTCCCTTAAAACTAGGTGCAAAACCAGTGAAACAAAAATTGAGGAAAATGCATCCACAAATTGCTCTACTAGTCAAGGCAGAACTCAAGACACTATTAGATGTTGGTTTTATTAGATCAATTGACTATGCAAATTGGATTTCCAATTTTGTCCCAGTCACTAAACCAGCAGGGGGAATCCACATTTGCACAGATTTTAGAGATATCAAAAAAGCTTGTCCTAAGGATGACTTCCCTTTGCCTAATATAGACATGATAATAGACCTGACAGCAGGATACGAGATGTTATCCCTCATGGATGGATTTTTAAGGTATAATCAGATCAGAATTACAACTGAAGACCAACCTAAGACAACCTTCACATTTCCTTGGGGAATGAATTGCTGGAAAGTTATGCCCTTCAGACTCAAGAACGCTAGAGTAACCTATCAACGTGCAATGACCACCATTTTTCATGATCAAGTACACACTCTCATGGAGGTTTATGTTGATGACCTAATAGTTAAAGCCAAGACAAGGACAAAAAATTTATAGGTTTTAGACAAGCTATTTCAAAGGCTAGAGAAGTATAAAGTGAGACTAAATCCCAAGAAATGTGTGTTTGGAGTAAAATCAGGAAAGCTTTTAGGCTCTATCATTTCCAGATGAGGCATTGAAGTGGATCCAACCAAGGTAAAAGAAATAATGGACATGCCTTCACCAACTAATCTTAGTCAGCTAAGGACATTACAAGGGAGACTACAATCCATCAGAAGATTTATAGTGCAGTTAGCAGATAAGACACACCATTTTCAACATTTACTTAAGAAAGGGGCACCCTTTGTATGGACAGTTAAGTGTGGAGAGGATTTTCAACTAATTAAAGAATATCTACTCACACCACCAGTCTTAATACCACCTATTGAAGGATGACCATTGATTCTTTATATTACAACAACCCGTTCATCACTTAGAGCATTGCTTGCACAGAATGATGATGAAGGTCATGAAAGGGCAGCCTATTATATCAGTTAGACTTTGGTAGGCTATGATCTCAACTATAGTACCATTGAACATTCCTATCTTGCAGTAGTATTTTCTACCCAAAAATGAAGGCACTATATGCTAAACCATCAAACAATGCTGATTGCCAAAATAGATCCTTTGAAATATCTTCTCAGCAAGGCAACATTAATAGGGTGACTGGCCAAGTGGGTTATGATACTTAGTGAGTATGTTATCCAGTATGTGGAGAGAAAGGCTATTAAAGGACAAGTCACTGCTGATTTGTTAGCCGACACACCAATACAAGCAGATCACCTATTAGTTGTAGACTTTCCTGATGAGTTTATATTCACCATCGACACAAACACAACATGGAAACTGTACTTTGATGGCTCACATAAAAATAATGGCTCAAGGGCTGGTATATTGTTTATCACACCACAGGGTGATTCCATCCCTAAGTCATTCAGGATTGCATTCCCATGTACTAACAACATAGTAGAGTATGAAGCTCTAGTGATAGGGTTACACATGGTAGTCAAGTGGAAAATTAAGAACCTACAGGTATATGGTGATTCTCAACTAGTAATCAGACAAGTATATGATGATTATGAGACTAAGGATGATAAGCTTTCTCCATAAAAATGCATGGATGATAGCTTTAAAAAGTACTTTGAAAAAGTTTAATTTCATCAGATACCTCGTGTTTTAAACAGGGCAGCAAATGCTATGGCTACAATTTCATCACTTCTAGACATTCCTAACAACATGCCTAAGTTTGAGTTTTTGGTAGAACAACTTTTGGTCCCAGCCTATGATATCCCAGATTCTGAAATGGTGTGTGACATTGTTGGTCCTGATTCCCCATGGTACAAAGAAATCTATGACTACCTTCATGCTGAGATCATACCCACTGGCCTCTCAAACAACCAACATAGGATATTCCTTCATAATTCAGCCAAATACACCATCGTTGGAGACACCCTATATAGACGTGCCTTAGATAATACCCTATTGAGATGTCTAGATTCTAATGAAGCACAAGCAACCTTGAGAGGGGTGCATGAGGGTATATGTGGTTCCAATTCTAGCGGTCCTACCTTAGTCAAAAAGATTACGAGACTGGGTTATTATTGTCCTACTATGAAAAAGGACTCATGTCTTTGTAAAGAAATGTCGCCAATTCCAAGTTCATGGAGACTTGATACATGCACCAGCATAGGAGCTCTGTCCTATAACGTCACCATGGCCCTTTTCCCAATGGGGACTCGACCTCATAGGTAAGATCCATCCCACATCATCTAATGGCCCCAAATTCATCATTACTACCACTTAGTACTTTACGAAGTGGATGGAGGCTATTCCAATGACATACATTACCGACACACAGATCTCTAAGTTTATCCTAAACTATATCATTTGTCGGTATGGTGTCCCTCAGTCCATAATCACTGATAATGGCCATCCATTTAAGAATCAAGAATTCCACCATCTTTGTGATGAATTTCATATTCAACATCACTTTTCCACTCCATACTACCCACAAGGTAATGGCCAAGTTGATGCATCTAACAAAACTTATCATTAGAATCCTCAAGAAGACTGTCAATGATGTTGGCCATGATTGGCATTTACAGCTTAATCCCATTTTATGGGCCTACCGCACAAGTATCCATACTCCCACTAGTGCCACTCCCTATTCACTAGTATTTGGTTATGAAGCTATTCTTCCTATTGAGGTCGAGATTCCTTCCCTAAGGGTATCCTTGAAAGGCCACATTGATGATGAAGAGTACTGAGTATCGAGACTCCATGAGCTAGAATTCCTAGATGAGCGAAGATAGAAGGCACTAGACCATCTCCAAGCATATCAAAATCATCTTCGTCGTAGCTATAACAGGAAGGTGTTGAACAAAAACTTTGACATTGGTGACCTGGTTTTAATGGAGAACCTGAAGAATCAAGCATAAAGAGAAAAACCAGGAAAGTTTGAACCAAACTGGTTAGGACCTTATATTGTTACAGAAGCCTTTGGATTAGGATCGTATCAACTTTCTACTCCTGAAGGGGAACCATTGTCCAGGCCAATCAATAGTCTTCGTTTGAAGAAGTTCTACACATAGCTTCTGAGAGCCTTGTCTTAATTAGCGAAAATTAAAAAAAAAATCATAATTCAAAAAAATCGTTACCAAGGTGAAAACCTGCCAAACAGGTGTCTTGGTAACACCAATTTTTTTTTTAGATAATCCAGAAAATAGTAAAGAGAAACAATTCTTCCAATAGTGAAAACCACTTCAATGGCAATTAGAATAAGTACCATGGTGAAAACCTGGCAAACATGCGCCATGTGTAGTTGACTCTGCTCCTTTGTCTAACATCATTCTAATCCTCATCCATGTACATTGTCCTCATCCCTATACATACTACCTATCCCTGTACATATCACTTATCTTTCCCATCCATCACTTGTACATACCATTCATAATAAGTGGTAGTCTTTCCCATAACTTGGAATGATTGACATCGAGTGCATTTCATATCCCCCATTTCACCCTATTCATAATCAATTGGTCTTATACTCGACTGGGGGAAAACACTTGACGTGTGTCGTATTGGTTCTTTGATTGGCTGTGTTGAAGACGTAAAACCATAGAAAAATCCAAAAACATCACAAAATGACCTGAGAAAACACAAAAACATCAGAAAACTTCAAAATGACAAAAAAAATCAAAACATATCAAAAATCCAAAAAAATAGAGTTAGAGTTAGTCACACTTGTCAGTCTTTCTCATTTGTTGAACTACATTGCCTCTGCGACTAGACATAGGCAAGGCCATCTTCCAATGTGCCCCCGAGGCATTAGGTTAGTCCGTTTAGGTTTGTCTGTATAAAATCATGATTCAATCCATATGTCTATATGACAAGGTCATTGGTCGTATCGAACTATGAGGTATCTGCGTGTATAACATAGGCAAGGCCATCAATCGATGAGCCCCTAAGGCCGCACTAGGTTAGTCCATTAGGGTTCGTCACATTCACTATCACACACGTCTTCTATTTTTCATCAATCTTGTCAGTCAAAGTCAAGTCGAACTACAAGGCCTCTATGTGTATAACGTAGGTAAGGCCATCAATTGATGAGCCCCCAAGGCCGCACTAGGTCAGTCCTTTAGGGTTTTTCATCACACATAGTCAATTGTCCACACATCGTATCATGTCATGCATCAATCTAGTGAACAAGTCAGCAATGTCTCTAAGTCAAATCAAACAACTTTTCAAACAAAACAATCAAAATAGATTAACTAATGTCTGCTACAGGATGTGTCCTTCCTGGAAACAGACATCATCAAAACAATCAACCTGTGTCTTATTTAGGATGAGTCCTTCCTAAATATTGATATCAGAAAAACAATCTGTCTTATATAGGATGAGTCATTCCCGCATAATTGACATTGTCAAACAATCAAACATAGCCTTACACAGGTTATCACATCAATGACATCTAACTCAACGTCTTATACGATGTATGTCTTTCTAAAACTAGGCTTTGTCATGCCTTATATAGATAGTCGTAACATCAAAACTTTACTCAAAGTCTTAACTGCTATGTGTATCTCCTGAAACCAGGCTCTATCAATGAATCCTCTTATCAATAAAAAAATTCAAATAAATAGATCAAGTTTTGACAAATATTTTATTGGCTTTTTGAATTTCTCACTTATTTATCTTATCATTTCATTCGACTTTATGATGGGAATTATGTTACTAGCTTTCTCAAGGATTTCCCATGAAGGATTAAGAGGAGCGATGATGTCTCATGACTTGTATTGTATTTTGTTTGTTGCCTGTGCTTTGTCTTGACAAAAAGACTGGGGCAACGTGTGCCCTTAGTATGAGTCAATGACAATCCTTGTCTGCGACTGTCTATTGTTAGCAAGTGGATGACCTTGCACACTTGATCTATGTCATATCATGGTGTTTTTCTCCATTTGTATTAGTCCAGCCCAATGATGATAAAGTGCAACACCTTTTGTGATATAGCGAAACATCAAAGATTGCTAATACTAACATCCATCGTATTTCTTTAATTATTTCTCAATATTTCTTTCTGCACTAACAATTCTTCTTTCTTGCATTATGATGGAGTCCTATGACACACAACAATATAAATCATCTTGGATACATATTCATGTCAGAAAATATCATTTCCAAATCATACATCATCAATCATACATACATCTTGCATTAGAAAATCTAAAAACAAATAGGCATTTATTATATTTAGGACATCATGGCATAATAGACATTCTCATCATAGATTACATATCATAAGCATCCCATGTACATAAAAAATGTAAATACATGCACCACATTACATCTGTATAGCAGCACATGTAGAAAGTATTGTACATATAACATGATATTGCATCTCATAATAATAAAATTGAACATCACATAGAATCAACATCACATCATAGGATGCATAAACACATCATAAAGTAGATACGATCATCCATCACACAGGAATCTCATATAAACATAACATGTAAAAATAAATAAAAATGCATATCATGAGAATCGCTGCAAAAATCACATATATATATATATCCCTCAAAAGTGTCACATCACAATGTCATAATGTATCAATAAATATGGAAGGTCGTAGGCTATATAATCATAATATAATGTCTCGATACATATAAAGAAGTGTCCCTATCTTGAACTGCCACTGCTATCATGGCTAGAGTGTGTGGATGACTGATACTGGGAACCCGATGACCTGTGACTTGAGTGGGGCCTATCATATGGACTAGCTCTGTGTGGCTACTCAACACCCTCTGTGCTAACTGTCTTGGAGTGGGTCCTAGTCTGGGACCTCCCACTGCATGCCTTTGAATAGCTCGGGGTCCATCTCTCTAGAGGAACCACTGTCTCATATAAATCTCGATAATAATCCTCCCTCTCCCTGCTTTGACTAACTCTCTAGAAAATGCGTTTGCTAGCCCAGTACATAGCATTCTGATCTCTGTGAATCTCTGTTTGGTCCCCTGCCTCTGAGCTATGGCCTGATCTCTATACATGATGACTTTGTCCCTCTCCATCTGTAACAAATCTCTCTCAAACATTATCACCCTCATCTGCTCCTCCAAGGATGCAACTTGGGCCTGAAGTGTAGCAGTGTTAGAATCAACTGCCTCTATGTCAACCTATCTCACCCTAGGTACACCATCATCCTCATCCTCCAACTCCTCCATAATCCTGTCCCAAATCTCTCGCTCATGATGATCATCCTCCTCATCATCATCCTGATAGGCAACTAGTAAGCCAAGGGAATCAATCTTTGCCTCCTCTATGTCTACCTCCTCCTCTATAGGAACCTCTGGAATGAGCTCCTCTACAGGATGCTCCTCCTCGCTACCAATCTCAACATGCACCTCGTTCCCACCTCTGCTAATATCCGGCATGGGTACATCCTCCTCTCCTCGTCCCTCCTCACGAATCAGTGATAATGGTGGCCCTTGTCCCTTCTGTCCACTCCTCCCTCTCCTACCACCTCGCCAATCAACTCCACCACCTTCTCCATCATCACCACAGCCCCCTCCACCTCTCCAACCTTTGCCTCTTCCACACCTACCACGCAGTCCTGTCCATCACCACTCTATCGGTGCAGCCTGATCTGGATCTATAAGGGGAATCGGCCTATGCACGACCCACCACTGATCATAAGCCTCTATGGTACCTGTGTCTGCGGCACCATCTCTCCATCCCCATGGAACTACCTACAATCCATCAATATCTACCTCCATAGTGGCTACTAGAATCTCTGGACCCCATAGGGGGATCTCTCGCAAAGACCTGGTGAACTCGGCCCATCCTCTCGGCATATCCTATATCTCTCTGAACTACCGCAATACATGATCTAGAAAATGTCGCTCAATAATGTGGACATGTGAAATAGTCCGCCCAATCAGGTACTGAGTCTAGTGGCAAAAGGCAAATGCTCATCCTCATCTGACCACTCTACACATCCCAAGTACGGTCTCCATGTAAATTGTACCATAGTATCAATGGCATGTCTGAAATACACAGTATCTCCCATGTGGTGCTGAGTGTTAGCCCTCGTATAACAAAAGGCATAAGGAGCTCTGTGTTGTACATCAACTGTAACCAATGGCCAAAAAATAGCAATGTGTTCCCATGCCCATACCATTAGGAGCGTGGTACCACAACTCATGGAATGAGCCTCTCGATAGGCTATATCATGTAGGTGGAAGTATAACATGCCAAGGGTACAGGGACCCCAAGCATATACCTCCCATCACTCTAACATACCTATCAACATCCCCCAACCCATAGGAAAACCATTACCTCGACGGTCAGAAAGCACTATCCCACCTATCAATGTACACAATAGATAGTCCAACCACCTATACCTCTGTGCCAATACACGCCATCTGATCTCATAATGATCAAACCCTAACTGTTTGACATTGGCGTGAGGGTAGTATTTGCACATCTCAGTGACAACCCTCTGGGTATCATACCTCACCCTCGTGCCTCTGATGGGAAGTCTCAAAATCCTGTAGACATCCTCTAAGGTGATTGTCATCTCTCTAGTAGGTAGGTGAAATGAGGAAGTCTCTAAGTACCATCGCTTGCACAACACTATCAGTAGACCTCAGTTTTCCTGAATTTGGGGCATGTCTGTCGCATGTAGAAGACCTAGGTGCCATAAGAATCATTGCTCTACACTCCGCAAGCTATCTTAGAAGAGAAAAAGTCGTAGGTCTCGACTCTCGCTTATATATAGTGTTTAAAACAACCTGGAATTTCATTATACATGCCTCATGTCAGCATCAAACATCTATCCTAATGCAAGGGAATAAATCAAATGCTATTCAAATGTGTCATTCTTTTGCACATGCGTCATTATTTTACAAATGCGTTGAAGAAAACCAAATGCATAGTTTAATTTCACACATGCGTCATATTTTTTTCAAGTGCGTCACTTTAGTATGCAAATGCGTACAAAATTACAAATGTGTCTGCGTAAATCAAATATCATTTGCAACTACATAAATCAAATAACAACTGCATCGAAATAAATGCAAATGTGTTGAAAAATAAACACATGCAGCTAATTTAAATTCAAATGCATTGTTATTTATCAAATGCGTTGAACTACAATATAGTTGTGTTGAACCACAAAAAACCTACGCTAACCATCTATGTAATTTTAAAAATGCGTTGATCCGCATGCAAATGCGTTGATTGTGCACTCAAATGCGTCTTTTTAATAAAATGATGCATAACAAAAAATACAAATAAATGCATAGAAACTCGCGCAAATTAAAAATTCAAAAGTCAAGATTAAGGTATGTACCGAGGGGTCCACGTCGGTTAGCTGCCTGAAGGTCCGGATCTTGTATGCTCGATGGTGGGTGCTCGGAACAGGAGACACCTTCGCTGTGGGTGTAGAGAAAAATCTCAAATCTCAAAGCTAGGTGGGTAAAAATGAATTGGTTTTTACCCCAATTTCTATTTATACCTAGGGTTTTGGTGACATTCTTTTCTACTGGCCGCGTTAGCTTCCAATTTAAATTGACCCGTATCCATCCATACCACTTCCAACTTCAATTTTGTGAACTCCACTACATTTCTGGCTGTAGACACCGAAATTTGGTCTAAGCCTGTGACTTCAATATTCTTCATAATTCGTATTCTTCATGGTCATGATTAAATAATGTCAAGTATTTAATTATTCTCTATAGTCTTCATTTCTTCTATTAATTAAATAATCTTAATTATTTAATTAATTCACACTTTTCTTTATTCTATTTGATTAATTAAATAAACGCTTTTTATTTAATTATGTTACTAATTAACCTTATCCTTCTTGTCAAATTAAATAAATTCTTATTTAATTCCCCCTTTATCATATGTCAACTATAATTAAATAAATTCTTTATTTATTTAATTATTCATTTAAATCCCTTTATCACTTAATTAAATAAATCTTATTTATTTAATTATTCTTCAAATATCAAATCTTCAATTAAATAAATTATTTAATTCATGAATTCTATTTTAACGCATTCCTCTATATTTAGATAATTGTGTGAGTTATCTAAGTATTCACTTTTACTCGACTCAAAGATCTATTCAAATCGCTCAGTTAAGTCTTGATTTAATGTTTGAGTAGCATTCTCGAGTAATATCTTCATCAAATCATTCAATCATCTAGTTCTAACTCATTTGCATGTACATGTGGATTAATTAAATATTCTTATTTAATTAATTAAACCTTGTGTGTGCATTCGAACAAGAGTTGCTTTAATCAATCTTTATCTTTGTCATGCAAAGATAATTCTTCTATTTTCGAATACCAAACTTAAAGATTAAATCATTTATTTAATCTTTAATTCTATTTCTAATTTGTATCACTCATGTCATTACTAACTATTATCAGAATACATGACTAATCAATCAATCTCAACCGTTCATTAATCTTTCAATCCTAGCCTGTCGTTCGAATGATCAATTTTCTATAAATTGATCTGTCATTCTCCATTCCAATCTCTCTTGAAATCGTATATCTCTCTCGAACCTCACAAAATCTTATGACGTTTGAGAGCACTTATCTTGAATCTTCGATGTTTTGCTAAATCACTATTTTAGGCTATACTTGCACGAACTTATGAGAAATCTGGGGGAAATTATACTATTACAAGCAAAATGGAGAAGGGAAATCGAGATGAATCATGGAAATACGTACAAATTTGGTGAGATTGTTTCAATTTTCTTACGTTTTTTAGTTTCCTTTGTTCTTTGTTGCTTAACTTAGATTGTATTAAAATCTTAGATTGCATTGCATGTTTAACTATTTCTATTCTGCACTTTCTAGACATTACATTTTGGTGAACCCGACGTGAAGACACCATCTTCGCGTATCTGTAGACTTTCATTTTGATTTTTGTAGGTTTTTCGTATAGAAGGACACATCATCTTGAAGAAATGCCACAATTGAAATTCACAGACGCATCAGTTTGACGAAGCGATGCAATTGACTTTATGAACCACATCTGACACTAGAAACGACGCATCTAACAAATACTGACGCATCTATAATTTCTGGAACCGCAACTGACTGGTAAAAACCAAGACGCAATTGCAAAGAAAATAACACATCTGACTGGTAAAAAAGTGACGTAATTGACTAGTAACCCCTTTGTTTCTGTTTTCGGAAATCTAAAATTTTCAATTGATTTATGTGTTACTAATATCGGATTTTCAGCATGTGGGCATTATTGTTTTTGGAGTTAACGAAGTTTTTTGTAGATCGATAGTCAAAGATCAATACCAAACTACTAACAAATTTTTCTGTAGAATGCATGTCGAAGACCCTAGATAAATTTTGAAATAGATTGTTTGGTAATGTAGCAAATCTTTCATTTGGATTAAAATTAACAAGTGTCTATTGTGTTTGGTGTGAAAGCACAACTATAATTACCCTCATGATTTGGTACATCGAAGTATCCTCTCCCCTTGTGCATCCGTGCGATCCTGGGTGTAAGAGAAGTGGTTACCAACTCTAGAACTTGGGCCTATTCTGGCGGGAAAAAGTACTCACCCCAGGACGACTTAGACTGGTAGCACCCTAAACCCGAGGGACTTCCAATTGGTATATAAAAGTGGGTTCTTGGAGAAAACCCAAGAATCACGAGTATGGTTCCGACGAGATGGATTCGAAAGGGGACTCTCACCGTATGGATCATGCCCCATGAATGGAATGCCCGTACTAAATACCTTTTGTTTTAGAGACCAACCTATTTGTGGCCATTGCTTGGTATAGTGCAGGGTACAGTATCATGCCCGAAGACACTCACTACTGATCCCCTTGAGTAGAGATAGCAGTTCTTGGGAGGTCATTGCCCAAAGGATTCAAAATTGGTGTGCTCAAAAGACGTTAATGAGCTATGGAGGGGAGCCAATGCCACCAAATTTCTAAGCTATCCGCTCTCGAGAAGGAAAGGTGTTTATCACCAATCTAGGGTATTTCGGTGGGCTATACCAAGTATACAAACCCTAGGCCTTTTGGCCTATTAGGATGTGCTTTTCTGTTATCAATTTAAACATTCTTTGAGTCCAAATCAAAACTAAAAACACTTTGTCTTATGAATGGCTTTTTTTGCTAGAACTTGATCACAGAAAATAGAGTTAGTTTTAAATCTCAAATCACTGAAATTACACAAAGATTCGTAACTGTTCACTAGAAGGTTGCAATTGGTTTTAGAACTGCATCTGTCATTTTTAGTCGCATCTATTTCACTTCGAGTCACATCTATTTAAATTCAAGTTGCATCTATCATTTTTAGTTGCATCTGTTAGGAGTAGAGTTGCATCTGATAGTTTAACCCGCATATGGTATATTCTATGTCACAATTGTAATTTTGAGTCGCATCTGTGAGAAACTTAACCACATCTGTCAGAGTTAGACAGTGAATTTTACCAGACACACAATTGATTAGCAGAAAACCGCAACTGTGAAATTTAACCACAACAGTTAAACTAAACTGCATCTGTGAAATCCTACGACGCATTTGTCTGATTACAAAACTAGAATTCATAGTCACTGTCTAGTCAACACTATCATACCAATCTTTGATCTATCTTACTTTTACTTAGACAGAAACCTAAAACGATTTGCTCAATTTTGCATCCTTTAGGTTCATTTGGTCATAACCATAGTGGGTCTCATTTAGAGTTTGGTCTCATTAGATTACATATTTCCTTTAGATCAAACTTCTAGGAAGGTCATTTTTTACAAACTTTAGGATAGATCTACCATCTATACTCTAGAAAAATCATAGCGTCAACGAAATCTGTCATTGAACCTAGTCCTATCATTTTATCCTTTGTCCTACAGGGAATCTATCCTAGCTCATTAGTCTAGTTAGGAAACTCAACTTGTCTTTCATCCTCATCCTACATTGGTTCCTTGACTTAACTAGATTGATGCCTTGGTTAGACTTTAGGTAGTTGGTCCCTCCATCTTAAGTTACATAATTGATTACCTTAGAAGTTTACTTAGATTTTGCACCTTTAGATCTTAGACTAGCGTCATCCTAGAACATTCCTTATTTTGCATTCAGAAAATCCCAAAAACATAGACTAGAGTCATACTGTCCATAGATGTAGTTTTGCATTCCTTGCATATTGAGCTTATCCTACATGGTTGAAACTAGGTATAAGAGAAAAGAGAGAGAAAAGATGTCGAGCCCAAACAAATTCATCAACCTATTCTCCACTAGACCTCACAGGAATTTATTAGACCAATTCACCACTAGAAACACTCACGAACACATTACACTAGAAGACATAGAGGCTGCCACACAAGACCCTAAATTTTCCTCTTTTGTGGATGAGTATTTAGCAAATGATCGTCAACGATACTTAGCCAAATTGCTAGCTGAAGGCGCTACCTTACCCACAGGATTCGATATTAGCACCTTACAAACTCAACCTACCCAAGGGACAAACACAACGACTGCCAGTACTACTATACCTTAGGTAAATACAACCATACCATCTGGCATACCTACACATAGTATGATAGTCCATATGTCTCCATTTGGTACGTCTGGCATGACATCGAGATTTAACTTCACTGTAGGGGCATCGTTGTCCACTCCCTTCGGTCCTCTTGTTGGGAGTAAAAGATCTAAAACATCAGCCTCTACACCAAATTTCACTATCACGAATACCATACCACAGTCAACGGCCATACCTCATGTCAGTACCATACAACAATCAACAACCATACCTAGTGTTCAGGTCACTACTACTATACCAAAGACTACACAAATAGGAGGCATTCCCTCATTCCAGTATGGTAATAAGAATCTGTTCACCTAGATTGGTAGTCAAAATACTTTCACACCAATTCCCAATCAGAGTCCATTCTCTCAGATCGGTGGTCATAATCCATTTACACAGATTCCAAGACACCAACAATTTACACAAATTCCCAACCAAAATCCCTTTTCCCAGAGTGGTACTCAGAATCTGTTTACACAGATCCCGGGTCAACACCAATTTATGTAGATTCCAGACCAAAACACATTTACCAACGTTCAATCGAAACCCATCATGAGACTTTGGATTTTAGAATACGTACACGGATCCGCATAATCCCCCTAGCACATCTTTGACCCAAGTTGACGTTTTACAAACAAAAATGCAAGCACTACAAACTCAAATGGATAACATGTCGGTGTCAACTAAGAAATCATTTTCAACAAAGGACATATGCCCATTTCCCTTTGACAGATCATTGTACATGACCCCTTTCCCTCACGGGTATGTCATACTGAATCTCCCTAAGTACAATGGAAAACAGAATCCAATAGAACATATAAGGGAATTTTCTACCATATGCATAGATGTCGCTTATGACCCCACATATCTTATGAGATTATTTCCAAGAAGTCTTGTAGGAATTGCACTACAGTGGTTTTCAGGTCTAGACTCTTGCATCAGATCTTGGGGCGAACTGGTTGAGAAATTTTTGGAGCAATTCTCCTTCAACATAGACAACGAGATAAATATCGCAACCCTGTGTCACACGAAACAAGACGAAGGTGAAACATTTATTGCTTTCTTCCAGAGGTGGAGGACTATAGCTATTCGATGTCCTGTTGAGATACCTAAAAAACAAAAAGTTACTATGTTCCAGGAAAACCTTCATGCAAAACTACAGAGTAACTTAAGGGTACATTGTTGCACATATTTTTCAGAACTAGTGGAGAAAGGAGTGATAATAGAAAAGGATCTTATGGAAAAATAAAAACTTAAGACATCAACATCCAATAGAAATCTAATCGTGCAAAACACCCCCGTTGACACAAACAGATTTTGGTGTTGTAACAAAAATGTCACCAACGATGGGGTGGTTGATGCTAAAACAGTACAAGCGGGACCACTCATCACACTACAAGGACCTCACACTTTTTCCAACATGCTTAATGATTTCAATCAACCTCCTAACATGGTCCAAAATACTCAACGTCCACAACAACAAAGGTGGTTTCAAAAATGTGAGTTCACTCCCTTAGGGGAACCCATTGAGTCTGTATTCAAACAACTGTTACAACATAATCTTATCCAGCTATAGGAACCAAGACAATACGATCCAAGACAATTTAAATCAGCTTGGTGGGATGATAGTGCCTTTTGTGATTATCATCAAACTAAGGGACATAACCTACAAAATTGTTG
Organism: Sequoia sempervirens; assembly: GCA_007258455.2. Classification (NCBI taxonomy): domain Eukaryota; kingdom Viridiplantae; phylum Streptophyta; class Pinopsida; order Cupressales; family Cupressaceae; genus Sequoia; species Sequoia sempervirens. The sequence goes on along the minus strand of VDFB02271358.1, from coordinate 252,147,762 downwards.
ACAACTGAAGAACATCATACATGATCTTGTCGAAAGGAGAATAATTGAAGTTGGTGGACAAAAACCAAAGTCGTCAAACACTGATCATCAGGTCTTTTTTGACCCATTACATGACCACGGGAAGGGAACTTCTCCCAGTTCGAGTACTAAGACCAATATGTCAGCCAACTATGCGAGTATCAAGCATGATTATAATAGTGGCAAAATCATTCATTACCTTCGCACTACTGATGAGAATATCAATACCATTAGTATCAATACAAATCCTGAGTGCGTGGTCAATACTCGTCGTACTAAGATCACTATCCGAGGCCCCCCATTGTAGTAAACACCACAGCCTTCCAAGTCACAATATAACCTACTTGACCATTTGGGGAAAACCCCAGCCCAAATTTCAATCTTAGAACTGTTGCGTATTTCTCTTGAGCATCGATCAATCTTAGATAAAGCTTTACAAAACACCACGGTCCCCAATGATCTTGATGTCAATCATTTCAAGGAAATGGTTGGCTATTTGACCAATAATCATCATGCCACATTTTCTAAATAGGACTATGCAACTGAAAAGAACCATAACTATCATTTACATCTAGACGTCCTTGTTGATGACACCAAGGTTAGACGAGTTATGGTAGACAGAGGAGCAGGGTTAAATCTGTGCACTTTAAAACTAATTAAGGCATTAGTTTTCTCAGAAGCATGCATAGACACAACCAAAAGCATTGTCATTAAAGCTTATGATGACGAGGAACCAAAATCAAAGGGGGTGGTAACACTTCCTATCAGAATTGGTCCTACGGTAATGGAGACAAAGTTCTAGGTCTTGGATCTCAACCTTCCTTATAAACTTTTGCTAGGTATACCATGGATTCATGCTATGAAGGCGGTCCCTTCCACGTATCATCAGTGTCTTAAATTCCCTTACAATGGCATAGAAATCACTATAGATGGTGACCCAGATCCATTCCAATATTGCACCAATCTAAAAGAGTTCCCCCACCGCCAAGTACTAGTAAACCAAGAGTCTTCATCATCTAATTCATCTTCCTATGTTGATCCATCCACACTCACTCGAACATCTATTTCACCCTCAATTCCTACCACTCCTAGGGTTGAGATCCAAGACAAGGGTTGTGGAGAGTATTACATGATGACATCTTATTGTGTTAGCCATTTGATCCCTCCTAAGACATATGGTTTACCTACATCAGATTGGGGACAATCTATGGTCACTATACATGTTCCTCCCAAAACAAATTTCATTAAATGGGGAGAATTAAGCAAAAAGGCCGTAAATACAGAAGATGTCACTTCTTGGCTGTATAGGGAAGATGATGAAGAAAATATCTTACTTGCTCACATTCCTACAAATCTATATGGAAAGGGTTTCAAAATCATGCAAAGCAAAGGATATGATGGACAGAGTGGTTTAGGCTTAAACCAAGATGGGAGGATTGAACCAATATTTGTTTCTCAGTGGCCAAAAGGAGTGGGGCTATAGTTTCAACCGATTCAGATTGGCGTTCCTAGTACCCCATCACCCTTACTTAAGGAAGTAAGTGCTTCAGAAGATATTAAGACATCTCACAAACCATTGGACCAATATCACTGTGATTCCCCCGACTCTAATGATTATGAGTGGGATTCCCTATCCTCTACCTCTTCATGGACCTTGACAAGTTATTTGGGGAACTTGACTTAATGTTAAGTTTCGCACCAAATCCATTGAATTCCTATCCACCAAAGAAAATGACAAAGGAGGAGTGGTTTAAACACTACTATTGGGAATCACTTGATCCTACCTCTTGGCAACCCAATACATCTATTTCAGATAACCAAACCTTGGCATTCGGCCCACCTATCCATCTGCCTAGACCTAAACCTAAGAGCAAACATGACTTAGTACAAGGCTTTTGTGACCATATGAATAACTCAATCCTTACCTTGACCCCATTAAACTTTGATAACTTTGATGATGACATGCCCTTAGTTTATCCCCAACTCATTGATTGGGACCAACAGGACACACCCGTCTTAGACATTTTTGAGAACAACGAAGTAATTGCTGAGTTCTTGGGATTACACGAAGGCATACCTAACGGTGATCACAAGGCTAGTTTTACCATTGAATTGGACAATAAAGCATATATTGGGGAATTTGTTCAACCCTCCAGTTGCAAAAATGAGTAAAAGAATAAACAAGATAAAAAGGATGAGTCTCTAGGTGAAAACTGAAAGGCACCTTTAGACAATGAAAAAGTAAAAAGAAAGGATGCATCCGAAGGTGAAAACCTCTCTGAGGCACCTAAGGATGGAGGTTTGAACATTCTCTCCATTGCATAGGAAAATTCACCCATGCTAGTGGAAAAATTAGTACAAGTCAACATAGGTACCATAGAGAATCCTCGACTAGTTTATTTTGCAGCGTCATTGACAACAACAGAGCAGCCAGAGCTCCACAACTTCTTTGCACAGAGAGATAAATTTTGCCTGGTCATATGCAGACATGCCGGGGTTGGATCCTGAACTTGTTCTACATCACTTTCCTTTACAAGCAGGTGTCAATCTAGTAAAATAGAAATTGAGAAAAATGCATCCACAGATTGCCTTATTAGTCAAGGCAGAGCTTAAGAAACTGTTAGGCTTTGGTTTCATAAGATCAATTGACTATGCTGATTGGATCTCCAATATTGTACTAGTCACTAAACTAGCTGGGGACATCTGCATTTGCACTGATTTTAGAGATATCAACAAGGCTTGTCCTAAGGATGACTTCCCTTTGCCTAACATAGACATGATAGTTGACATGACAGCAGGATACGAGATGTTATCCCTTATGGATGGATTTTCAGGCTATAACCAGATCAGAATTGCTACTAAAGACCAACCTAAGATGGATTTCACTTTTCCATGGGGAACATATTGCTGGAATGTTATGCCCTTTGGACTCAAGAATGTTGGAGCAACATATCAACGTGCCATGACTACTATCTTTCATGATCTAGTACACACTCTTATGGAGGATTATGTTGATGACCTTATTGTTAAATCTAAGACAAGGGAAGAACATTTACAAGTTTTAGACAAGATATTTCAGAGGCTGGAGAAGTATAAAGTGAGACTCAATCCAAAGAAATGTGTGTTTGGAGTCAAGTCAGGAAAGTTATTAGGCTATATCATTTCCAGGCGAGGCATTGAAGTGGATCCGGCTAAGGTAAAAGAAATAATAGACATGCCTCCACCCACTAATCTCAGTCAATTAAGGACACTACAAGGAAGACTGTAATCCATCAGAAGATTTATAGTGTAGTTAGCAAATAAGACACATCCTTTTCAACATCTACAAAAGAAAGGGGTACTGTTTGCATGGCTAGCTAGGTGCGAAGAGGCTTTTCAACTGATTAAGGAATATTTACTCACACCACCAGTCTTAATGCCACCTGTTGAAGGATGACCATTGATTCTTTATATTATAGCAACCCATTCATCACTTAGAGCATTGCTTGCACAGAATGATGATGAAGGTCATGAAAGGGAAATCTATTATATCAGTCAGACTTTAGTAGGTTATGAGCTCAACTATAGTACCATTGAAAATGCTTGTCTTGTAGTAGTATTTTCTACCCAAAAACTGAGGCACTATATGCTAAACCATCAAACAATGTTGATTTCCAAAATAGATCCTCTGAAATATCTTCTCAGCAAGGCAGCATTAATGGGGTGACTGGCCAAATGGGTAATGATACTTAGTGAGTATGATATCTAGTATGTAGAAAGAAAGTCTATTAAAGGATAGGTCATTGCTGATCAGTTAGCCGACAAACCAATACAAGAAGATCATCCATTAGTTGCAGACTTTCCAGATGAGTTTATATTTAAGATTGACACCAACGTAACATGGAAACTATATTTTGACGGCTCACATACAAATCATGGTTCAGGGGCTAGTATACTGTTTATCACACCACAAGGTGATTCCATCCCTAAGTCATTCAGGATTTCATTTCCATGTACTAATAACATAGCTAAGTATGAAGCTCTAGTGATAGGGTTACGCATGGCCGTCAAGTGGAAAATTAAGAATCTACAAGTATATGGTGATTCTCAACTAGTAATCAGATAGGTAAATGATGATTATGAGACTAAGGATGAGAAGCTTACTCCCTATAAATGCATGGCATATAGCTTTAAAGAGTATTTTGACAAGGTTGAATTTCATCAGATACTTCATGTTTTAAATAGGGCAGCAGACACTATGGCTACAATTGCATCACTTCTCGACATTCCTAACAATGGGCCTAAGTTTGAGTTCTTGGTAGAATAGCTATTGGTCCCAGCCTACGATATCCCAGATTCTGAAATGGTGTGTGACATTGTTGGTCCTGATTCCCCATGGTACAAATAAATCTATGACTACCTTCATACCGAAGTCATACCCACTGGCCTATCAAACAACCAATGTAGGACATTCCTCCACAAGTCAGCCAAATACACCATCATCGGAGACACCCTATATAGTGCACCTTAGATAATACCCTACTGAGATGTCTTGACTCTACTGAAGCACAAGCAACCTTACATGGGGTGCATGAGGGTATATTCGGTTCTCATTCTAGCGGTCCTACGTTGGCCAAAAATATTATGAGATTGGGTTATTATTGGCCTACTATGGAAAAAGACTCATGTCTTTGTAAGGAAATGTCACCAATGCCAAGTTCATGGAGACTTGATACATGCACCCGCACAGGAGCTCTGTCCTATAACATCACCATGGCCCTTCACCCAATGGGGACTCAACCTCATAGGTAAGATCCACCCCACCTCATCTAATGGACACAAATTCATTATCACTACCACTAAGTATTTTACGAAGTGGATTGAAGCCATTCCTATGACATACATTACCGGCACACACATTTCTAAATTTATCCTGAATTATATCTATCGGTATGGTGTCCCTCAGTCTATAATTATCGATAATGGCCGCCCATTCAAGAATCAAGAAGTCTACCATCTATGTGATGAATTTCATATTCAACATCACTTTTTCACTCCATACTATCCACAAGGTAACGGCCAACCAAAGGCATCTAACAAAACCATCATTAGAATCCTCAAGAAGATTGTTAATGATGCTGGTCGAGATTGGCATTTACAGCTTAATCCCGCCTTATGGGCTTATCGAACAAGTATCCGTACTCCCATTGGTGCCACTCCCTATTCACTTGTATTTGGTTCTAAATCTATTCTTCCTATTGAGGTTGATATTCCTTCCCTAAGGGTATCCTTGAAAGGCCACATTGATGATGAAGAGTACTGAGTATCGAGACTCCATGAGCTAGAATTCCTGGATGAGCGAAGACAGAAGGCACTATACCATCTCCAAGCATATCAGAATCACCTTCATCATAGCTATAATAGGAAGGTCTTGAACATAAATTTTGACATTGGTGACTTGGTTTTAATGGAGAACCCAAAGAATCAAGTAGAAAGAGACAAACCAGGAAAGTTTGAACCAAATTGGTTAGGACCTTATATTGTTACAGAAGCTTTTGGATCAGGAGCGTACCAAATCTCTACTCCTGAAGGGAAACCATTGTCCTCGCCAATCAATAGTCTACATCTAAAAAAGTTCTACACATAGCTTCTGAGAGCTTTGTCTTAATTAGCAAAAATACAAAAAAATCAGAAAATCACAAAAATCATTACCAAGGTGAAAACCTGGAAAACAGGCATCTTGGTAACATCAAAAAAATTAGATTATCCAGAAAATAGTAAAGACAAATAATTCATCCAATGGTGAAAACCACTTCGGTGGTGCTTTGGATAGGTACCATGGTGAAAACCTGGCAAACAGGCACCATGTGTAGTTGACTCTGCTCCTTTGTCTTCTCTTATTCTAATCTACCTATCCCTGTACATAGTCCACTTCTCTGTACATAGTACACATCCCTGTACATAGTCCACATCCCTGTACATAGTCCACTACCCTGTACATAGTACTTATCCCTGTACATAGTCCTTATCCCTGTACATAGTCCACTACCCTGTACATAGTCCTTATCCCTGTACATACTACCTATCCCTGTACATATCCCTTATCTTTCATATCCATCACTTGTACATACCATTCATAATAAGTGGTAGTCTTGCCCATAACCTAGAATGATTGACATCGAGTGCATTTCATATCCCCCATTTTGACCTATTCATAATCAATTGGTATTATACTCAATTGGGGGAAAACACTTGACGTGTGTCATATTGGTTCTTACATTAGTTGTGTTGAAGATGTAAAACCATAGAAAAATCTACAAACATCACAAAATGACCTGAGAAAATACAAAAACATCAGAAAACTTCAAAAAGACAAAAAAATCAAAACATTTCAAAAATCCAAAAAAAAAAAAGAGTCAAAGTTAGTCGTACTTGTCAGTTTTTGTTGTTTGTCGAACTACGTTGCCTCTGCGACTGGATGTAGGCAAGGCCATCTTCCGATGTGTCCCCGAGGCATTAGGTTAGTCCGTTTAGGTTTGTCTGTATAAAATCATGATTCAATCTATGTGTCTATATGATAAGGTCATTGGTCATGTCGAACTATGAGATCTCTGCGTGTATAACGTAGGCAAGGCCATCAATCGATGAGACCTTGAGGCCGCACTAGGTCAGTCCATTAGGGTTCATCACATTCAATTTCACACACATCTTCTATTTGTAGTCAGTCTTGTTAGTCAAGGTCATGTCGAACTATGAGGTCTCTGCGTGTATAATGTAGGCAAGGCCATCAATCGATGAGCCCCTGAGGCTACACTAGGTCAGTCCTTTAGGGTTTGTCGTCACACATAGTCAATTATCAACACGTCATATCAAGTCATGCATCAATCTAGTGAACAAGTTAGCAATGTCTCTAAGTCAAATCACACAACTTTCCAAACGAAACAATTAGCACAACTCAACTTATGTCTGCTACAGGATGTGTCCTTCCTAGAAATAGGCATCATCAAAGCAATCAACCTATGTCTTGTTCAGGATGAGTCCTTCCTAAATACTGATATCAGTAAAACAATCTATGTCTTATGCAGGATGAGTCCTTCCTGCATAATCGACATTGTCAAACAATCAAACATAGTCTTACACAGGTTATCACATCAACAGCATCTGACTCAACGTCTTATACAATACATGTCTTTCTGAAACTAGGCTTTGTCATGCCTGATACAGATAGTCATAACATCGAAACCAGACTCATAGTCTTATCCAGTATGTGTATCTCCTAACATTAGGCTCTATCAAATCAATCCTTTTATCAATCAAAACAAATCAAACAAACAGATCAAGTTTTGGAAAATATTTTATTGGCTTTTTGACTTTATGGCTTATTTATCTTATCATTTTATTTGACTTGATGACTCAGAATTATGCTACTATCTTTCTCAAGGATGTCCCATGAAGGATTTAGAGAAGGAACGATGTATCAAAATTCTGTTTTCTTTGACTACTATCTGTCAACTATCTTTTAACTTTGATTTTTGAGTCATGTTACTAGTTTCCTCAAGGATGTCCCATGAAGGATTTAGAGGAGCGATGACGTCTCATGACCTATCTTTTATTTTTTTTGCTGTCTGTGGTTTGTCTTAACAAAAAGACTAGAGAAATTTTTTCCCTTAGTATGAGTTAACGACAATCCTTGTCTACGACTTTCTGTTGTTAGCAAGTGGATGGCCTTGCACACCTTGATCTATGTCATATCATGGTGTTTTTCTCCATTTGTATTAGTCCTGCCCAATGATGATAAAGTGCAATGCCTTTAGTGATACAAAGAAATATCGAAGATTGCTAATACTAACATCCATCTCATTTCTTTTATTATTTATTCATCTTTCTTTTCACACTAACATTTCTTCTTTTCTACATCTTCACCACCCTTATCTATTTTCCTCTATCCTTTTTTTCTTTCATCTTCTAGTTCTCTCATCGATTTTGAGAGCACACTCATGTTCTTTGAACCCGCTTGTCCTCTTGAGGGGGCATACCACTACCTCCTCATCATCCTTCCTCATCCTAATTTTGCTAGGGCATATCTTTCACCTGTTTTACATTGGGGCATTACTGGGGCATATTTCTTATCAATTTTCTTTGACACAACGCCGAAATGACATTGTATCAAAGAGGGGAAAATGTAGACACCGAAATTTGGTCTAAGCCCGCGACTTCAATATTCTTCATAATTCGATTCTTCATGGTCATGATTAAATAATGTCAATTATTTAATTATTCTCTATAGCCTTCATTTCTTATATTAATTAAATAATCTTAATTATTTAATTAATTCACACTTTTCTTTATTCTATCTGATTAATTAAATAAACGCTTTTATTTAATTATGTTACTAATTAACCTTATCCTTCTTGTAAAATTAAATTCTTATTTAATTCCCCCTTTATCATATGTCAACTATAATTAAATAAATTCTTTATTTATTTAATTATTCATTTAAATCCCTTCATCACTTAATTAAATAAATCTTATTTATTTAATTATTCTTCAAATATCAAATCTTGAATTAAATGAATTATTTAATTCATGAATTTTATTTTAACGCATTCCTCTATATTTAGATAATTGTGTGAGTTATCTAAGTATTCACTTTTACTCGACTCAAAGATCTATTCAAATCGCTCAGTTAAGTCTTGATTTAATGTCTGAGTGGCATTGTAATCTCTTCGTCAAATCATTCAATCATCCTGTTCTAACTCATTTGCATGTACATGTGGATTAATTAAATATTCTTATTTAATTAATTAAACCTTGTGCGTGCATTCGAACAAGAGTTTCTTTAATCAATCTTTATCTTTGTCATGCAAAGATAATTATTTTGTTTTCGAATACCAAACTTGAAGATTAAATAATTTATTTAATCTTTAATTCTATTTCTAATTTGTATCACTCATGTCTTTACTAACTGTTATCAGAATGCATGACTAATCAATCAATCTCAACCGTTCGTTGATCTTTCAATCTTGGCCTATCGTTCGAATGATCAATTTTCTATAAATTGATCTATCATTCTCCATTCCAATCTCTCTTGAAATCGTATATCTCTCTCGAACCTCACAAAATCTTATGACTTTTGAGAGCACTTATCTTGAATCTTCGATGTTTTGCTAAATCACTATTTTAGGCTATACTTGAATGAACTTACGAGAAATCTGAGGGCAATTATACTACTACAAGCAAAATGGAGTAGGGCAATCGAGATGAATCATGGAAATACGTACAAATTTGGTGAGATTGTTTCAGTTTGCTTACATTTTTACTTTCCTTTGTTCTTTGTTGCTTAACTTAGATTGCATTAGAATCTTAGATTGCATTGCATGTTTAACTGTTTCTATTCTACACTTTCTAGATGTTACACTCACTATCCAGTGGACTAATTGGGATCATTTCTATTTTTTTTCTGAATTTTTTTAAAAATTTGTCAATTTTCCCGAGGGGGCATACCTTCACCTGTTGAACACTGGGGCATGACTGGGGCATATTTTTATCAATTTTTTTTTATACAATTCTGAAATGAAATTGTATCAAAGAGGGGCAAATGTAGACACTGAAATTTGGTTTAAGCCTGCAACTTCAATATTATTAATAATTCATATTTCTTCCATGGTCATGATTAAATAATGTCAATTATTTAATTATTCTCTAAGGTCTTCATTTCTTCTATTAATTAAATAATCTTAATTATTTAATTAATTCACATTTTTTTTATCCCATCTGATTAATTAATTAAACACTTTTTATTTAATTATGTTACTAATTAACCTTATCCTTCTTCTTCAATTAAATAAATTCTTATTTAATTTACCTCTATCATATTTCAACTATAAGTAAATAAATCCTTTATTTATTTAATTTTTCATTTAAACCCCTTCATCACCTAAATTAAATAAATCTTATTTATTTAATTATTCTTCAAATATCAAATCTTGAACTAAATGAATTATTTAATTCATAAATCCAATTTTAACGCATTCCTCTATATTTAGGTAATTGTGCAAATTATCTAAGTATTCACTCTTACTCGACTCAAAGATCTATTTTAAATCGCTCAGTTAACTCTTGATTTAATGTCTGAGGGGATTTCTCGAGTTATCTCTTCGTGAAATCGTTCAATCATTCAGTTCTAACTCGATTGCATGTACATGTAGATTAATTAAATATTCCTATTTAATTAATTAAACCTTGTGCGTGCATTTGAACAAGAGTTGCTTTAATCAATCTTTATCTTTGTCATGCAAAGATAATTCTTCTTTTTTCGAATACCAAACTTGAAGATTAAATCATTTATTTAATCTTTAATTCTATTCTAATTTGTATCACTCATGTCACTACTAATAGTTATCGTAGTGCATGTCTAATCTATTGATCTCAACCGTTCATTGATCTTTCAATCCTGACCTGTCGTTCGAATAATCAATTTTCTATAAATTGATCTATTCTTCATCATTCCAATCTCTCTCGAAATCTTATGACTTTTTGGAGCAACTATCTTGAATCTTCGATGTTTTGATAAATCACCATCATAGGCTATACTTGCATGAACTTTTGATAATCTAAGGGAAATTATACTACAAACGGAAAAATGGAGAAGGGAAATTGAGATGATACATGGAATTGTGTACATATTAGGTGAGATTGTTCAATTTATTTACATTTTGGATTTCCTTTGTTCTCTATTGCTTAACTTAGATTACATTGCATGTTTTCTCTGATATGTTTCTTCTACATTTTTCTAGACATTACAATCTCATGCTCCAAATAGTTGATATTACTGATAAACAACCAATTTATTACAGTATTATCCAATTATGTTGAGATATTAAGTGAGATTATCTATTATATGTTAATGTTGTTTATGATATTGGTGTAGAGGTTATAAACACATTAAGGGATCACCCTCTCGGGTCTTGCAGAGCCGAAAGTGTAGGAGGCATTTTAAAAGTCCTCGTTAGTTGGTCCAAGTCCTTTGACCTGCCCCTGATTGGATTTGGCAATTGCATAGGTAGATTAGAAGACAAACCTGGTTATAGTGTAAAAGACAAGCCAACAAAATGGTGACTCCACTGGGGACTAGTTTGAATATTCCTTGTTAGTGTCTCGGTTGTCCATTTTGCATAGAGTTTTTCATGTGTTTTTGTGATTTGAAGGTTGAGCCTCTAGTTTTGTGTTAAGGCTTGACCGCTTCTTCTATTTTCATAAGCATTCAGAGTTATGTTGTAAAGCATTTTAGTGTGTTTTTAGTATGAAGTTCCAAAGGTTTTCATATTCTACCACGTACCTTAAGGTATTTGGTATTCCCAAGCTAATTGGGTGGCGACTCTGAAGTGTCTGGACCAGTGTGAATTTTATTTTGAAAGGTTTATTATAAGTGAAAATAAATCTTGGCCTAGTATGAAGAATGAAGAACACTAGGTCATTCATGTAGAATCATCTGGAACAAAAATTGGAAGCTGAACTTCCCAGAATAAAGAAGAAGGACTGGATAAAGAAATGACCAAAATCTAGTAATGTTGCTCCCACGTCACAGAACCCTGTACACCAAGGTAGAACTTAATATTTACACCCTATCTCTAAAAATATTGAAGAGGTGTCTAGAAGTTCAGTGTCCAGAAGTTTAGATTTAGATAGTTGTGGATTTTTTGATGCATTATTTAATACACCGGTTCAAGAAGATGGGACATGTCAAAATAAAGGGGTTGTTAGTGTCAAATATACTGAAAAAAGGAGAGGTAGGAGTAGAATTAAAAGCCATCATAGAAAATGCACCAGTGATGTACCTCCTCCTCCTGTTGAAAATGATGTAAATCCTTTATTGTTTGAACGTGTACTGGAAGAGGTCAATTTAATAGACCTAAGTGATACATCAAGTTTTGATGTGACTTTGCCTGAACCTAATGATGTTTTTGGAGACAAATTATTTGAGGTGGGAAATCCAAAAGCAAGTTGACCTCAGGGTGAAAAGAGAAAAGGAGAGGGAGACAGGCTTGAGGGATGTTGTGATTGAGAGAGATAGGTTGATGAGATAGTTGGAAACTATGAAGTTGCTAAACAAAGAAGACCCTAAACTGGGTGTTGAGGACCCAGTTGTATGGAGGGTTTTTAATAAGGAGAAAAAGTATGCATCTAAAGAAATCCTAGTAGGCCACACTAATGCTCAGTTCAAACCTACTGACCCAAAACCCTCAAATCATGTTAAGTCTCAACCAAGTGATACAAACCCTAAGCCTTCCTTGGAAAAAGGAAAGAAAAAGGTTGAAGGGATTAAGATAAATGAGAAGGTGACTCCCCACTCCACTCAATAAGATCTCTAGCCACGTATCAATTCAAATGGAATATGCCTTAGAAAAGGCTAAAAGGGAGAGTGACGCCCTGGCAGAAGAGTTGGAGAGAACATTAATTGAGGCAGCAAATGCAAAAATGAAGAGGAAAATCAGTTTCCTAAAAGTAACAAGTACAGATGAGGTTGCACAAGCTAAAAACTCCTCAAATCATTAGGATTTCTTAAATAATAATCCTAATATTACTCCAAATCCCTCCACAAAAAAATTTGACCCAAAGATTCATGCAACTGGGTTTGTAAATCCAAATCAGGATGGTCATAGAGTACAATGTGTAGTGTCTGGTGTTGATTCTAAGATGAATGAGGGATTATTTCAACAACGACCTATATAGTTGGAAAGATATAGGCCCTTATTCTTTGATGGTATGCCTGGTTATCCAAATCCCATCCCTACTGATTTGAGAGAAAGGATAAGAAAGTTTGCTAGTAATAATGTTGTGATAGCTGAGGAACACTTAAAAGCTTTCATGGAAATGTTGAATGATTATGAGGTAGAACATGAAGATGTTGTGATGAAATTTTTTGTACAATCTCTGGTAGAAGATGAAAGGGATTGGTATAGAGGTCTGCCTAATGCTAGTATTGGTTCATGGGAGGAGTTTGAAAATTGTTTGAAGGAGTAGTATGGTGATAAAACTAATGCAAGTTTCATGCTGAATGAGTTTCATAACATCAAGAAGTCATTGAATGAGCCTATGACGAAGTTTAACGTAAGATTTCAAAAGGCAATGTATAAGTTGTTTCAGGTTTTAAGGCTTGATGAAAATATTTGTTTAACTACATATTTCAATGCTTTTGATGCTAAAATGGCATATATCCTTAGAGACAAAGACACTCAGACTATGAGAGATGCATTTAGAGTGGCTATAAACATTGAAAGTAACAGAAGAGCTTCTGGGAAATGTGGTAGGAGAGAAGAACCTACACTTTTAAAAAATTCTAAGAGTGAGACTGAGAAGGTTCCAGCTGCCAAGCCTAAAGATGATGAAAAGTGGGAAAAGGTTTACAATTCCTTTAACGATATAAAGAAAAATGTTGTTAAGCAAGAGAAAGGTATGGGAAATGAAAGGAAACCTTATAATAAAAATGATAGGCTTCCTAGATTGCAAAATTATACTTACAATACAAATCAGAAAGACAAAAAACCAATCTTGCCTAGCGAGAAACCTAAAAATGATTAGCATATGCTAGACCCCTTGCAGAAACATTCAGTGAATCTAGTAGTAGATAGACCATGGTGTGAAGTGTGTGAGCATCCACATGATCAAAATTATTGCGGTGTTGCTTAGTTGCTTGTTGCTAAGAAGGTAGAAGAAGATGTTCATCATCAAACATCAGAATATGAGCACAATGATGTAAATGTTTGTATGGCTAGATCATACATTGATGAGGCAGAATGTTAGTTTGATGATGAAATATAGGAAGCTGATGTGCTAAACTAGAGGAAGAGAAGTGAGGTTTACCATCAACAGATCTTTTCTGATCAGGAAGGTGATTTTGATCATAATACTTGCAATATCGAGTAGGCTGAAGATTCAGTGTCCTTAAGGAGAGTGTCAGAAGAAGAGATTGCAAGATTTACTAAATGAATGGCTGCTCAAATGAGAAGTTCACTTCAATTGAGAAATAGGACTGTGGGCGGTGAGTAGGGTATACCTGCTAGCTTATTTATTAAAGAGAAAAAGGATAAAAACAAAGGTGTTAAGGTCGATAATAAAAAGGATGCTTTGAAAGTCCAAGAAGCTAAGAATGATAAGGTTTGGACAAAAAGGAATGACACCCCAAAGCCTCACACAGATGTAGCTCCATCATTGGTGAAGACAAAGGTGATTACAAAGGTAGTTGAACCTGTTACAGAGGATAAGAAGCAAAAGAAGCTGGAAGGAAGAAATCAACCAAAAAAAAAGGAAAATGATGAAGGTATGATGTCTAATTTTCCTAAGTATACACCTATAGATATATTTCATGTGCTTTCTCAGGTTAAGGTAATTGTACCTTTGCTAGAAGTGATGAGAATAAATGAACACAAAGAGAAGACAATAGCCTTGATTACATATGTTGCTGCTAATAAGACTAAACATGAAAGTGGTAAAGAAGCAAAGGAAAAAGACAAAGAAAAGGAAGTGGAGGGAATTGTGTCACAAATTCCTCCTATGTATTTAGGAAATTCTATTAACATGTGCCTTGAAAACATAACCCCTTTTTTTTTAAGTATGGATATAAATGGAAAAACTTTACGGAACTATATGATAGATTAGGGGGCATCAAATAATGTTATGCCAATCAAAATAATGAAGGAAATGGGCTTGACAGTAGATAATTCCCAAGGTAAACGCTATCCTATGGACTCAAGAGAAGTTCCAGTTATTGGAATTATCAGAGCATTGCCTTATAAATTAACTCAGTACCTAGACAAGGACCTAATCATGACTGTATTAGTTGCAGACATCCCACCTCATTTTGGAATGCTTTTGTCAAGAAAATGGAGTGCATTAATGGGAGGTAACATGCAATTTTATTTGTCATTTGCTAATTTCTCCATTGATGGTACCAATGTCAAAATTGAAAGAGAATCAAAAGTACCTCATATGATTGAGCATGGCTCGATTGAGAATATGACATGTTTTATTGACAGTGGTATAGATGAATTTAGAGTTGAGCAACTTCCTAGAAATTGTGATAAGCCTATTACATTAATTGATACAAAAATAAAATAATTGTCAGAATCTGAGGACTTGTGGATTATGTACTTTGATGGTACAAATTGAAGGGAAGGTTCTGGTGCAGGTTTCCTATTATGATCACCAAGTGGAAAGACATTCAGGTTCTCTTTCACTCTGTTATTTGAATGCACGAATAATGTGACAGAGTATGAAGCCTTATTATTAGGGTTGAGATTGGCTAAAAAACATGGGATCAAGAAGCTCAAAGTAATTGGGGATTCCTAGCTTGTGGTATCCCAAGTTAGATCGAAGTATGTGTTGAAGAACAAGAGGTTGAAATAGTACATGGATGTTGTTTGGGATGAATTGGAAAGCTTTGATGCATTTGGCATAGGATGGATGGAGAGAGGTCAAAACAAAGTGGCAGACTTATTAGCCAAAATTGCATTAAAACTAGATGATATGACTTATGCTGGAATTTCTAAGGTTGAGGTGCAAACCAAGCCATTTTCCCCTGATAATATAAAAAATTGGTAAATTTTGATAATGATGATGATATCTTGAGGTTTTTGAATTGTGTGGGAGATTATGAAAATCAGGAAATTGAATTTGGAGCTTTTTTTGAAAATGTTGATGGTAAGGATACTATATTTGGAAAGGAGGTCATTCAGTTAAAAACAAACACAATTCCCAAGGGTCTAGTTATACTAGAAAGAGTGTTTTATAATCAAGATAAGACAAAGGCTAATTATGTTGTTTCTCATCCTAATGACTTGGAAGAGATAAATCTTGGAATAGAAGCATCCCCAAAGAAGGTGTATATAGGAAAGAAAATTTCACCAAAAGTTAGAAAGATGATAATTGACTTGTTAAGGAAGTTTAGGCATGTCTTTGCATGGTCCTATGATGACCTTAAGGCATACAGAGAGGATCTTTTCCAACATGAGATTGCTTTGCATGATGATTCCAAGCCATTCAGACAAAAACAAAGGCCTATTAATCCCACCTTGGCCCCCAAAATGCAAGAATAATTAATGAAACTAAGGGATGTAGGGATTATTAAGCCAATTAGACACTCATCCTGGGTATCAAACTTGGTATGAGTAAGGAAGAAAAATGGAGATATCAGGCTATGTGTAGACTTCAGAAATTTGAATGTGTCTTCATTGAAAGACAATTATCCATTACCCAATATGGAATCCATGTTGTAACGAGTGACATGTTTTGAATTAATGTCTATGATTGATGGTTTTTTTTGATATAATTAGCTTATGGTCAAAGAGTCTGAGTAGTTTAAGATGGATTTCACTACACCATGGGGAACATATGTTTATGTAAGAATGCCATTTGGTCTAACAAGTGTAGGAGCTACTTTTCAGAGAGCCATGGATGTGGCATTTTCAGATTTCATTAACTTGTTTTTGGCGATCTACCAAGATGATTTGACAACATATTCTAAAAAGGAGGAAGATCATTGTGAGCATCTAGAGAAAATATTCATTAGGGCCTTGGAGTATGGCATTTCTTTGAATCCAAAGAAATGTGTCTTTGGAGTACTAGAAGGAAAATTATTGGGTCATATAGTTTCCAAGGATGGAGTAAAAATTGATCTAGAGAGGGTAATTGCAATTGATAAAGTTACACAACCTCGAAGTTTCAAAGGAATATAATATTTCTTTGGAAAAATAAACTTCTTAAGGAGGTTTGTGACAAATTTTGCTGAGATAGTTCACCGTATTTCTAAAATTCTCAAGAAAGGAGCCAAAGTTAAATGGGATGAGGAGCCTGGGCAGGATTTCCAAGCCATTAAGCAAGCAATAAAGGAGGCTCCTATGTTAAGAACCCTTGATTTTTCCAAACCTTTATAGATTTTCTCATTTTCTTCATTCCACACAATCGCAACTATGTTATTACAAAAGAATGCAGAATGTTTTGAACAACCTATAGCCTTTTTCAGTAAATCCTTACAAGCTACAGTATGATATAAATGAAAAATAAGCATATGCACTGGTGAAGGAAGTAAAAGATTTTAGGCCTTATTTGATGGGAGCTACTGTAATTGCATATGTGCCTAGCACTGCTGTTAAGGACATCTTCACACAACAAGAAGTATCGGGAAGAAGGTGTAGGTGGATAAACAAGATCCAAGATTTTAATATTGAGGTCCAGATCACTAAACTGGTGAGAGGACAAGGATTGGCCAAGCTCATGGCCCAAAGTAATTTGGAAGAAAAATAGATAAACATGCTAGAAGATGAAAATAGATCACATATATGTGATATGGAACATTCTGAATGGTATAGAGATGTGATTTATTATTTGCAAAAAATGAAATGTCCTAACAACTTGAATGAAAATGAGAAAAGGACATTGAAGTTACATGCTATTAAATATGTTATTGTGGATGGAAAGCTATGGTGGAGAAATGGAGAGAGTGTCATGTTGAAGTGTGTTGACCAAGATCAAGCACAAGGACTTCTGAGTGAGATGCATGGTGGAGTTTGTGGAGGGCATTATATGGCTAAAACAATTGCACATAAGATAATGAGGGCTGGATTTTGGTGGCCTACAATTTTTAAGGATGCACACTAGTTAGTGAAGACATGTGATGCTTGTCAACATTTCTCTAGTAAGTTAAAGTTTTCTGGTAACTTGCCTCTAAAACTAGTTATAGTACAAGCTCCTTTCCAGCAGTGGGGTATTGATTTTATAGGAGAAATAACATGTAAATCTAGTGGAGGTCACTCATGGATATTGGTGGCCACTGATTATTTCACTAAGTGGGTGGAAGCAATTCCAACAAAGAAATCCACTAGTAGAGTTGTAACTGATTTCCTAATGAGCAACGTATTGACTAGATTTGGATGTCCATAAAGGATTGTATTAGATAATGCAATGTGTTTCAGATCTGAGGAATACATAGAATTTTGTTAGAAGAATGGCATCCAAATTTCTTATTCATCACCATATCACCCACAGGGAAATGGACAAGCATAATCAAGCAATAAAAGCTTGATGAAGATCATTAAAAGAATCCTAGATCAGAATAAAAGGGCTTGGGATTCTAAACTGAAATTTGCAGTATGGGAAGACAGGGTAATTGTGAAGAAGGCAATAGATTGTGCCCCATTTGACTTGGTTTATGGGATAAATGCAAGGTTTCCCCAAAATAATTTAATGGAAATGTATAACTTTTTCTAGATGTATGATAATGAAATTGATGATGAGATGCAATTGAGAGTGGAAGCTCTTATAGAATTAGATGAAACCAGGAGGGAAGCCCAGAAAAGAAATGCGAAGATGCAATTGCAAGTAAAGAATTTGTATGACAAGAGGACAACTGCAAGGAGTTTCAAAGATGGATATTTGGTTTTAATATGGAATGTCAAATTTGAAGATAAAGGGAAGCATGGGAAGTTTGATGCAATCTGGTTGGGTCTATTTTTAATTAATGGTAAGTGGGGTGAAGATTCTTACTTCCTCCAAGATATGACAGGGGATATTCTTGAACTGCCAGTTCTTGGATAGTTCTTGAAGTTATACTTCACTTGAAGTATTCTTTTCCATGAACAATAGCTTAGGTTTGTATTTTTTTATATGTCATGTACATAGTAAGTGTGGTTTTGTCCGAACAATCCAATTTTTGCTCGACTCTGTATCTTGGTCTGCTCCACCTAAGATTCTGAATTCTCGCTTCATTCTAGTGGAATGAATGTCCCCAACTGGAGCCAATGATGGAACTTCAAATTTTGTTCATAATGTTTCACTCATGCCCTACCTTATGTCACTGGTGTTTCATGGTGTTGGAAAATTTCCAAGGGGTGGGGTTTTAGCTTTGTCTTCATATTAAACCTTTGTGCTTACCTCAAGCCTTGGTTAGGATTTATTTCACTGTTACCTTTTTCTTGAAGGGTTTTAAAACATCTTATGCCCAATCATTTCATCTAGGCTGGTTCCCTTTGGTTTCAATGTTTTATTTCCTCTGCGGGTTTTATTTTCCTAAGTCTGGGTTAGCCTCATGCCGAATTGTTTTAAAACAACTTATTTTGTTGTTTACCATCGGCTTAGTAATGTCCCCTTTCCCTTTAATGAATGTTTTATTTTGCAGAGGGATGAATTTCTTGCTACCGTTGATCATCATCTTCAGATATCAATGGTTTCCTGCCATCCCGTGATTGGGAATTGAAGGATTGTGAAATAGCAGGCAGGTACCACATGTCCTATCTGGGGGGTTCAAACTTGTGCCACCGTTGGTCAACTACCATTTGATCTGAGCCCTTGCCCACTATTTCAAAATCAAAAGTTGCTCACTTTTTAATTATCATGAAGTAGCGAGATTTTGCCACATATACAAGGTGGGGCCCAAGGAATTTTTTTTGTGCAAGTATTTTAAATGTTTCATTTTTTCCAAAGAAAAAAAATTAAAATGAAATATTTGAGAAGGTCGGGGGAATTCATTAAAAATGAGAAAAGGCAGAGAAATTAGGGAAACTAGTCAAGTCAAAGAAGATCTATGGTGGAGATTAGAAGTTGAGTTCGGCTGCATCTCAGCCGTTCCTTGCCATCCCGTAATCTAAAACTGCAAGATCGTGATACCATGTGCGGGTGCCACATGGACTTCCTTAGTGAGGCCGAAGGAGATTAGTTTGTGTTCCGTCGATCAATATTCATAAGATCAATGGTTGCCCACCATCCCGAGATCAAAAATCGCAGGATTGCGATATCGCGGGCGGGTGACACATGTCCCATATGGGGGATCAAATTTGCACGACTGCTCATCAACTGTCCTTTGATTTGAGCTGTTCCCCACCATCCCCCGATGGTGCTTTGGTTGATTGCGATATCACAGGCGACCGCCACGTGTCTTACTTGATGAAGTTGAAGGAACAATGAAATACATCATCCAACCTTAAATACATTAAAAGGCAGGTTACTAAAGTGCTTGTGAGATGCACGTTCTTTAAATCAACACAAATGTTATAATCTTGAGGAAAAAGCTACACGACAGTTAATAAAAGGATGGTGGCCATCTTGAAGGAGCGAGATCACCGATGATAAAGGTCAGCGGTTTCCCGCTATCCCATGATGGTGCTTTGCAGGATTGCGATATCATGGGCAACCGCCACGTGGATTTTCCTTCGTGGCATATGGTATCGTGGGCCCCTTGTTGTGACATTGTTGATTGTCTCAGCCTATTTTGAAGGTAGTCATTAGATGATTTGATCAAATTGAGGGATCGATGGCTAGAATTTAAATCTTCTTTAAATATTTCCACTGACTTATGAAGAATACCAGAGATTGGTGATTTCTCCAGGATGATTGCCATTGTAACCAATTTTTGAATATCACCAAGTGTTTTATTCACCTGGTGACATATGTATTACCTGGTCAAGTGCTTCATTCGGCTGGTGACAGGTGTACCTTTTTGGCCCAATGGTTGTTTGCTCCTTCATTCTTTATAAGAAGGATTTCAAGGCTAGAAGTAGGGGTTAACAAGTTAGACAATTCTGGGTTGAGTCTAGGTGAAGTTGTAGAGTACATTGTAAAGACAAATGGTTTTAGAGATAAAAACAATTTAGGTTCTGGGTCAGTCTGAAATAGGTTTTGAATTCATGAGGATTTAATTTTGTATAACAGTACTAGCATTTGAGTTGAAATGATAAATTCAAGCTCATGTCTCTCCATTGTACACACATATCTAAACTTTGAATAAAATAACTAAGGGTTGTTTCATTCATCTCACTGTTGTGGTGTGTATGATCCTTATTTTACCTTTAATTCAAGGAATTAATTAAAATGCTTGAATGGGATTATAGGTGGGTATGTTCTGTATAGGGATTTGGTAAGTAGTATTGGATTAGAATGCATACTAATGAGATTGTAAGCCAATGTTGTCAGGGATTTCATTTGTTATGTGTTAAATATGTCATATACCTTTAGTTGCTTGTGAATTCTACTCCCCAATGGATATATGGCACTGATCTAAGTTGTACTCATTCGTATAATTCAGTATTTGTTTGTCTTTGCCTAGAGCTTGCTACAAGTTGTAAATCAATGACAAATTATATTATGGATTGTGTTATAATTATCTCATACTCCAAATAGTTGATATTACTGATAAAGAACCAATTTATTATAGTATTATCCTATTATATTGAGTTATTAAGTGAGATTATTTGTTATATGTTAATGTTGTTTATGATATTGGTGTAGAGGTTATAAACAAATTGAGGGATCACCCTCCCGGGTCTTGTAGAGCCTGAACTGTAGGAGTCATTTTAAAAGTCCTCATCAGTTGGTCCAGGTCCTTCGACCTGCCCCTAATTGGATTTGGCAATTGAATAGGTAGATTAGAAGACAAACCTGGTTACAGTGTAAAAGACAAGCCAACATGGTGCAAAAATGGGCTCCCACAAGGGTTGAGCCCAACATGTTGCCCCTAATTCTTGAAAGGGGAATGATATAGGAATACACATTCATATGGCTGAAATTAAAGTATTTTCAGCTTAAGGAGTAATTCAAAAGTGGCTATAAAAATCACTAGCAACATTGATAATTCATGATAGCCAAGTCAAAGGTGCATTGAAAAAGGCCCCTTTCAAATGGAAATCACAAATGAGCAATGGGATTGTTTCAGATGCTCAAGTAATATGCAAAAAAGAATAAGGTGCATCAATTCTCACCAAGGAGCTTTGTTTATCTACACATTTTCAGGTCACCCATGGTTTTGCATCATCATTTTGTGTTATTCATTACTGTCACAACATCACTTCTACTATTTGCATAATGTAAAATGCATCTTATGGAAGAACAGTTATAAATCATTTTGTACTCGCAAAAGCATAGTTACAAAGATAAAGAGAAATGAGGTCATAATTCCAAAAGGAACAACAAATAGAATGATATTTATATACCTATTCATGCTTTTAAAAAAGCAAAGAGTTTCATAGTTTGTAGAAGGAAGAAATGTGCAAGTATCATGGATATCATAAGGGATCTTACAAGGCATATCAAGGTGTATAGGGTAGTAAGTAAGAAATAAAACAATGTCATTTTGGTAGTGACTTTATTTCCAAAATTTATGAGGTCATTTTTAGTTCACAATTGCTTATAAGAAAAGAATTATAATGAAAAAAAACATGTTGAAGTGCCATGAAATTCATAGTATGCAAGCATAATGTTCTAAAAAAGAAGAATAAAAAATGTATCCTTCCCTCATTAAGGTGACTATTTGCATACAAGTTTTATGCTATTTTTGTTTAGCTTCATCAATTAGTGTTGCCATCATATTGTCCATATCTTCCATTTGATGTTTCAAGATCATTCTTTGTTGTTTATAATGAATACAAATAAATATCATATTCATAGTGGGGCAGCCATTAGAAAAACACGAAGAGAATAAACAAAATGTATCAAGGTGATAGCAACAGGTAGAGTATTGTGTTGTCTATGAAATAAATGATAAGAGGATATAATGCAAGGGAAAGCATGTGAATAAGCTTGACATGGAAACTTGTCTATAAAAAAGAACATTATCATAGAACCATGAGCCTTTTGAAAACAAAGTACAGAGGTGATGTATCTGTGTGAAGTTTTTGCAAATTTTGAGAGATACAAAGCTAGAGGTAGCTCAAGGGTTGTGGAATTAAGTAAACAACTCATTGAAGCATGAAGTAACCTACAACATGGGGGACTTGAAATATTGTTCAGATAATCATCACTACTGCATGAAAATTAATAAAATGCAAAGAGATAAGGGTTTCTCCTATAGCAAAGAATGGAGCAAGATTCCAAAATTCCATGAGTGCAAAAGGAGGTGAAACTCATAAATTTGTGCCAAACATTGAAGGGTTTTGAACCCATTTTCTGAAAATTTAAAGGTAGAGCCACAACGACGAAGAAGTATATAACATGAGGGATACTCATGAAGCAAAGGGAAGAAAAGGGTTTCTTTTTATTTATTTATATAATGGAATATAGAGTAAAATTTGGGCCCCATTATTTCTAGCCACAAACTGTAATGGCAAGACTCTGAGGGCTGAAAGCAAGAAGAGGGAAAAGCCATGCTTTATAAAAATAAATGAAGCAAAAGAGGTCATGGCTATGGATGCATAAGAAGGCTGCCAAAATTAAGGAAATAATAGAACCCAAAATGTATATAAAATAAACAATTAGATTCATCATTTTGGAGCTTGAACTGAGCATTTTATTGAATGAAGGAAAAAGAGAATGTAAGGGTCGAGTGTTAGAGAACTTACCCAGTTTTTCTATTGAAAAGATGCATTCAAACCCATAAGAGTTTCTCCAAAATCTCAATCAAAATCATTCATGGTGGCCTTGAAACAATGGGAAGGTATCAATAGAGTGTAGAGAATATAAATGCATAAAAAAATAATGGTGGCCAAGGCTAAAAGCCATATAATGCTTCCAAAATGAAGGATAAAGAAGTCACCATTTAGTTTTTTAAACAAAAAAGACTTACCCAAGCATTTTCCTACAAGAATCTCCATGAAAGGCTCCCATAAACAACAACGGATGGAAAGTTGGAGCTGCAAACCCTAAGGATCATGGTGGTAATGTGCAGAGAGAAAAAAAATCAAAACATCAAAGTGCAAATGAATGGAAGTAAAGGTGGAGGTCGAACTTTTGTTCTAGGGTTTCCCATTTTACCCTAATTTGACCTTGTGTATGTTTCACATTGTTTTAAATTTTCATGCCTTGCAAATATTTTGTGATATTATGTTTTTCCTTTGCATATGTGTTACAATCCTAGGCATCTTAACGCCTTAGTTCCTTTTCTTGATATTGGGAAAAAAAATCATACAACCTATGCCTTTGATGATATTTTATGATTTTTAGAGAAAATAAAATGCCTAAGTAGGGATATATTATACACTTTGCAAAATTTGAGTCAAAATTATAAATGCCTTCAGCTTGTTTTGCAAAGTTTTCAAAAATCAAGCCAAAGTCAAATCTCTTTCCCTCTTTCTTTTTCAAAAATTGAAACTGCAATATTTTAAAATAATACTAAGACAATGTTTCTATAAATTGACTTAGTAATTGTTATTTAAAATGTAGTAAAACAGAGCAAGTGTTTAGTGAAACTTTTTTTTTTCAGTTTGAGTCCCATTTAAGCAAAATAGAATAAAACAAGTGAACTGGGCTTTCCATTTATGATTTTTTGTCACAACTAAGTGCTTTTGAGTCCTTTCTGGTTCAACCCTCTTGGGAGGGAAAATTTTCCATCTTTTTTCACTCAGTTCTAAGACAATTTGGGCCCTATGTTGGAGGATTTTTCTTCTTGCTCAAAAATGGCATTGATGTTTCTATTTTGGAGAGCAATTCACTCAGATTTTTTCCCTTCTCACTCTTGGAGGCATATTGGAGATATATATTGGAGAAAAACTTAGTTTTTTCTTAGTTCATATTTGCTTCTTTCTCTCTTGACTACTTGTTGAGAGCTTTGTAAGCCTTGATTTGTACTTAGATTTTCATATTCTCATTCTCCTTTTAGATCAATAAAAGAGTAGAGCATTCCTATCTCATAATTTTGTCTCATTTTGTAGTAATAATTTGATGTTGTCATTGTGATTCTAAATTTTGAATCCTTTTTATGTCTTATTATTGCAATTGTGGTGCAAAAATTTCATATAGCATAGGTTCTATGTTTTGTTTTGTTTTCAAACCTTCATACAAATCACTTTTGTGTTGTATGCTTCATATGAGGTTGTGAAAGTATTTTGAGAGCTAATTGTGAGTGGAGTTAGTGAATAGAGTTAAATTTTCTAGTGCATCACCCATTATATTTTAGGATTTTCATTTCCAAAGTTATCCTTCTATCCCTTTTCTCAAAAAAGTCATTAGTCTAGGTGATCTGCCAGGGGAACCAACCATCTCTGAAGATTCATTCTCATCATAAGTCACCCACATCTTGAGAACGTTTCCATGTTTCAATAGGATAGCTGAGTCAAACTTAGCTAGGGTGCAATCTTGATTGACAACAGGTATTAAATGAGAACTATCCTAAATTATCAATTTCAACAAGTAGACAATAATAGCTACTAGTCTCTATATTCTATAAAATATTCTTAAAAAATGATAAAGGGAGGCTACAAATCAGGACCTGACGAGGAGAACTAGGGCCATGCCCATAGATCAAAGAGGAAAAACCACTAAAATTGAAGAGGAACATCTTGAGGTTTCTTTGATTGATCAAGTTAAATTGATCACCAAAATATTATAGGTTGCTAGTGGGCTTCAAAAACTAACTAATAAAAAGTATATATTTTTCCTATTATGTTGCTACTACTCCTTTTCTTTTTGTTTTCCTTTGTTGTTTAGTATTTTTTACTATTCCCATATCTCATGATATTCATTATATTTTCCTAATGGTTGTTGTTTCTTTGTATAATGGTATGGGCCCTTTCAAAATTTATTTTTATCTTTATAAAAAACATGCTAGAAGATAAATAGTTTTATTTTTCTAAGTAGAAAATTTATCACTCAAAATATCATAAAGAGTGAAAAGGTTAGAAATTTTGCACAACTCTTATTAACCGGTGTTCTATTCTTAATTATATATTTTTTTTATAAAGGCCTATTATGTTGATACACAAAGATTTTTGTGTTTATATTATAAAAGAGACATTAAAAAAAAGGAAATACCTATAAGATAAATACACAAAAAAGTTAAAATTAGATGACGCTACTGCAATACTTAATCTTTTTCTATAATTTTATAATGTTGTAACATACATCCCTTATATATGCTTTTTTATACACCTCTCTTATAATAATCTAATTAGTACTGCATATTTTTATCCCATATATAAATATCTACATACATATCTCATAAAAGTATACAAACTTCCTTTCTAGAGTTATAAACATACTTTAATATTTCTAGCTATTCACAATCACTATACAAAAATACAAAATCTCTTAATGGAAATTACATTTATTTTAAGGATAATATTTAATATTACATAATATATAACTCACAAAAAAAATACAGAAGTATTTCCCTATAAATTTTTCTTTTAACATGGTGTGATATGAGTAGGTGAAGAGAAAGTATGTAGGATAGTCTTACTTCCAATAACACCCATTAAGCTTGATTTCTAAAATTTATTATGGTCAGACTTTTTCCTTATATCTATACTTTCTCCTTTGATTTGTGAAGATATCAACATGAAGATATCAACATGATTAACACTTGGTCTACAAAATTCTAATTATATTTTAAATTTTTGAATAGTTCCATAGTGAAGTGATATTTTATTTTCTATGTTGATTTTTTTGTAATTTTGTAGTTATTTAACTATTGGGTTTTCATTTTGCTAAGTTTTTCTATTTGTTACAAGATTTCAAGGTCTCTTCAAAACCTACTTTTATTACTTACTAAATAATTTTTTTAATTATATTTCACCATTGCTAACTAGTTTCCTAATGAACTAATATCTTGTTTGAATATTCTTATTTATTTTTGAAAAACATGATTCTTGGATATTAGCATAGTTGAATTATTATCAGAAAAAATATATTCCACTTCTTCTTAGTATTTTTTTAAAGCTAGCAATACTCTTCAGATCCATACTAGTTGATGTTCTATTAATGTTGTTGATACATATTTCCTATATACTAATGAAAGAGATACAATAAACTACTTCTTGGAAGCCCATGAAACTCCACCTAATTTAAAATTAGAATGTAAGTGGATGTCTATTTTGATCATAAATACATACTATATAATCACTCTTTGTGTAACCAATAGATCTTTCAATTTTTTAATATTATACATAAAATGCCATAATATTTTATTTCAATAATATATCTCAATATTTTTCACCTAGTTTTCTAGCGAGAATCCTCTTTTAACTCCATAAATAATATCAAGCCTTGTGATATTCAAGTAGATCAAACTACTTACAAAAATTCTATGAAAAGTCACACCTACATTAGAATCCTTATCTTCTCTACTCAATTTCAATCTTGTGGCAACTGGTGTTATTTCTATCTTGTAATCCATCATTCCAAGCCTCTTTAAAATATCAAAATATTTTGATTGACATATTTCTAGTAAGGTGGGATTTTTGTGGAAAGGGATTCCTTTCTCTCTTTAGTTTATTTTTGTGTTTAGTGCTAAATTTTTTGGTGTTGTTGGTTGGGAGTGGCAGCCCTTTATTCAGTGTTTAAGCTGAAGTCTATCACTAGTTTTTTCCTATTTCTATAGGTTGGTGTTTTCTATGTTGGTTTCCTTTATTGTTGCTTCTTGTTTGTTTCAATCAGTCTTTGTTATCCACTTTCATGCTCTGGTCAAAATCATGTCTAGTTTGTTGCTCTTCTAGGCTCACTATTAGTGACTCTTTCTCTTATTTTTTGGTTTTCTCACTTTCTGTGAGGGTATGTGCAGAATCATGATGGGCCAAAAAGTGGTGATATGATGGGTATGTGTAGGGTATGTAGTTGATGACTTTTTTTTTACCCAAAATTGATGAAATGAAAAGAGTTTTCAAAGGAGATTCTCATCTTTGCACCAATATAAATTATTCTTTACTTTGAATTTAATAAATAATTATTATTCATTCTCTATTTTAATTATGACTAAAGTCCTGATTGATAGGATGATTGAAAAACATCTATAGATTTCAAATGGTATTACATTTTTTTAATCTGAAACATGCATCACATTCTATGATTCACATACTATAGGATTAAAAAAAATGAATTTCATGAAGTTTTGACCAAGTTAAGGTGGTCAGACATATGAGTTTTAATATTTTTTAAAAGTTAAAATAATTTTTTTTATAATTAATTATTTACTTGGAAATAAATTACAAAAAATATGCATCACATTGATGCATGAGTCTTCTACTTATATATCTAAAATCTTATAAAAAATATTATCATTTTATTGCGGTTAGGATGGTCAGACAGACACCCACTTATTATTTTTTCCTTGAAATTTAAGTGCTACTGCATTGAAATTTCAAATTTTCACCAAATAGATTTTTTTAAAAATAAGCCTAGTAGTTTATAAACTACATTCAATTTTCTATAGATTCTATTCTTACATATTTTTAAAATAATATAGATAACTTATTCAAATTTTTACATCAAGTTTCCTAACTTTGATTTTTCTAATTTTTTCGCCACTTAAGGGCTTGTTTTTTCCATGATGATCTTGTGCATACCTGTGAGTCACCTATCTTCTACCTCTATGACTGCTTTGTAATGGATGTTGGCCTTTCCAAACTTCAAGCTAATCAAAATAGATAAAAATACTATCATTTAATAACTTGCATATATATCAAGATAAAGTTCATTAATCCCAAATTATTCATTTCAAATTCTTTCTTCATTATTGATTAGATAAGTCAATTGAGAAATCTCCAAAAAATAAGAAATCATCCTCATATATGCATAAAATAAAAATATGAAATTGACTATTCATTCTTGTGTTTCGTTTTGGTTTTTTATTTGAAATAAAAAGAAGGTTTAGAAGGGGGCTTGAAATACTTTGCAACAAGCTTATTACCAGTAAAAAATTAGCCAAAATACAAAAAATATTTACAATAGTAGACCCCACCACAAAAGAGACCCAATAGAAAATAAAATAATAGAACGTAAACACACAAGAAATAAAAAATATAACCTCAACTACAAATTTTTAATATTTCAACTTCCTCTAGTTCCTACTAGTAAAAAATATCATGCAATTTAAGAAACTCGAGCAACTATTTTTTCTCTTCTTGAAGAAATTTATATTCATACTAGTTTTAGTTCTAGGCCTAGGATGTCTTTTTTGATCCCCTACAAATTTTTTGTTAATCTCCTAAAATAAATGAATTTCAAGGAGATCCTTAAAAGTATAAGTAAGGATTTCAATTCTAGTCACATCATTTTTAATCATATATTTTCTGCTCTATACTACATACTCAAGATTATTTTTTATGGCCATGAATTCATTCTTGAGAAAGGTGACTCTTCCATTAACATATTTTATAGTGTTTTTTTTGCTATTATTAAATTCATTATTCAAAAGATGAGTCAGTCCTATTGTGCTAGGATCTTGGAGCTTGCTTGAGTTTGGTTAAGGTTTTTACCAATTTATTAAATTCATGGTATTGACCCATAATTTTATATCCCAGTGGATACTACACATAATTTTTCTATTAGTACACTATTTGAGAAATTAATATATGAAATCCATTTTATATACCTTCCATTGGTTTTGAGATGCTATTGCTAATATAATTTATATGGTTTCTAATCTAGAAAATAGAAACAGTCTCATTATAATCAATTTTGAATGGTTTTAAAAGATCCTAGAAAACCATCCTTTCTTTATGATTTTCAACATTCCATATACATTGAATTTATTCTTATAGACCCACTTCACACTAATTTCATTCTTTCCTTCTAATAGATTTGCAAGATCTTAATTGATAAGGTTAGATTATGTATTCATTCAATTCATGTTAATATGATTTTCATCTATAGTAATTAATCACAATAATACTATATTTAATACCAAATCCTAATCTCTAGCAAACTTATATGATTAGATAGAAATAGGAAACACTTCATTAATTTTAGGTTAAAACAATTAAGAATATACAATCTATCTTGTTTCTTAATAGTCATTACCAATTTTTCCAATTGTATGAAGACAAGATATACAAATGATCGAGTTAATGATAGTTTATGTAGCAGCCAATAAGATTAATATAGTTTTGATATATATCCCTTGTAGAAGAATTTCTACCAGCAAGTGTGAAGATATAGTTCATTAGATAGCTATCACATTTCATCGAATATTTTGCAATAGAAAGTACCTATTGATTACTTTATTGTTTGTAATATGCTTATATCAAAACACCAACAAAAACTATATAGCTTTAGTAAACTATTATGAATTGTCTCCTATATTGAATTTTGAAGAGATAATGTAAAGTATGTGTAATCAAAGAAGAATAATCGAAATAATTGATGTTTGAAATATGTTTTTAAGCCATGCTATTATAATTTTGAATGGAAATTTAGTAGCTACATTAATATGAGATCATTCTCATCGTGGACCCTAAGGCAAGGTCCACTCAATACAAAGTGTTTGGTGATGATCAATTAAATTATTTTCTAAGTTAATGTGTTGTTTTAATTTGATTATAATTTTTTTTTGATTTATAATTTATGTAAATATACTCAATATGTGTGATTTGCATCATATAAGCCATTACCTTTGTTTTAATTAGTATTTTAATTTATGAATCTTGCACATCTAGAATAAACTGATTTACTTAAAATTTATAAAACATATATTTTTTGGTCTTACTAAAATAAAATTGCAATCACTTATTTCTACAATAATTTTTACTTTAGAAATAGCTA
The DNA here is from genome assembly GCA_007258455.2 of Sequoia sempervirens. Lineage (NCBI taxonomy): Eukaryota > Viridiplantae > Streptophyta > Pinopsida > Cupressales > Cupressaceae > Sequoia > Sequoia sempervirens. Next base: position 252,117,312 of record VDFB02271358.1, on the reverse strand, counting down.
TTACACTTATTTATAAACTATTATGATTATTATATTTTTTTTTATATTCTATGATATTCTCTATCACTACAACTATTTTTTTTGTTATAGTTCTTGTAGAATTGGAAATTTTGTAACATATTGTAGACACTTCTATAGCTTACACTAATCTTATATTTTCTTTCATAAGATAAATATATTCACACTATACTAAACCTAACTACCCATAACTCTTATACATACTATAACTACATCTTTCAAAATATTACATTCATAGATTGACACATGAATAAAAATACTATTCTTTTTAATGTGTTTTAAACATAAATATTAGATATATTCCATAGAATCATCTCATACCTTACCTTAATTTCATCCAATCACTACAAATTGTTCTTATTAATAGAATCAATTTCTTACAAGCTCTAGACATTATATAACTATTCTACTGTTCCTCTTTATGAATCCATTATTCTTTGATTTATATTTCTAGTAGATTATTTTTTAATTCCATGTATCTTGTAAGAAAAATAAAGTTTATTTGACATATATTAATATGAATTATTCTTGGAATTTAGAGGATAATACACCAGTGGGTGATTGTTGGTATTGTATCTAGTAATTTCCATAAAGTACTACACAACAAGGATAACTACTAAAGTTTATAAAAAATAGATTTTATTCGAAATTGAAGGAGATTATATCATATATGAGAAAATCTATGGAAGAGGTGCATGCATTCAACTCTATCTCATTAATTCAAGTTTAGTCAATAAATAAATTTTAAAATAAAACTATAAACATAGTAAAAAGAATACAGTATGGTTCCCATTAGAAGTTAGAGAGTATGTAACACCCCTCCTTCTTGTGCTCTGTTAATCAGGCAATGTTTTCTTATGTTATGCTTCGATCATGTTAACATGTAAATTAATGATGCTTTATGATTTGATTATGTTAATAATGTTAGCTTTGTCAGTTAGTGATATTGTATTGGTGAAGGGGATGGGGTTGTATCACTCGCTTGCGAGTGCCCTACGATTCTGAGATATCCTCTTCATGGTGTGTCTGATCATATTATGTATATATGCACGTTCGACATGCTCCTTGTTGCAGGTTGGCAGGTACATGACATCGACTCCACCTGGTTTCCAGGTCTGAGTGTGTCCATTGAACAACGGAAATTAATTGGGAGATAGTAGCTAGGGTTTCCGAACCAGGTCGTCACCCTAGTCATAGCATGTTGTTGGTTTGTCGTCGGGGTCAGTTGTTTTATCTTGGTCAGTTCCCCTCGAGTGTTTATTTAATTTCAAGTTTAAAGTTTATTTAATGGCTTGCGTAGTCTAATTAATGATTAAATGTGTTTAGTTGCAAGCTAAAAGTGATTAAATAGCTTTTGGAAATTATAAATGATGAATGTTTTGTCTTATTGAGATGTTGGAAAATTAGTGATTAATTAATTAATTTAATTAAATTAATAAAATAATCTAATTTTGAATTAGATTTATTTTATTGATAATTTGAATTAATTGTGTGAATTAATTAAATGATCCCTATGAATTAAAAGTGTAAAAGATTTAATTCTTTTGTTGAAAATAAAATGCTAAAATGTTTTGAATTCAAATTGGAATTAGAAATTGTTTAAAGTTATTAAAAATTCAAATGTTTTCTTATGCAAAGACTTTGGGGTAGAAAAGATATTTTCTGAAATAGTTGACTATTTTGGTAAAAGATATTTGTGTTTGAAATTGAAATTTGAATTTGGATTTAGTTTGATTTGAATTTGAGTTCAATTTTAATTAGAATTTGAATTTAATTAGAAGTTGAATTTGAATGTGAATTTGGGGAGTTTGGAAGAAAAAGGATATATTTTGTTTTAGGGTTTTCTTTTCAATCCTCCATGGATTCTTGGTTTGGAAAATTGGGTGGAGAGGCTTGGAGGAGGCTATGATGGTGGAGTTGAAAGGGTGCTTGAAATCTCCATGGTTAAAGCTTGCAATTTTGGAGGAAACACAAGGTTCCATTATTTCCCCCTTCATCTTCTTGCTCACTTTGCATGTTGAAAATATAGTTTTAGATTCAATAAAACTCATAAAAAAAAGCTTTTAAATTTGGTAAATGGTAGATAGATTTGGATTTGAAACCAAACAAGAAATTTAAATCAAGTCATGGAAAGGAAATCCAAGAAAACTCAATGTTTAAACTAGATTTGTGAAAACCCATTTCCTTGTTTGGAAAAAGTTTTATTTTCTTGAATTGGGTTTGGATTATTGTTGCAAATTGTGTATGAAATCATGATTTGAGTATGTAGATTTGTGAATTCAACCTTTTATTTCAAAATGGGGTGATACCCACAAATATATATTCAAATATATATTGGATATTTTAAGAAATTTTAAATTCGGGTAAAACCCAGTTATCTCTGTTTTTTAAAATTATTTGGGAAAACGTAGGAAAATTAAAATTAATTTAAAAGTTGTTTTTTTGGTGAGGTGGGAGGTCAAACCCCACCCCACCAGCACCACCACCGTCGGCGGTAGTGGCCGCTGTGTGCTCAGCACACAGCTCCACTGCCCGCAGGCGACGACCGCTGTGCGCAGCTCCGCCGCCCAAGGGTAGTGGCCGCTGTGTGCTATGCACACAACCCCCACCGCCGGTGGACTGTGTGCTATGCACACAGCCCCCACCGCAGTGGGAGGCGGTGGACTGTGTGCTATGCACACAGCCCCGCCGACCACGGGGAGGCAGGGGCCGCGGCTTAGGGCTTCGGCCCTGATCAAAACGTAGGAATAAAATTCGCTTTTGGTATTATTTTTATTTACTTTTTTTTTTATATAAAAGTTTATATTATATTTTATATAAAATATTTGATATTATATATTTAATATTATGTATATATTTAATATTAAATATTAATATTTAATATTAAATATATTGAATATTATATATTAAATATTTAATAAATAATATTATATATAAAAGATTTAATATAATGTAAGTGGTATGTAATATGATTAATTTGGCTTTAAATAATTTGTTAGCATGGTATATTAAATAAAGTTAAATGTTAAATCGGAACTTTAAATTGTTTTGAGTTAAATGTAGTCAAATAAAGTTGATATTTTAGTGAAATTTAATATATTTTATGATAAGATATTTTAGTCAAAATAAGTTTTAAGATAATGAATTGATCGATCTATGGCAAATCAAGATTTAAATTATTTTAACTTATTTTAAATAAAGGTTTATTTATTAAATGTTTCAAATTTGAGGATATAGTAATTTAGAGTAAACCAACTGATTTATATGTTAAACAAATGACTTCGTTTCTTTATGTATCTGATTATGTTTAGAATAATGATATAAGATTTGATAAGTGATTTATTTTAGAAAGGTATATTTTAGATGATCAAGTGTTTTCATTTTCAAAGGTTGATTTTATTAATAAATGTAATGGGGAAAACAAAATATACTATTGGTTAGAACCCCCCCTAAAGCTATCAATGGGCTTGAGTTACTATTGAGTTGTATAGATAAGATTAATTATTTACTTAAGTTCTTGTGGGACGTAATTGTTTGACTTATTATTTAATCTAAATGTTTTGTTAAACAAAAGGTTTCATTTAGGATATATGATCGTGAAACTAGAGAAATGATTGATTATCCTAGTCGAATGACTTTATTCCTTAGAATGCTTTGAATTGAGAGATTAATTGTAAACTTAGAGTAAATGATTGGGTTGCAAATACTTCAATGTTGGAAAGTGAATTTGATGTATTTGATTGAGTAAATGCATGAATGAAAACTGTGTTTGAATGGATTTAGGAAATCTGAACATTAGCTTTCCTATTTGTCTGAAATATTTTCAGTGTTTAATTGTTCGCCTTCGATGTTGTGGAATGAGAGTGAATGTTTTGTGAATCTTCCTGCTATGGGGTCATTTATTTGTTATGGGTGGTTTACGTGAGTTTATATGATTGTTGGCTTTAGTCATTCTTGTTGATCATGTAAGTCTTCTAGCAGTGTTTTCTTGAGATGATGTTGTCTCTTATGTTTTGCTTTGGCTATCTTGGATTATGTGTGAGTTAAGCTCAAGTGGTTACCTGGTTCTTTGAACGAGTTTTGTGACCTTGTGATTCTTGGTTGAGTCAAGTTATCAGTTGTTATGTGGGTTTCATTATGTTAGTCAACCTTGTGTTAGCCTTGGGTAGTGCACACTTTGGTTTCAGTTTTGGACATCCGTAGTGATGTGTTACCTGTTGAGGTGTTTGACTATTTGAGTTAAGTGTTAGTGCATTGTCTACCCTTGGCATGTGGTTGAGTTTTGTGTTGTCGATAGGGGAGTGGCTTTCAACGAGCGCCGGGCCCAAAGTGGTACCAGGATAACTCGTGTGAAAGTCGGTTAATTAAGTGAAAATTAAATTAACTTACTAGGGAGAGAGTAGCTTTGAACATTAATAAGATAATTTAGCCTCGCTCATTGGCTCAAGGGCTTGTACGAGATTTGAGATGAGTCGGGAAGGCCTGGAATGGCAAGATCATTATCTCGTCTTTACGAGAGATAATCGATTCCGCTCTGGTATGCATGTGGGGCTGGGAGTTGGTTGAGGTTTCCAGGATATCCCTAGAGTGGGGCCGGGACCTAGGAAGACTAGCCAGGAGATCCCATGCAGCCTTTGCGATGACACTTCTCCTATGACAGCAGTCGGTATGGTGTTGTACCGTTGGTTTATTTTGTACAGTGATGGTACTCGATTTTGTACTCTGGAATCATTGTAACCATTGTGTTATGTAATGTGGGTTTTGTTCTTGTTTTAGTTCAGTATGCTAGCTTGTGTCTAGAGGTAGATGGTCTTGTCTAGGAAATCCTTGTTACTATCTCCTAGCACGGAGGGAGTGGGGCCTTTGGGTTCCACGTGGTCGGGTGGTGTGCATCCTTCCGTTGGTTCTTCTTCTTGTTCGTGCGTTCGTGATTTCTAGTTGGAGAGCTCATGGGAATCAGTTCTTCTCATGCCTTGTTCTCTCAGTTCTTATTGTATTTTATTACCCCTCAGTTGTTATCGAGGTGGAATTTGTAATATGTAATCTTTTGGTTGGATTTACCTCATTCAGGGAATGAGTGATGTAACCTTATTGTTTAATGTTAATTGGAATCTTGAGGTATTTAATATCCTTGTTGTAATTTATCTTGCATGGAATGTATGTTGTCTCATTTCCTTAAGTGCGTAATGTTTCAGTTTATGTTAATGTTATTTGATGTTGGTTTTTAAGTAATCTTTGTCTCGTGGCCTTAGAGGTTGTTGGCAATATGTATTCACCTTACATGTTATTTGTACTTAAGCAAAAAATAAAATAAAAAAATTGGTACATTTAAGTAGTGAATTGCAACTTCCTCTAGGGTTGCGTGGCGGGGCATTACAGAGTAACTACACCTTCTTCCTCCTATATAGGTAGATGATGATAAATTAGCTTCAAAATAAAAGAAAAAGTAGGAAAGTATTTATTTTAGGTACTCCAACTTGGTAGGGTCATAACTCCTATCCTAGTAGTCAAAAATTGAATTTTTTTTATGCATTGGAAAGATATCCAAAATATCTTTATAGGTTGCAAAGAGGCTTAGCCAAAGACAACACGCCTCTTGGACCATCCGAAGGCCAAAAATGCTCTAAAGGCCTTCAAAAATGCAAATTACGAAGATGTATACAATATTAAAAAATATATTTTCATATTTCTTAGATTTGACCAAGAAAATTCATCTGAGTGATCTATATCTTAGTTGGATCACATATTCTCCTTCTCTATCTATTTTTCTCAATATTATGAAATGACCAAATTAGTGAAAGAGCCAAAGTTAGTGGAGATCATAAATTTTGATCTAGAAAGCCATTTGAGCCTATTAATTTTAATATCAAATATCTTAAGCAATTTAATGTACTTATGACCTACACTTCCTAGCTATAGGTCATTTTTATTTTTTAGATCAATTTTGATCATCTAAGACCCATAATTTATAATTTAATATTTTCTTCATATTCTACTAATTTTTTTTGGACCTAATAACTTAATATTTGAGTGTGATATTAGGTTTCAAATAATTATAAAAAATCATTTATTCGTATAATATTTTTGGAATAATTTCTAGATCCACCCATGATTAAATATAAAATTAATAAAAATAGGGATTTTTTAAAATAAGATGTTTTAATCAAGAAAAATGATAAAAACATTATATGAGATTTATATTAATAAATGTGAAATTACATTGACAATCTAAACCAGTGTGAAACCACTATAATGAAGTTACATACAAAGAAACAACTTAAACTAGAAATAAATTAAAAAAACAAAAAAAAGAGGGAAAGCATATTTATCCCTCATAACTTTTGATGTAGAAGAGAAACAAAATAGACTTAATTTTTAGAAGTCATCAAGGGTGAACATAGGGTCATCATTTTATTCTTATGGGATTATGTGTACTTAATCCTACAAGAAAATTATCATATCGTTAGTTGGACAAAGAGGAAAATTATATACAAGGGTTTAAAAATAAACAAAAAGAATTTTAGAAAGGTAGGGGCTATGATGGTGATAGGAAATGGAATTCCTTGTGAAGATATTTTATTTTTTATATATGTGTGATAAATAAGGACATATATTATTTGAGTACTTGCAATATCAAACACAATAAAGAAGGGAAGAAGACTAAACAAGAGTTTATTTTTTTAAGGTTGATGTAGAAGAAAATAATGTAGATGTTATAATATATGTAGGTTAGAATCTTATGATGAGAAAGACAATGATTTATCCAAGGGAAGAGCCATGTGATGATAACTCATGGTTAAATACAAATAATTTCCAAACTTGATGCACTTTATAAGGAAAGGTATGTCAAGTTATTTCTAATGGTGAAATTTATTAAAATATGGTTTGTAAACAAATTGTACAAAAAATAGGTTTATAATGTGAAAAGTATACTTATCATGTGCCACTTTTTAATAAATAGAATTAATTTAGTTTTGATAAGAGGTATTTAGTCAAGTTTTAAATAGGAAAGAATTATAGGGATTCAATTTGGTGTGATTTCATCCTAATAGATGCATACAATGCATTTATTGGGAGGTTATGATAATATGATAAAAAACTAATCCATGATGGAAAAATAATACACACTTTTTGGAAGGATTAAAAAGTAGATCTAGTACCTCTTATGTAAGAAGGATTATGGAGAACATATTATTCATTAAAAAAATAATCAAGGTGATGAAGATTATGGGACCCTATTATGTATTAGTTGTAAGAGAAGAACATACAAGATTTGTGTTGATACTAGTAGAAGCAACAAAATTGTTAGAAGAATATGCTAGTGTTTTACCTAGGATGTGGGAAAAGGGAATCTAGGGTCTAAATCACATATTCTCCTTTATCACATTGGGAGGAACAAAAACTTATCACAATACCCACTTGTCTATTAACCTCAATGAAAGGACTAGAATGGTGGATCAAGGTTTTGGTTGTTTTTTATTAGAGGTAAAAATGGGTTTTGAAGGGGCCTAGAACACAAATATCAACTGGTTTTGATTGGATCCATAACCCAATCAAGAAAAGAATGCTGCATCCATAAATAAACACATACAAACCATAGCCCAAAAGCAACTACAACTAAAAAATCATGACTACACAAACTACATCAACAAAGAAGACAAGGGATCAAAATCCCAATACAACTAGGAAACCTGAACCTGGAACCCTTAGGTAAAGAAAGAACTTTCCTACATCAAGTAGTCATTTTCAAACCAACAGCTCAGAGAATACACCCCTGAGCCAAGAGAGATAGTCCTATTAATGGTGTAGAACACCATCAAGCCCCTAAACAAAAAACACCAACAACTCCAAAAACCCCACCTCAAAAGGGGACCCAAAGGAGAATTGAGTCACAACAGCCTTCATGTGGCAACACCCAGCCTAAAAAGAAAACTCCAACTCCACCTTAATAGGAGGGAGCTACCCTCTATAGGAGAGAAATAAATGAGAGCCCAAACTTCCAAAGCCTTCACTCATCTTCCCATACAAGCTTAAGTAGACAAGAGAAGAGCTCACCACCAAATCTACAACATCCACCTTCCCCTTAATAGAAGAGAACTCTACCTTAATGGTAACAGTCTCCACCTCCATAGAAGAAACCAACTGCAGATTCATAAGGAAAACATTAGAAGAAAGGGTAGTCACAACCACCTTTGGCAAGGAAGGAAATTGGTACATTAAAGGAGAAGAAAATACATGGATGAAACCCAACAAATCAGAGTCTATAAACACAGGAACCTTTAGCCAACACAAAAAAAAGCTACCAGAAGAAAATGAACTCCCTTCATAAGAGTAAGCATCACCATAAAAGGGAGGATCATGACCTAAAATTCACTTATAAACAACTTCACATCAAGAAAAACAACACCACATCCAATAAAATGTGAAGAATGAGAACCCCAAAAAGCAATAACAAACCCCTTTAGCAAGTTCATATTCAAAAACCAAGGGCACCAAGCCATAATAGAGAGGCTTCCAACCATCACCAAAGAAACAATATCAACAAGTTTAGAGACCTCCCACTTCCATCCCACCAAATCCAAAGCCATCATTAGTATTATCATCCTGACCTAGGCCCAAAGGTAGAAAAACTCATAGCAAAACCCACCATTCACAAACCCCTGCAACACAAAGGCCATTGCCTCCACCATGAGCAAAATAGAGACAAGCCTGCAACTAATCAACCAAAGCCAAGAAAAAATGGCCAACCCCTCTGAGAGAAAAAAGCATTATAGACCATAGAGGGAACATATAAAAACTTCAAAAGAGCTTGAGACAATGAAAAGGGGAAACATCATGCCCCCTGAAACAGATGATGGGCCAGCAAAAGACCCCATTCCACAAACAACACACCCAAACCAATGCCAAAATAGCAACCAAAATCCAAGGCACCAAAATATAAGCACAGAGAACACTCCAAAAGAGGATTCCACCACAAAAAGAGAGGAGGCCTTGAACCAAGAGAAGAGGTTGTCAATAGAACTCCACCCACCAAAAGTAGCACTAGAGGCTCCAAAAATGAACAACCATCCAACACCCAAAAGTGCAGCCCCAAAGCCATAGTAGACAGAGAGAAGGGTCCCAAATGACACCAATGCCACTAGGAATAACCCCCTTAGAGTAGACATAGCCACAAAAGCATTCAGATCAACATCATAATCTCCCTCACCATCTTCACCTTCCTTAGAGGATTTCAAAAATCCTCTCCCACTTTGGTTCCCTCCTGTCCACTCCATTCTCTCTCCTCAAGGTTTTGTTTGTTTCTTTGGGGGATGATTTGATATTGATTAGTTGATTGTTGATTTATTTGATTTGATAATATAAATATACACCTAGGTCAACTATGAAAATGTAACAATTTTTTATGATTTTAGGAAAACATAGAACATAAAACTAGAAATAGAGTATAAAGTAGTAGAGTGTAGGCAAAGAAGACATTCCATGTAAATTTGAGCTTGATCTAGTTGGATAGGGGCTCTAGTACCCTAGACCTCAGAATATAAACCTTCAAAAAATTCTTTTAGATATCAATTGGTCCCTATTTGTAGGCTCTTCCTTTTTGTACTCAATGCTAGAACTTTTTTTGTTTCTAATCAATTCCACTTTCCCTAATTTTGAATTCTTGAATCATAAATTAGGTCTTCAATCCTTTCCCTATTCACTTAAGATATGTAACCTACACATAAGGAAGAGTTGAAAGGGTTGTGTCATATATGAGCTTTCCCAAGTTAAACCCCATTTTGGTATTTCTACCTCAACAATGACTATGATGATATAAGAAGAGTAATTACCCTCATCTAGGTAGAGGAAAATGGATAAAGAAGTGAAAATTTGATAATTGCAACAACTTACCACTCATATATCATTCCTTGATTGACTGAAGTCATTGTACTCATCACCTTAAAGGGGAATTAGATGCTTTATTTGAAACCCTCCAAGCATTAGTACTCACAAAAAAAAAGGGCATGAAACATAGTCAAATTCATGTGAAAACTTGATGCATTGATAATATGATGCTTGACTGAAATAATGCTACAATAATTCTACTAATTCTGCTCTTTACTACTTTTAGGATACTCAATTTCTCTCATTGATTTTATAGGATTTATCAAGATTTGAAATAGTGAAAAATACCATACATTTATTTAATTTCCTATAAATTAATTATTGACAGTCAATAATTAAATCAAAATTTCTAAATGTTAAAATGTCAAAACTAACATATTTAAGTGGGGGGAAAATAGGCTAGAAAGGTGCTAGCATTCTAGTCTAGACCTATTTTGGGGCTGATTTTTTTAAAATAATTATCAATTAATAATTCCAACTCAACTCTAATTTTCCAGATATGATAATGAAAAAGGTAAATTAAAAGCACAATTGAGTCCAATCACATAGAGGGGAGATAAATCTAGTGTGAAATTTTCAAGGGTGAGTAATTATGATGCTACATTTTTCCCCTACTTCAGTGAGAGTATGAAATTATGCTCATCCTCACACTAAAATAAGGATAAACCAATAAGGGTTCATTTATTCAAACATTGAAGTGATAGGATGACATCGAATCTAGGGGATGCACTATTCCCCAAGCTGAAGATCCTATGAAACAACAATGTATAGAAAAGGGAACACATACACATGAGGTGTAATGCATCATGAAAAACATGAAGCATACATGATGAAGAAACATAAACTAACATAATGCAAATATGCTAAAGGGGGTACGACAATGAGATACTAGCAAGTTGTGCATAATTCTTACTAAGATCCATAGGTAGGGAATTCGTGAGTCACAGGATAAAAAAGTTTGATGTTTTTTAGGTGACCCATGAACAAAAGCATCATAGGCTAGTGAAGTCAAATATTCAATAGGTGAGCCTTTAGAAGAAACAACACATGCTAGTGAAGTCTGATATTCACTAGGTGAGTTTCTGCAATGGGTAGAAAATAAAAAAACACAAGGGATATTTTAGTTTGATACTCACTAAGTGATTTTCCATGTCAACCATACAAAAATTATAGTCTCAATAATTCTAATAAGATGCTAAAAAATACAATCAATGTCAAAAATGCATCACAAAGTTCAACACATGTGAAAAAAGTGAAGCACATAATGGAATGCATGCCCACACCTTAAAGTAATTACTACCACCAACCTAGAGAAATTTCCTTTAAGGTGAAACAAAATAATATTTGAAAAGATATGAGATATTTTTAGGAAACCCTATGCCAATTGATATGTTTGCAAAAAAGTTGATTCATGACAAGGGGTTCCCCTGAGGAAAAGTTACATTAACAAGAAAAATATAATACATAAGATATTAAAAATTCTAGGGTCAGTATTGACCAAAGATAATTTATAATATGATCATATGCTTAGAATCAAAATCATTCCGAAAAATACTTCTAGAACTATGATCACAATATAGAAATGACACATGAAGACAAAAAATCTTTTGGGTAAACACGAAAGAGATCTAAATGTCTCAATTCCTTACATCATTCCCAAAAGGAACAAAGACAATACATTCACACCATAAATAGGAATAAAGAGAAATAAATGAATGTCACAACAAATTTATTTTCTTTGTATCCTAGTGCCAACAAGAAAAAGGGTCATCCAAATAAAACTAACAAACAAAAATACATGCCAAAAAACACATCATAGGATATAAAATCACATGCAAGCAAACACACAAAGACACAATACTATAAATGTGAGTCAATCTAAAGAAAATCATCTACATCCAAATATTTCTCATCATATATGGAAGGAAGACAATATGCAAAAGGAACTAAAGCAAGTGTGGTACAAGGAGAAGTATCAGGTTTAACACATGGTGGATAACTCTCCTTAGGAGGACCATCATGGTTGCCCCATCTAAATTCAATTATTTGGAAAAAATAAGAGCTAACTCATTATGGTCTTATTTTTTCTCTTCTATTTTATCTTCAAATTCATCATCAAAGTATATCAGAATAGGCTACATGTTAGTATTATCAAAATTATTGTGAGCACTAACATCCATATTTATCTTGAGTGAGATTTTTATTTTTTGTTTCATTTGAGAAAAATAAGGCTCAACTTCATGGTTTAGCAAGGGTGGCGAGGTAAAGTCAAGAAATGACTAGGAAAGATGGATGGGAGGTATCTCATTGGAATTTGGGTGTATGGATGGCTAATTATTAGGAAAAATTTTACACACTTTACCAAGTTGATGAGCCATAGCTTAATGTATTCATTTACATTATTTTACACTTCTATTTCATCTGACATGATCTTTAGCTTGTGAAGGAGGGATCAAGAGAAATTTCCCAACATTCATCCCTTTTATTCATTTATAGTAGGAATCAATAGGACTATCGAAGGTTGAGAAGTCAAAGGATTCCTAGGTCTTTTCATAAATTTGATTTCCTTAGGAGGAAAAAATTTGATCCCCAAAGGTCTTGTCAAATGATTGTCTCATGGCCCTTTATGTTGAACACCTAGAATACTAAGAGGGGGGTCAATCAGTATTCCCTAAAATTCATTAACTTAAAATGTATTTCACATCTCATTCAATGTGGAATAATGGAAAGAAAAATTAAAAGCATGCATCACATCAATAAACAACAAAATTTTACATGGAAAACCCAAAAATGGAAAAACAACGGTGAGGATTAGATCACAATATATTATAACTGGGGAACAACAAATTTTTGTAAGGGCTTCTCTTACACTTCTAGGGTTTTTCACCTAAAAGGAGAAAGGTATCCCACAAAAACTTGGAGGTTCACTAAACAATAATGCTACTATGATTGAAATATTTCTAAATGCAATGTCCTAAATGCAAAGAACTGATAAAAGATAATGAATATTAATACAAAATCTAAGATATGCAAGTTGTTTGAAAACACAGTGATGTATGCAAAATGACCTAAGAATGCAAGTAAACAATAACAAAAATGAACAAGATTGGAGAGTTGCACCTAGAAACTGAAATATGATGTAGAAAGGCTCTAGAATCCTGTAGATTTTGTTGTTGAAGCCAACTAGGACACTTACGCCAAGCTGGGCGACTTAGTCCTATTTCAAGGAGATTTTGCTAGAACCGATTTCTGCCAAATGGGTACTCAGAAATGTAAAAATAAATTTTTAGGCCTTGTAGTGGGACTAATTTTCCACTGATGGTGACTTATTAAGAAATTTTGGGTAGGAATCTATAGCTTTCAGTCTGCACTTCCCTTCCTGACAGGTGTTTGATTCAGATTTTGCAGAAAAAGGGCTGAAAAGGGTCTCCAAGCTTCAATTAGGGCTTTGTTGACTTGGATGACTTTGATGGGTTAACAAAACCTTTTTAACACTTTACTCTTTGAAAAATCTACATAAAAGACCTACAAACACACATGCAAGAGGGGAAAAAGGGCTAAGGATTAGAGAATAGGGGTTTGCCTTGGTCAAACCCCAATTTGGTAATCAAAACCTATAAAATTAAATGAAATAGAAAGAGAATGATGAATGAATGACATGAAATGTCACAACTCACCAAACCCTTGATATTGAAATCTAAAGATATGCAAGAAGATGCTCCAATGGATGGTTGATGATGCCTTGAATGCTTCAGAATTATGAATGAAAGTAAGCTAATGTGTGAATGATGCACTAAAGTAATTGGGGGTGAAAATGGGATGAAAAACCTTTATTTATACTTGATTTTACAATATTTCCCAAAAATAACACATCACAGGTTGACCTCAAGGTTAAGAGAATAAAATCATACCAAAAAATAAAAATTATTTTGATTTTTGTGCCCAGTGGGAGTAAGTCACCCCAGGTGGAAACTTGGTCCCACCAGGGAAATTTTACTGGGTGTCAGGGACTAAAGTGTATATAATGATGTTTAATAGGAATATTCTCAAAAATACACATAAGTAGGGCTAAAAAGTGTATTAAGGGTTCATTTAAACATAAGAAAGGGTTGAATTAGTGATGACAAGTCTAGAAAAGTGTGAGAGTTTGTTACAACTCTTTACAACACTATGAAATAGGAATTGGTAAGTGATAAAAATAGGTTATTTAAGTGAATTATAATGAAAGGGTCCTAGAAAAGTGTGAAAGTGGGTTACAACACTTCACAACACTTTTATAGGACATCTTAGAATTCTTAATTATTCACAAGGGTCCAAGACCTAATGTGAATTTTTTGACCACATTACCACATTAAATATAGGAAAAATCCAACCAAAGTTCATGAGAGAGACTCAAGTGAGGATAAAAATTTCCAAATATACATTTTTTTGGTGACACATTAAGCCCCCATTTTAGTGAGAGGATGAACTTCCATCAAACTCACACTAAAGTAGCCCAACATACACATCAAGAGGGATCCAAATGCATAGAGGCTTGGTGAGATGAGACAACAATAGTCAAGATGGATGATCAAGCCCCTAGGATCAAGATCTCATGAAAAACCAATCATAAGTACAAAGGAACACACATGAAAATGATGAAAAGAATGAAAGAGAGAGAAGGAGAAGGAAAAAGAGAGTCAGATCAAGCTTTGATCATTTTTCCATCTTGTTGTTGATCAGATCTAGGTTTTTTGTCCAAAAAAAGAAATGTATACTCACTCTGAGGCATGGAACTCATGGTTGTCCATTGGGTGAGAAGGCCTAAAAGGTGAGAAAAATACACTCATGGCTGGTATGCACTCACACACATGCAAGTGGCTATGGGGAAAATTCATGCCTCAGAATGGGCTTCCCGCTCAACCATACCAAAGTTATACCTCTTGATAACATTAATAAGGTGCCATAAAAGAAAATGGCATTTCAAGATTCATGAGACAAGAAAAAATTCGTATGCTTGGAGCTCATGAGAAAATAAAATGGTACTACAAGCATGCAAGCTATGTTATGCAAGGTGGAAATATAACAAATGAAAAATGCAACATGCAAAAGAATTGTTCAAAGGAGTCTTGCTTAGTTCATGTGAGGTCTATAACTTAGGGAACATTGCGTCTAATGTCTCCAAGAGAGGACCAATCAAAGAATAGAAAATTCACAACTTAGGGGATGCAGTGTGTCGCTTCAATCCACTAAGAGGAATGTAATATGCTAATATAGATCATGCTCATGAAGGAAACTACACCCAATTTCATCCACAAAGTGACAAAATGCATCATATGAAGTAACAAGGCTGCACTAAGAACCATGAAAAAGAAAAAATTCAAATGAATAATGCCTATGTATGCACCCACTTTAAAGGAATTGCTACACATCGTAAAATGAGAAATTAATTTAAGGTCGAAAATGAAGAATGCAAAAAATAATACATGAGAGCCAACTTGGAAAACCCCTATGCCAAGTCACATGTTTCTGAGTAAGGCTACATCATGTGAGAGAAAGGAAAAAGAAAGATAAGGGGTTTCCCCCAAAATGAAAACACCAAACATATAAGAAATCTATGGGTTTGGGGTCAGTATGTTCTTTGTTGTAATGTTTTGTAAGGAGCTCAGAACTATCATCATTCCCTGAATACATAGAATTGGAAGAATGACACAAAGAGACCAAAAACAAAGAAAAAAAAAGATCCATTTGGGTCAACATGGAAGAGACATAATATGTCTCGACACTTTGCATCATCCCCAAAATGAAAACACAAGCAAAAAGAAAATGAAAAGGCGAAAGAAAAAGGAAAATATTTTGGGTCAACATGAAAGAGACATTATGGTCTCAATGCCTTGCATCATCCTCAAAAGGAAAACACAAGAAAAAGACAAAATAAAAGCCAAGGAAAAGGGGCCTTTTGGGTTAAAATGAAAGAGACATTGTGGTCTCAATGCCTTGTGTCATCCCCAAAAGGAAAAAACAAGAAAAAGAAAAAAGAAAAAGCTAAGGAAAAGGGGCCTTTTGGGTCAACATGAAAGAGACATTTTGGTTTCAATGCCTTGCATCATCCCCAAAAGGAAAACACAAGAAAAATATAAAAGACAAAGGCAAAAGCAATTTACAAAATATAGAAGAATGAAGGTACAAATAGAAGAATCTCACAAAGAGAGATGAACATCAAATGTCACGTTACGGGGGGGACACACTACGCACATGCAAACACACAAAAGAAAAAGAAAAAGAAGAAGAAAAAGAAAGTGCAAAAGACTAGTAAGGAAAATACAAGTCAACTGTCAAGCAAGTCATCAGCCTCCCAATCACGTTTGAGATATGTTGAGGGAAAACAACTAGCTAAAGCAACAACTGCAAGTTCTGAACTAGGGGAAGCACTAGGTTCTACACTCTTTGTAGGAGATTTATCATTTAAGCTCATGGAAGAGGAAAATAGTGTATTCAGATCATTATGCACCTCTTTGTCTATATCAGTGATCTCATCATTGTTATCTAGATTAATCATGATAGGAGAACGAATTATAATGTCTAATGAAGGGTGTATCACAGGTTGTTGTTTTATTGTATTTTTTAGTTGTGATTGGGGATGAGGGTCATCATGTATTACTTC
Organism: Sequoia sempervirens; assembly: GCA_007258455.2. NCBI lineage: Eukaryota > Viridiplantae > Streptophyta > Pinopsida > Cupressales > Cupressaceae > Sequoia > Sequoia sempervirens. The sequence goes on along the minus strand of VDFB02271358.1, from coordinate 252,100,766 downwards.
TGTTAAGTGCTGAATTTTATTTTCTTTATTTTCTTCATCTTGTAACTTGCAAGCAAGGGCACGACATCTATGCTTATGCTCCCTAGATCTTTGGTTTCTTTTGGTTTTATTGTTGAGTTGTGTTTGTGAAGGATCAGGTTGATCAACCATTGGTTTCCTATCTTCCCTAAGGGGAGGAATGAAAGAAACCATGGAAGGTTTTTCATCAACTTTCTCCTTTACCCTATAAACCTGTTTTATACGATGAGGCATGACATAATTGTTATCATTATCTCTTGGTCATTTGGACGATGTGGGGGAAGCTTCAAGTGTTGGTTGAGTTTGATGGCTTGGTTATTTTTTGGGTTGAAGCATTGTTTCATCTAGGATAGGAGTGTCGCAAGCGGACATGGACATGTTGCAAAGAGATAATTCTGTGACTTTCTTTTCTTTAAAATTTTGGTAAGCAATGAAAAAGAAGTCTTTGTGAGGTGTAATAGGTTCCATGGGCTTGGTCCAAAATACTTCTAAGGAGAAGATTCCTTTAGAAGACAAAGGGTTAAAGCCACTATGGTGAATAGTGAATATGTCATTGTCAAGCAAAAACTTTAAACATTTGTGTATGAATGAAGGAACAAATTTCATTTAGCGAAGCCATGGATGGCCTAGCCACAAAAAAAATTGGTTCGATTGTGGGATGATGGAGAATGTAAAATCCACTATTTTAGGCCCTATTTCTAATGGAAGGATGATCTATCCTATCTTAGGGAAGGAAAAACCATTGTGTGTTTTGATCAATGTTGTTGGTTTATCATAATCATCTTGATAAAGATCTTGTAATACCAAGAATTCCTCAATGATCACATTCTCTCCATAGGCTGGATATATGAGTATCCCATTAGTGGTATTATCATAAATACAACTGGATATGTAAAGAGGACCATCAGGGAGATTTGGAAGTATGTCCTTAGAGGAGAAAGTAATATCAAGAGATTTCTTAGGTTGGCCCTTATGAGGGATAACATCTATCGCACCTAACATTTCATCCATAGGATTAATAGTGTAATATGTGGAATAGGATTAGGATGTTCAATATTTGTATGAACATTCATCACATCATTGTTTAGATTTTTGTTAGCCTTGACAAATGACACATTATGTTTGGGCATTGGATTGGTGAAAATTTGCAAATTTTAAATTGGAGGGGTAACAAATGTATTGCCTTTATCATTAACATTTGCAATTGATAGACGGTCGAAATTAATGAAGTATTGCACAAGGTGTCTAAGACGCTTACAATTTTCCATGTCATGTCCATTTTGTCTATGATAATGACAATAAGAATTAGGTTTAAAGGTTGGAGGTAAAGGCTTAGTAGGATCAATTGGTTTAATAGTAGGTAAAGTAATCATTTGTTGCTATAAAATTTGGGATATTGTGTTATGAAGAGTTTTTTTTAAAGGTGTAAACTATCTTTTTGGATCTCCATAACTATAAGGTATCATGGATTTAATGGTTTCTACTTGGTTGTTGATAGGTTGAGTTGGTTGTTGAGGGGGATTGAATTGTAAAAACCCTTTTTTTTGCTTGTGAAATGGTTGTGAATTGTTTGAAGTAGCATGTTTAGATTTTTCAACTCAATTAGAAGTGGAATTTGCATCATCACTACTAACGAAATTGTGAAAATCACAAATGGTGGTATGCAAGTGTATAAAGGAGGGAAATTTCATCATTGTGATTTTATCCTAATGTTTAGTTTGAAATTTTTCTATAAACATCTTTTGAAGATGTGGATCAAGAATCTTGACATCGATTTGACAGTAAAGTGATTGATATCGTGAGATAAAATTAGTTATCTTTTCTTCTTAATGTTGTTTGCATCTCATCAAAATGACCAAGGTCTTCTTTGGAGTCATATACACTTGGAAATGATTTATAAATGTATCAAATAGTTCATTAAATGAATGAATTGAATTATTCGGTGAAGATGAAAACAATTCCAAGGTAGTGTCTTTTAAAGTCCTTAGAATTTTTTTTTCCAACAGTTTATCATCTAGGAAAAAGTCACTACACAAAGTAGTGTAAGCATTAACATGGTTATAAGGATCTCCCTTCCCTCCATATTTCTCAAATATAGGCATCTTTATTCCTTGTGGCATCGGTGTTCGCAAGATTTCCGAAGATAGTGGTATGCTTCAAACATAATAGGTGGGTGGTCCATTCTAGTTTTGGTTGATGGTGTTTTTTTTGCATGGAAGAGACAGTTTGGAAAATATGTGTTATGAGATGGTCAATGTAAGTGGTATGGGGTGGAAGAGAAAGTGGCGATGGATTGTATGTAGTGGTAGGGAAAGTAAATAAAATACTTATAGTGTTGGAAGAATGAGTAGGTTATATATATGTTGTTATTGATGTCACCATGTTGGTATCTTGGTCTGGTACTCTAACCTGGTGCATATAACTGACTTATCTTCTCTGGTGGTTGATCCGGTAGTTTTGGTGCCTCTCCCGTATTCTAGTTCGCATTTCTCCATAGTTGACAATTTCTTATTATAGTTTTGGGAAATTACGTATGGATGTTAAAGGAATGCATGATTAGGTTATTTTGTGTTCTCATGCTCGTACGTCAAAGTGACATTATTTTGTTGGCTACATTAAAGACTATTCCTAGCCGACTTGTTAAGTTAATTTTTATATGATATGAAAACTTATTTCTTGGTCTAAGCTGACACAATGTATCATGCTAACGATTAAATTACATTTTGAGAATTTTTTTTGGAACTGATAGTTGATATCTTTTATAATGAATTTCATCTAATTAGGTTGACCTAATTGATGCTTGTGATGAATATTGGATATATATAAATGTATGGCGAACATTTTTTTTGAGAGGAGCAAAGAAAATATATGTATACAATAGAGAAGAGATAGAAGAAATAGTGACCAAGTAATGAATGTGTGATTAGAAAGACAGTAGTTGATGAGTGAAGAATGAAGGGTGTAAAGTTTGGATACTAAGCATCTTCAGAACTGTATCAACACATGATAGGTGCATCTTTCCAGTTCATTTTGGGTTGTAAATCCTTATTCTATTTTTGTATAATCCTTTGTAGGCAGTGAGCCTCCTTGTTGGACAGTCAGTCCTTTTTGTAGGCAATGAACCTTTGTACTTGGACAGTGAGTCCTCCTTTTGGCAATGAGCCTCTTTTCAAAATACTATATAGTGTGAGTTAACCCTCACTGTGGTTTTTCCCTTATTGGGTTTTCCACGTAAAAAATATAGTGTTCTATTTATTGATTTACTTTTTGTTATTCATGTTTCATGCTCATATTTAGTAACATAACAATGTTGTTGAAAAATTGATAAGTAATAAATTTCTAAGTTTGAATTTGTGTGACAACTGATTCACCCCCCCTCTCAGTTTCCTTGCACCTATTTAACAATTGGTATTAGAGCTTTTGGTTCCTTGATTGAGCTTAACTGCTTGAGGAGGATCCTGAAGGCTGGTTGAATGGATGATAAAGGAGAGCTCTAGACTGATCTTGAAGATCTTGATAAAGTGGAAAGAGAAAACATATATCTGAAAGAGAATCTTGATGAAGCAAATGAATGTGTTCAAAAATTGAAGGAACAGTTGAAGAAATTTAAGGAAAGACACAGAGAAGTAAGTGAATAGCTGAAACAAGAGATTATTGTTCGACTGAAAGTGACAGTAGAAGAGAAGAAGAAGATTGAACAATGTTTGAATACAATGGTGCAGAACAAATCCGAGGAATGTTCTAGACTCAAGCAAGGAATAGTAACATTAAGGGTGGATCTAGAGAAGGCTAAACTCTATGAAAGTAATTTCAGATCTAGCTCTAGTAAACTTGAAGAACTACTTGCAGGACAAAAACCATGTAAAGACAAATGTGGCTTGGGATTTGATACTAGTGAAAGTTATAAAGATGTGAAGAAGAATCAAGGAAAGAGGAAGCAAAGAAGGAATTTCGCAAGAAGACTGCTTGTGAGATAGCCTAAAGCACAAAGGTACCCCTCTTTTGATGGTGTTTTTTTTTCTTGTAACAAATATGGTCATAGAGCAACACAATGCAGGAGCAAGATAAACCAATTTTTTGGCTCTCCTTCCAAAAAATGCTTTGAATGTGGGGAGTTTGGACATAAGGCAATAGAATACAAATCTCAAGTAAGGATGACCAATCGATTAATAAGGAACATGTTTAATGAAGGTAGAATGAATCAATGCTTCAATGGTTACTGCTATACCTATAATAAATTTGGACAGAAATAAAATCAGTGTAGATTGATGAATAATGGAGGATAGACTAATCAAAAAAGTGTGATATGTTATAACTGCAATAAACTTGGACATGTATCTAAAGTTTGCAAGAATAAGAAAGGAGAGAAGTCTGCTCCAAAAGAGAAGAGTGAACTGGTAAAGAATATTGACAAAGAAGATATGAAGAAAGAAATGGATAAGGTGTGGAAGAAGAAAGAAGAAGAAGAAAAACCTGAGACTCTTGATGTGTTTGTATCCTCATCTAGTATAGATGATTTATTTATTATTTAGACTTAGCATGGTCCTAGGGGGAGTATTATCAAAAGATTATAAAAACCCCTTAGAAAAATGGCATGTTAGAGGATAGAACATGATTGGAATGTGAAGAATTTCTATTCAGAGGTGTTGGAAAAGAAACTGGAGAAAATTATGTTGGTATGGAGATTTGTTGATCAAATAAGGACTTTTTGTGATGAGAAGACTGTTTTTAACAACTTTTTGGTGTCTACCACATTTAATGTGTTTTAGGGTAAGTTTGATGGTGTGTAAGATGAATTTTGAAAGTTTTTTTGGTTAAATCATTCCTTTGAAGAGCTTGAACAAAATCCTAGAATAGTCTTGGAGTAAGCGTGAAGCATTTTTGAAAGGAATTTGAAGAGATTATATCAGGTAATCTAGAAACTTTTCTCTAATTGCAAAAGAAAAGAAGAAAATTGAAGAAGTTTCAATAAAATTCAAGAAAGCATTGCAATGGATAGTGGATCATGTGGTGGTACCCCTATGAAGTTGAAAAATGTTGAATTAGAAGAATACGGTCATAGGAAAATGAAAGGAATTGAGCTAGGGTTGAGCGAAGTTGAATTATAGAAAATAAAAACCCTAGGGATGGATTTATGGAATGAGTTTCTTGTGGATTACAAATAAAGAGGTTACCTTGTTCTTGTCGAGCCATTTCAAGGATGGAAGCATTGTTTTGGACAAACCCTACTTAATCTCAAAGGAAGTAATTGAAGCAATCACTAGATTATGTAGTGTTGGAGAACTCCCTGGAAAGAAAATTGTGAAGTATAGAGATGTGGAGGAGCTGAATGGCATCAGTAGAGATCTTAGAGCATTGCTGATTGATACACTTGTTGATTTGGCTATTAGGTATGTTGCGTATGGTATTTCATACAAAATTTATTTTAGAAACCATGAAAATTCAACTTCATCTATTGCCGTACATATTTCCCACATGATGGTTAAGGAGAATAGACAGTTTGATTTATGTAGCTTGCTACTTGAAAATTTGCTTGAAAATGTTTGAATGTCATTGATTGAGAATTATCCCTTTCGTTTCAGATCCTTGTTAGTATTCCTAGTGTTTTACTCTCTAAATTCTCTACCCAAAAAAGATAATGTGATGTGGGAATCTAGTATCCCTATTGGAAAACAAATTTATAGATATCTAGAGTCTTTGGAAGATAATGTAAACATGTGCAGATCATATTTCTCATCTTTGCAAGCAAACCCTTGCTCTGATATATCTACACCAAGTTGATTTGAAGTGCATTCTTCCTCTAGGAAAAGAGAAAAGGAGGTTGTTATCAGTGATTCCCCTCTAGAATCAAAAAGGAGAAAAGAGATAAATGAAGACATTATTGACATTTCAGATGAGAAGGAGAAAGAATCTCTGACTAACACCAAATCCCCTAATCCAAATAACATCCAGTCTATGATAGTTGAATCAAAATGGAAGAAGATTGGTGAACTATGGAATGTTGCCTCGCCTATTGAAAAACTAAAAATTGATGATGCTCTAGTAGATTATCAACTTCAGAAAGGAATTAAAGTATCTGTTGTTTCTAATTTCTTGCTAGAAAATTTGATTGAGATTGTTGAAGAGAGGATGTTTCTTGAAGGTCTAGAAGGACATAAAATGGGAATCTTGGTTGAAAGGATATGTAAAAAGGCTATGCAAATATTTCCTAGATTGATTGAGGAAACAAAGAAGTGAGTTAAAGAAATTTTAGATGTTTACAAGTATTGTCTTTAGTGGCTTACAACTGTAGATAATTTTAGAAGCAGAATTGTAGCGATTGAAGCCAAGGTGAACAACATTGGAAATAATTTTGACTTTTTGAAGATAAAGAAGGGAAGAAAAGAATAAGATTTGGTGAACTATAGGCTAAACTAATCATTACTCAAAGACAGAGAGATGATGTGACAAATACCTTCTAGCTTCTTAAAGAAATTGTTGAAGTCCGGTTAGAGCATCTTTCCAGAATCCTTATTGATGTTGAAGATGTTGAACAATGTTCTATTGTTGCTTGGTCATTCTCTTTTACTCTATTTGGATTATTGGAAAGTACATGCACAAGATTGGAGTCTGTTGTATTCAACTAGAAGAAGTTATATCTAGTTCTCAAAGGAAGGTATAAGAAGGTGTTCCAGGTGAAGAATTCCATCTTCACTTAATTTTTGTTTGCTTAAATGCTTTGGATTCTTGGAAGTTTTTCAGGTTTTTGGAAATATTTTGAATTTTTATGTCACCATGTTTACACTCATTTTTGGTACCCTTTGACATTAATGTCAAAGGGGGAGAGTGTTTGAGATAATGGAGGAAGTTAAAAAATTTTGAGGAAAGGAGAATTTTTTTTACATGTTGCCATCAATGACAAAGGGTGAGATTGTTGGAAGAATGAGTAGGTTATCTATATGTTGCCATTAATGTCACCATATTGGTAGCTTGGTCTAGTACTCTAAACTAGTGCATATAACTGATTTATCTTCTCTGGTGGTTGATCCGGTAGTTTTGGTTCCTCTTCGGTATTCTAGTTCGCATTTCTCCAGAGTTGACAATTTCTGATTGCAATTTTGGGAAATTACTTATGGATGTTAAAGGCATGCATGATTAGGTTATTTCGTGTTCTAGTGCTCGTATGTCAAAGTGAAATTATTTTGTTGGTTGCATTAAAGATTATTCCTAGCTGAATTGTTAAGTTAATTTTGACATGATATGAAAACTTGTTTCTTGGTCTAAGCTGACTCAATGTATCATGCTAACGATTAAATTGCATTTTGAGAATATTTTTTTTGAGCCGATAGTTGATATCTTTTATAATGAATTGCATCTAATTAGACCAACATAATTGATGTTTGTGATGAAGATCAGATATATATAAATGTATGGAAAATAATTTTTTTGAGAGGAGTGAAAAAAATATATGTAGACAATAGAGAAGAGACAAAAGAAATAGTGACTGAGTAATGAATGTTTGATTAGAAAGGAAACAGTTGATGAGCAAAAAATGAAGGGTGTAAAGTCTAGATACTGAGCATGTCTGGAACTATATCAACACATGATAGGTGCATCTTTCTAGTTCATTTTGGGTTGTAAATCCTTATTCTATTTTGTATAATCTTTTGTAGGTAGTGAGCCTCCTTGTTGGACATTGAGTCCTTTTTGTAGGTAGTGAGCCTTTGTACTTGGACAGTGAGTCCTTCTTTTGGCAGTGAGCCTCTTTTGAAAATACTATATAGTGTGAGTTAACCCTCACCATGGTTTTTCCCTTATTAGGTTTTCCACGTAAAAAAATTGGTTTTCATTGTGTTGATTTACTTTCAGTTATTCATGTTTCATGCTCATATTTAATAAAAAAATATAGTTTGGTTGAAAAATTGATAAGTAATAAAGTTCTAAGTTTGAATTTGTGTGACACTAATTCACCCCCCCTCTCAGTTCTCCTGCACCTGTTTAACATATAGATTGTATGGTGGAAGAGGATAGAACATGCGATGCCACATAAGATTTAGGAATGCTAGCAGGAACATTCAAGGAAGGAATCACATTACTAACTTGTTGCATTGTGGTTGTCACTTGAGGAATGGCATAGGTAGGCATGGATGCTACTGCTGAAGGAGGAGTACAAGGTACTCCTTCGCTAACCACAATGTTTGTTGGTTGAGATGTACTAAAGGTTGAAGGAACATGTTTATGGTATATCTCAGCAATTTGTTTCATAACATTTAAGCCTTCGTCACATTCAAGTAGGCGATGGATGTTCTCTATTGTAGGAATGGTAGTGGTTGAAATTTTTTCTAGACACACATTATGTTGAAGATGTGTTAAGTCCTCATGGATGTTAATGATTTTTTCTTGTGGGATACAATCATTTGATGTGTCAACTTGCATGTTATTGGAAGGAAAAGAGTTGCTAAAGGTAGGGTCCATTCCTAGTGTACTAGTTGCAATACTAGGAGTGGAAGCTTTAGACAATTTGAGATCCACAATTGGTGTATTATCGGGGGATAACATGAGTCTTGAGCTTCTTCTCACTAAGGTATTAGCAATAGGACACCAAACAGTCATGTAAGGGTTTTGAAATGTGGGTGAATTGAAATGCAATGTAAAATAAGAGCAATAAAAAGATGATAACTACAACTCTAGAAACTGTAATAGCAATGCAATATTAGAAAACAAAAATGTAGAAAATGCTGAGAAAATGATAGAAATTTATGTGCAAAATGTGCAAAAGGACTAAGTCACCCAATGTGGTGAATTAGTCCCAGTAGTGATTTTTTTGTAATTTTTCATAAATTTTAGATGAGATTTTATGTTTTTCAGATTTTCAGATGTAGCTACAGTGTGAAAATGTAGAATTTTTGGAAATTTTAATGAATGCAATGTAAAAATGCAAGCAAGATGAGCTTTTCACTAATGCAATTTTTAAAAACCCTAGGATGCAAACAATGAAAAACTCTAATGCAATTTTGATGTGAGTTATTCCTAAGATGAAAATGTACTTAAAATCAAAAGTAAGATGTTCAAAAGTCAGTTTCACCAAAATGAACCACAAATTTTAGTAGGGGCTTCTCTCACACTTCTAGGGTTTTTCACCTAAAAGGAGAAAGGTATCCCACAAAAACTTGGAGGCTCACTAAATAATAATGCTAGTATGATTTAAATATGTCTAAATGCAATGTCCTAAATTCAAATAACTGATAAAAGATAATGAATATTAATGTAAAATCTAAGATATGCAAGTTGTTTGAAAACACGGTGATGTATGCAAAATGACCTAAGAATGCAAGTAAACAATAACAAAAATGAACAAGATTGGAGAGGTGCACCTATAAACTAAAATGTGATGTAGAGAGGCTCTATAATCCTATATATTTTGTTGTTGAATCCAATTGGGACACTTACGCCAAGTTGGGTGACTTAGTCTTGTTTCGGGGAGATTCTGTCAGAATCAGTTTCTGCCAAATGGGTATTTATAAATATAAAAATCACTTTTCAGGCCTAGTAGTGGGACTAATTTTCCATTGATGGTTATTTAGTTCACCTAGGAATCTCGATAAATTTGGGGCAGGAATCTGCAGCTTTCGATTTGTACTTCCCTTCTTGACAAGTGTCTGATTTAGATTCTACAAAAAACGGGCTAAAAGAGGTCTCCAAGCTTCAATTAGGGATTTGTTGACTTGGATGACTTTCATGGGTTAACAACACCTTTTTAACACTTTCCTCCTTGACAAATCTGAATATAGTACCTACAAACACACATGCAAAGAGGGGAAAAAGGATTAAGGGTTAGAGAATAGGGGTTTTCCTTGGTCAAACTCCAATTTGGTAATCAAACCCTATAAAATGAAATGAAATAGAAAGAGAATGATGAATGAACATGTAATGTCATAAATCACCAAACCCTTGATGTTGAAATCTAAAGATATGCAAGAAGATGCTCCAATGGATGCTTGATGATGCATTGAATGCTTGAGAATTATGAATGAAAGTAAGATAATGTGTGAATGAATGCAGTAAACTAATTGGGGGTGAAAATGAGAGGAAAGCCCTTTATTTATACTTGATTTTACAATATTTCCCAAAAATAATACATCATAGGCTGACCTCAAGGTTAAGAGAATAAAATCCTAATAGAAAATTAAAATTATTTTGATTTTTGTGCCTAGTGGGACTAAATCGCCCTAGGTGGTGACTTGGTCCCACCAGGGAAACTTTACTGAGTGTTTAAGTAGGGCCAAAAAGTGTATTAAGGGGTAATTTAAACATAATAAAGGATTGAATTAGTGATGAAAAGTCTAGAAAAGTGTGAAATTTTGTTACAACTCTTTAAAACACTTTGAAATAATACTTGGTAAGTGATAGAAAGAGGTTATTTAAGTGAATTATAATGAAAGGGTCCTAGAAAAGTGTGAAAGTGGGTTACAACACTTCGCAACACTTTTACAAGAAATCCTAGAATTCTTAATGATTCACAAGAGTCTAAGACCTAATGTGAATGTGTTGACCACATTACCACATTAAATCTAGGCAAAATCAAGCCAAAGTCCATTTAGAGAGACTCGGTGAGCTTAAAAATGTCCAACTATACATTTTTTTGGTGACACAAATGGTTATAATATATTTTAGAATGGCTCACTCCCAAGTGTACTCACCATCTAGAGGAATTAATTTCTTGAGAATAGAAGAAGTAGCTTATTTCCATAGATTGAACTTATTACAATGTATCTACAATATGCTGAAGACAATTCCAATTAGGCTCTGAAAACTAACTTAACACACTTCATAATTCAACACTTATTAACCTCATCACACTTTGATCTACTCTAGATTTCACACACACTTAATTGTCTCACATATCTCTTAACCACACAAGGAATTAACATTGTATATATTTACCACATCCAATAAAAACATAAATCAGGTTAGCCTAATTGATGTACCATGCAACACCACAACTTGTATATATTTACCACATCTAATATAAACATAAATCAGGTTAGCCTAATTGATGTACCAAAATACTTAGGTAGGCCACACATAGTAAAACTGGTAAAGTAAAATTGAATCACCCAATTGTCCATCCACACCTTAACATACATACCACCAAAAAACTTTCCACTTGGAATGTACACACCTCTGAAACCTATAAAAACTTCCATAAATATACATAAAAAAATGTTTAACCATATTGGAATGTAGAGCATTCCAACACACATTCTACACCATTCACATTGTCATTATAGAGCCTGCTACTCTATCAAAATTATCTTTGATTGTAGAAGACATTAAGTCATGAAACTTTGGATTTAGACTCTTTCAACATGCACTAACATTACCTCAAAACCACATAACTAGATTCCTCATAGTAGATCAATATAGACCCAAAAATTGGTTCTTTGAACATTGAAAAATGTACTATGTAATTAGGAAATTATTCAACACATTTGGTCTGATCAAGACCAACACATCTACAACTATGCAATAGGATGACATCATTGAAAATACCATACTCAATCATTCTCATCAATCTTCAACTATGTATTAATGTTGACATGTGACACAACCCCCATTTTCAATAAGTAATTTATAATTCAATAATACTATTTTAATGATCATTGACCAGACTTTGACTCATGTGCGTAATAGGATTGTGGGCGACTTGTGGTGAAAGGAAAACTGCATACACTTAGGAAATCATATAGTTGCATTTGGATAATTTAGTTTATTGTGTCTTACTTTATTTAATAAAGAAGATTATTGTTATAGTTGCTTATTTAATTAAATGTTAGTTAATGTTAATTTCTTTTATAAGAAACAAAATTAGTTTTAAATCATTTATTGATTTTATTTGAAAATTAGAATTAATATTTATTGTTGTAAAGATGTAAAGTTAATAAATCATATTTGTTGTTTAATATTAGTTTTTATTAAAATTAAATGGTATTTTGTTATTATTACCAAGGATAAATATGATGCATGAAAATAAATATTGATTTTATTTAACATTTGGTTATTGGAAAATTTAAGAGAGAAATCTTTAAAAAGAGGGGAAAACTATAATGGAAAGGCACAATTATTTCATAATCTTTCTTGTTTTCTCTGTAAAAATATACTCATTTTGGGGAAGCAATAAGGGAGGTATTTTAAAAACTGCATGTAACCATTTTGATGGGGAAGAAGGGATCTCGATTTGGATCACAAAGCATATGACAAGAGGGACTCTATCCTACTCAATGGAATTGAAATAGAGAAGGGTAGTTCCAATGGATGAAGGAAAATGCTCAAGCATGTTTTTATCATATGAGATTGATCAGGTATGCTCCACTATACATAGAACAAGGAAGCATAAGTAGATACTAACCTTTGCATTATTATTTTCTTTGTGGCTTTCTCCTATTGATACCTTGCTACTATGGTTACTAAGCTCTTTTTGAATCGTTCTCCCTTGT
>VDFB02271358.1:251910064-252088172 GCA_007258455.2 Sequoia sempervirens | reverse complement strand
TACACCTTCTTCCTCCTATATAGGTAGATGATGATAAATTAGCTTCAAAATAAAAGAAAAAGTAGGAAAGTATTTATTTTAGGTACTCCAACTTGGTAGGGTCATAACTCCTATCCTAGTAGTCAAAAATTGAATTTTTTTTATGCATTGGAAAGATATCCAAAATATCTTTATAGGTTGCAAAGAGGCTTAGCCAAAGACAACACGCCTCTTGGACCATCCGAAGGCCAAAAATGCTCTAAAGGCCTTCAAAAATGCAAATTACGAAGATGTATACAATATTAAAAAATATATTTTCATATTTCTTAGATTTGACCAAGAAAATTCATCTGAGTGATCTTCTCTATCTATTTTTCTCAATATTATGAAATGACCAAATTAGTGAAAGAGCCAAAGTTAGTGGAGATCATAAATTTTGATCTAGAAAGCCATTTGAGCCTATTAATTTTAATATCAAATATCTTAAGCAATTTAATGTACTTATGACCTACACTTCCTAGCTATAGGTCATTTTTATTTTTTAGATCAATTTTGATCATCTAAGACCCATAATTTATAATTTAATATTTTCTTCATATTCTACTAATTTTTTTTGGACCTAATAACTTAATATTTGAGTGTGATATTAGGTTTCAAATAATTATAAAAAATCATTTATTCGTATAATATTTTTGGAATAATTTCTAGATCCACCCATGATTAAATATAAAATTAATAAAAATAGGGATTTTTTAAAATAAGATGTTTTAATCAAGAAAAATGATAAAAACATTATATGAGATTTATATTAATAAATGTGAAATTACATTGACAATCTAAACCAGTGTGAAACCACTATAATGAAGTTACATACAAAGAAACAACTTAAACTAGAAATAAATTAAAAAAACAAAAAAAAGAGGGAAAGCATATTTATCCCTCATAACTTTTGATGTAGAAGAGAAACAAAATAGACTTAATTTTTAGAAGTCATCAAGGGTGAACATAGGGTCATCAATTTATTCTTATGGGATGATGTGTACTTAATCCTACAAGAAAATTATCATATCGTTAGTTGGACAAAGAGGAAAATTATATACAAGGGTTTAAAAATAAACAAAAAGAATTTTAGAAAGGTAGGGGCTATGATGGTGATAGGAAATGGAATTCCTTGTGAAGATATTTTATTTTTTATATATGTGTGATAAATAAGGACATATATTATTTGAGTACTTGCAATATCAAACACAATAAAGAAGGGAAGAAGACTAAACAAGAGTTTATTTTTTTAAGGTTGATGTAGAAGAAAATAATGTAGATGTTATAATATATGTAGGTTAGAATCTTATGATGAGAAAGACAATGATTTATCCAAGGGAAGAGCCATGTGATGATAACTCATGGTTAAATACAAATAATTTCCAAACTTGATGCACTTTATAAGGAAAGGTATGTCAAGTTATTTCTAATGGTGAAATTTATTAAAATATGGTTTGTAAACAAATTGTACAAAAAATAGGTTTATAATGTGAAAAGTATACTTATCATGTGCCACTTTTTAATAAATAGAATTAATTTAGTTTTGATAAGAGGTATTTAGTCAAGTTTTAAATAGGAAAGAATTATAGGGATTCAATTTGGTGTGATTTCATCCTAATAGATGCATACAATGCATTTATTGGGAGGTTATGATAATATGATAAAAAACTAATCCATGATGGAAAAATAATACACACTTTTTGGAAGGATTAAAAAGTAGATCTAGTACCTCTTATGTAAGAAGGATTATGGAGAACATATTATTCATTAAAAAAATAATCAAGGTGATGAAGATTATGGGACCCTATTATGTATTAGTTGTAAGAGAAGAACATACAAGATTTGTGTTGATACTAGTAGAAGCAACAAAATTGTTAGAAGAATATGCTAGTGTTTTACCTAGGATGTGGGAAAAGGGAATCTAGGGTCTAAATCACATATTCTCCTTTATCACATTGGGAGGAACAAAAACTTATCACAATACCCACTTGTCTATTAACCTCAATGAAAGGACTAGAATGGTGGATCAAGGTTTTGGTTGTTTTTTATTAGAGGTAAAAATGGGTTTTGAAGGGGCCTAGAACACAAATATCAACTGGTTTTGATTGGATCCATAACCCAATCAAGAAAAGAATGCTGCATCCATAAATAAACACATACAAACCATAGCCCAAAAGCAACTACAACTAAAAAATCATGACTACACAAACTACATCAACAAAGAAGACAAGGGATCAAAATCCCAATACAACTAGGAAACCTGAACCTGGAACCCTTAGGTAAAGAAAGAACTTTCCTACATCAAGTAGTCATTTTCAAACCAACAGCTCAGAGAATACACCCCTGAGCCAAGAGAGATAGTCCTATTAATGGTGTAGAACACCATCAAGCCCCTAAACAAAAACACCAACAACTCCAAAAACCCCACCTCAAAAGGGGACCCAAAGGAGAATTGAGTCACAACAGCCTTCATGTGGCAACACCTAGCCTAAAAAGAAAACTCCAACTCCACCTTAATAGGAGGGAGCTACCCTCTATAGGAGAGAAATAAATGAGAGCCCAAACTTCCAAAGCCTTCACTCATCTGCCCATACAAGCTTAAGTAGACAAGAGAAGAGCTCACCACCAAATCTACAACATCCACCTTCCCCTTAATAGAAGAGGACTCTACCTTAATGGTAACAGTCTCCACCTCCATAGAAGAAACCAACTACAGATTCATAAGGAAAACATTAGAAGAAAGGGTAGTCACAACCACCTTTGGCAAGGAAGGAAATTGGTACATTAAAGGAGAAGAAAATACATGGATGAAACCCAACAAATCAGAGTCTATAAACACAGGAACCTTTAGCCAACACAAAAAAAAGCTACCAGAAGAAAATGAACTCCCTTCATAAGAGTAAGCATCACCATAAAAGGGAGGATCATGACCTAAAATTCACTTATAAACAACTTCACATCAAGAAAAACAACACCACATCCAATAAAATGTGAAGAATGAGAACCCCAAAAAGCAATAACAAACCCCTTTAGCAAGTTCATATTCAAAAACCAAGGGCACCAAGCCATAATAGAGAGGCTTCCAACCATCACCAAAGAAACAATATCAACAAGTTTAGAGACCTCCCACTTCCATCCCACCAAATCCAAAGCCATCATTAGTATTATCATCCTGACCTAGGCCCAAAGGTAGAAAAACTCATAGCAAAACCCACCATTCACAAACCCCTGCAACACAAAGGCCATTGCCTCCACCATGAGCAAAATAGAGACAAGCCTGCAACTAATCAACCAAAGCCAAGAAAAAATGGCCAACCCCTCTGAGAGAAAAAAGCATTATAGACCATAGAGGGAACATATAAAAACTTCAAAAGAGCTTGAGACAATGAAAAGGGGAAACATCATGCCCCCTGAAACAGATGATGGGCCAGCAAAAGACCCCATTCCACAAACAACACACCCAAACCAATGCCAAAATAGCAACCAAAATCCAAGGCACCAAAATATAAGCACAGAGAACACTCCAAAAGAGGATTCCACCACAAAAAGAGAGGAGGCCTTGAACCAAGAGAAGAGGTTGTCAATAGAACTCCACCCACCAAAAGTAGCACTAGAGGCTCCAAAAATGAACAACCATCCAACACCCAAAAGTGCAGCCCCAAAGCCATAGTAGACAGAGAGAAGGGTCCCAAATGACACCAATGCCACTAGGAATAACCCCCTTAGAGTAGACATAGCCACAAAAGCATTCAGATCAACATCATAATCTCCCTCACCATCTTCACCTTCCTTAGAGGATTTCAAAAATCCTCTCCCACTTTGGTTCCCTCCTGTCCACTCCATTCTCTCTCCTCAAGGTTTTGTTTGTTTCTTTGGGGGATGATTTGATATTGATTAGTTGATTGTTGATTTATTTGATTTGATAATATAAATATACACCTAGGTCAACTATGAAAATGTAACAATTTTTTATGATTTTAGGAAAACATAGAACATAAAACTAGAAATAGAGTATAAAGTAGTAGAGTGTAGGCAAAGAAGACATTCCATGTAAATTTGAGCTTGATCTAGTTGGATAGGGGCTCTAGTACCCTAGACCTCAGAATATAAACCTTCAAAAAATTCTTTTAGATATCAATTGGTCCCTATTTGTAGGCTCTTCCTTTTTGTACTCAATGCTAGAACTTTTTTTGTTTCTAATCAATTCCACTTTCCCTAATTTTGAATTCTTGAATCATAAATTAGGTCTTCAATCCTTTCCCTATTCACTTAAGATATGTAACCTACACATAAGGAAGAGTTGAAAGGGTTGTGTCATATATGAGCTTTCCCAAGTTAAACCCCATTTTGGTATTTCTACCTCAACAATGACTATGATGATATAAGAAGAGTAATTACCCTCATCTAGGTAGAGGAAAATGGATAAAGAAGTGAAAATTTGATAATTGCAACAACTTACCACTCATATATCATTCCTTGATTGACTGAAGTCATTGTACTCATCACCTTAAAGGGGAATTAGATGCTTTATTTGAAACCCTCCAAGCATTAGTACTCACAAAAAAAAAGGGCATGAAACATAGTCAAATTCATGTGAAAACTTGATGCATTGATAATATGATGCTTGACTGAAATAATGCTACAATAATTCTACTAATTCTGCTCTTTACTACTTTTAGGATACTCAATTTCTCTCATTGATTTTATAGGATTTATCAAGATTTGAAATAGTGAAAAATACCATACATTTATTTAATTTCCTATAAATTAATTATTGACAGTCAACAATTAAATCAAAATTTCTAAATGTTAAAATGTCAAAACTAACATATTTAAGTGGGGGGGAAATAGGCTAGAAAGGTGCTAGCATTCTAGTCTAGACCTATTTTGGGGCTGATTTTTTTAAAATAATTATCAATTAATAATTCCAACTCAACTCTAATTTTCCAGATATGATAATGAAAAAGGTAAATTAAAAGCACAATTGAGTCCAATCACATAGAGGGGAGATAAATCTAGTGTGAAATTTTCAAGGGTGAGTAATTATGATGCTACATTTTTCCCCTACTTCAGTGAGAGTATGAAATTATGCTCATCCTCACACTAAAATAAGGATAAACCAATAAGGGTTCATTTATTCAAACATTGAAGTGATAGGATGACATCGAATCTAGGGGATGCACTATTCCCCAAGCTGAAGATCCTATGAAACAACAATGTATAGAAAAGGGAACACATACACATGAGGTGTAATGCATCATGAAAAACATGAAGCATACATGATGAAGAAACATAAACTAACATAATGCAAATATGCTAAAGGGGGTACGACAATGAGATACTAGCAAGTTGTGCATAATTCTTACTAAGATCCATAGGTAGGGAATTCGTGAGTCACAGGATAAAAAAGTTTGATGTTTTTTAGGTGACCCATGAACAAAAGCATCATAGGCTAGTGAAGTCAAATATTCAATAGGTGAGCCTTTAGAAGAAACAACACATGCTAGTGAAGTCTGATATTCACTAGGTGAGTTTCTGCAATGGGTAGAAAATAAAAAAACACAAGGGATATTTTAGTTTGATACTCACTAAGTGATTTTCCATGTCAACCATACAAAAATTATAGTCTCAATAATTCTAATAAGATGCTAAAAAATACAATCAATGTCAAAAATGCATCACAAAGTTCAACACATGTGAAAAAAGTGAAGCACATAATGGAATGCATGCCCGCACCTTAAAGTAATTACTAGCACCAACCTAGAGAAATTTCCTTTAAGGTGAAACAAAATAATATTTGAAAAGATATGAGAGATTTTTAGGAAACCCTATGACAATTTATATGTTTCCAAACAAGTTGATTCATGACAAGGGGTTCCCCCGAGGAAAAGTTACATTAACAAGAAAAATATAATACATAAGATATTAAAAATTCTAGGGTCAGTATTGACCAAAGATAATTTATAATATGATCATATGCTTAGAATCAAAATCATTCCGAAAAATACTTCTAGAACTATGATCACAATATAGAAATGACACATGAAGACAAAAAATCTTTTGGGTAAACATGAAAGAGATCTAAATGTCTCAATTCCTTACATCATTCCCAAAAGGAACAAACACAATACATTCACACCATAAATAGGAATAAAGAGAAATAAATGAATGTCACAACAAATTTATTTTCTTTGTATCCTTGTGCCAACAAGAAAAAGGGTCATCCAAATAAAACTAACAAACAAAAATACATGCCAAAAAACACATCATAGGATATAAAATCACATGCAAGCAAACACACAAAGACACAATACTATAAATGTGAGTCAATCTAAAGAAAATCATCTACATCCAAATATTTCTCATCATATATGGAAGGAAGACAATATGCAAAAGGAACTAAAGCAAGTGTGGTACAAGGAGAAGTATCAGGTTTAACACATGGTGGATAACTCTCCTTAGGAGGACCATCATGGTTGCCCCATATAAATTCAATTATTTGGAAAAAATAAGAGCTAACTCATTATGGTCTTATTTTTTCTCTTCTATTTTATCTTCAAATTCATCATCAAAGTATATCACAATAGGCTACATGTTAGTATTATCAAAATTATTGTGAGCACTAACATCCATATTTATGTTGAGTGAGATTTTTATTTTTGTTGGGTATGTGCAAGATCATCATGGAAAAAATAGGCCCTTAAGTGGCAAAAATTTAAAAATCGTTAGGCAACTTGACATAAAAATTTGAATAAGTTATCTATATTATTTCAAAAATATGTAAGAATATAATTTGTAGAAAATTGAATTTAGTTTCTAAACTACTAGGTTTATTTAAAATAAATAATATCTATTTGGTGAAAATTTAAAATTTCAATGCAGTAGTACTTAAATTTCAAGGAAAAAATAAAGTAGGTGTGCTAGACCACCTAACCATAATAAAATGATAATATTTTTTTATAATATTTTTTATCTAAGTATAGGACTCATGTCGGATGTGATGCATATTTTTGTAATTTTTCCAAGTAAATAATTAATTATGAATTTTAATTAAAACTTTTAAAAATATAAAAACTCATATGTCGACCACCTTAACTTGGTCAAAACTTCATTAAATTTAATTTTTCTTTTTAATCCTATAGTATGTGAAGCATAGAATGTGACACATGTTTGATTCAAAAATGTACCGTTGAAAGTTATAGATGTTTTCAACCCTATCAATGGGACTTTAATAATTCTAATAGAAAATAAATAATAATAATTTATTAAATTCAAATTAAAGCATAATTTATATTGGAAATCTAAGAATCTCCTTTAAAAACCCTTTTGTTTCATCACTTTTGGAAAAAAAAAGTCATTACCTACAAATACCCATAATATTGCCACTTTTGGCCCATCATGATCCTACATACCCCTATTTCATTTGAGAAAAATAGGCTCAACTTCATGGTTTAGCAAGGGTGGCGAGGTAGAGTCAAGAAATGACTAGGAAAGATGGATGGGAGGTATCTCATTGGAATTTGGGTGTATGGATGGCTAATTATTAGGAAAAATTTTACACACTTTACCAAGTTGATGAGCCATAGCTTAATGTATTCATTTACATTATTTTACACTTCTATTTCATCTGACACGATCTTTAGCTTGTGAAGGAGGGATCAAGAGAAATTTCCCAACATTCATCCCTTTTATTCATTTATAGTAGGAATCAATAGGACTATCGAAGGTTGAGAAGTCAAAGGATTCCTAGGTCTTTTCATAAATTTGATTTCCTTAGGAGGAAAAAATTTGATCCCCAAAGGTCTTGTCAAATGATTGTCTCATGGCCCTTTATGTTGAACACCTAGAATACTAAGAGGGGGGTCAATCAGTATTCCCTAAAATTCATTAACTTAAAATGTATTTCACATCTCATTCAATGTGGAATAATGGAAAGAAAAATTAAAAGCATGCATCACATCAATAAACAACAAAATTTTACATGGAAAACCCAAAAATGGAAAAACAACGGTGAGGATTAGATCACAATATATTATAACTGGGGAACAACAAATTTTTGTAAGGGCTTCTCTTACACTTCTAGGGTTTTTCACCTAAAAGGAGAAAGGTATCCCACAAAAACTTGGAGGTTCACTAAACAATAATGCTACTATGATTGAAATATTTCTAAATGCAATGTCCTAAATGCAAAGAACTGATAAAAGATAATGAATATTAATACAAAATCTAAGATATGCAAGTTGTTTGAAAACACAGTGATGTATGCAAAATGACCTAAGAATGCAAGTAAACAATAACAAAAATGAACAAGATTGGAGAGTTGCACCTAGAAACTGAAATATGATGTAGAAAGGCTCTAGAATCCTGTAGATTTTGTTGTTGAAGCCAACTAGGACACTTACGCCAAGCTGGGCGACTTAGTCCTATTTCAAGGAGATTTTGCTAGAACCGATTTCTGCCAAATGGGTACTCAGAAATGTAAAAATAAATTTTTAGGCCTTGTAGTGGGACTAATTTTCCACTGATGGTGACTTATTAAGAAATTTTGGGTAGGAATCTATAGCTTTCAGTCTGCACTTCCCTTCCTGACAGGTGTTTGATTCAGATTTTGCAGAAAAAGGGCTGAAAAGGGTCTCCAAGCTTCAATTAGGGCTTTGTTGACTTGGATGACTTTGATGGGTTAACAAAACCTTTTTAACACTTTACTCTTTGAAAAATCTACATAAAAGACCTACAAACACACATGCAAGAGGGGAAAAAGGGCTAAGGATTAGAGAATAGGGGTTTGCCTTGGTCAAACCCCAATTTGGTAATCAAAACCTATAAAATTAAATGAAATAGAAAGAGAATGATGAATGAATGACATGAAATGTCACAACTCACCAAACCCTTGATATTGAAATCTAAAGATATGCAAGAAGATGCTCCAATGGATGGTTGATGATGCCTTGAATGCTTCAGAATTATGAATGAAAGTAAGCTAATGTGTGAATGATGCACTAAAGTAATTGGGGGTGAAAATGGGATGAAAAACCTTTATTTATACTTGATTTTACAATATTTCCCAAAAATAACACATCACAGGTTGACCTCAAGGTTAAGAGAATAAAATCATACCAAAAAATAAAAATTATTTTGATTTTTGTGCCCAGTGGGAGTAAGTCACCCCAGGTGGAAACTTGGTCCCACCAGGGAAATTTTACTGGGTGTCAGGGACTAAAGTGTATATAATGATGTTTAATAGGAATATTCTCAAAAATACACATAAGTAGGGCTAAAAAGTGTATTAAGGGTTCATTTAAACATAAGAAAGGGTTGAATTAGTGATGACAAGTCTAGAAAAGTGTGAGAGTTTGTTACAACTCTTTACAACACTATGAAATAGGAATTGGTAAGTGATAAAAATAGGTTATTTAAGTGAATTATAATGAAAGGGTCCTAGAAAAGTGTGAAAGTGGGTTACAACACTTCACAACACTTTTATAGGACATCTTAGAATTCTTAATTATTCACAAGGGTCCAAGACCTAATGTGAATTTTTTGACCACATTACCACATTAAATATAGGAAAAATCCAACCAAAGTTCATGAGAGAGACTCAAGTGAGGATAAAAATTTCCAAATATACATTTTTTTGGTGACACATTAAGCCCCCATTTTAGTGAGAGGATGAACTTCCATCAAACTCACACTAAAGTAGCCCAACATACACATCAAGAGGGATCCAAATGCATAGAGGCTTGGTGAGATGAGACAACAATAGTCAAGATGGATGATCAAGCCCCTAGGATCAAGATCTCATGAAAAACCAATCATAAGTACAAAGGAACACACATGAAAATGATGAAAAGAATGAAAGAGAGAGAAGGAGAAGGAAAAAGAGAGTCAGATCAAGCTTTGATCATTTTTCCATCTTGTTGTTGATCAGATCTAGGTTTTTTGTCCAAAAAAAGAAATGTATACTCACTCTGAGGCATGGAACTCATGGTTGTCCATTGGGTGAGAAGGCCTAAAAGGTGAGAAAAATACACTCATGGCTGGTATGCACTCACACACATGCAAGTGGCTATGGGGAAAATTCATGCCTCAGAATGGGCTTCCCGCTCAACCATACCAAAGTTATACCTCTTGATAACATTAATAAGGTGCCATAAAAGAAAATGGCATTTCAAGATTCATGAGACAAGAAAAAATTCGTATGCTTGGAGCTCATGAGAAAATAAAATGGTACTACAAGCATGCAAGCTATGTTATGCAAGGTGGAAATATAACAAATGAAAAATGCAACATGCAAAAGAATTGTTCAAAGGAGTCTTGCTTAGTTCATGTGAGGTCTATAACTTAGGGAACATTGCGTCTAATGTCTCCAAGAGAGGACCAATCAAAGAATAGAAAATTCACAACTTAGGGGATGCAGTGTGTCGCTTCAATCCACTAAGAGGAATGTAATATGCTAATATAGATCATGCTCATGAAGGAAACTACACCCAATTTCATCCACAAAGTGACAAAATGCATCATATGAAGTAACAAGGCTGCACTAAGAACCATGAAAAAGAAAAAATTCAAATGAATAATGCCTATGTATGCACCCACTTTAAAGGAATTGCTACACATCGTAAAATGAGAAATTAATTTAAGGTCGAAAATGAAGAATGCAAAAAATAATACATGAGAGCCAACTTGGAAAACCCCTATGCCAAGTCACATGTTTCTGAGTAAGGCTACATCATGTGAGAGAAAGGAAAAAGAAAGATAAGGGGTTTCCCCCAAAATGAAAACACCAAACATATAAGAAATCTATGGGTTTGGGGTCAGTATGTTCTTTGTTGTAATGTTTTGTAAGGAGCTCAGAACTATCATCATTCCCTGAATACATAGAATTGGAAGAATGACACAAAGAGACCAAAAACAAAGAAAAAAAAAGATCCATTTGGGTCAACATGGAAGAGACATAATATGTCTCGACGCTTTGCATCATCCCCAAAATGAAAACACAAGAAAAAGAAAATGAAAAGGCGAAGAAAAAGGAAAATATTTTGGGTCAACATGAAAGAGACATTAGGTCTCAATGCCTTGCATCATCAAAAGGAAAACACAAGAAAAAGACAAAATAAAAGCCTAATTCATCAAAAGTCTCAATGCCTTGTGTCATCCCCAAAAGGAAAAAACAAGAAAAAGAAAAAAGAAAAAGCTAAGGAAAAGGGGCCTTTTGGGTCAACATGAAAGAGACATTTTGGTTTCAATGCCTTGCATCATCCCCAAAAGGAAAACACAAGAAAAATATAAAAGACAAAGGCAAAAGCAATTTACAAAATATAGAAGAATGAAGGTACAAATAGAAGAATCTCACAAAGAGAGATGAACATCAAATGTCACGTTACGGGGGGGACACACTACGAACATGCAAACACACAAAAGAAAAAGAAAAAGAAAAAGAAAAAGAAGAAGAAAAAGAAAGTGCAAAAGACTAGTAAGGAAAATACAAGTCAACTGTCAAGCAAGTCATCAGCCTCCCAATCACGTTCGGGATATGTTGAGGGAAAACAACTAGCTAAAGCAACAACTGCAAGTTCTGAACTAGGGGAAGCACTAGGTTCTACACTCTTTGTAGGAGATTTATCATTTAAGCTCATGGAAGAGGAAAATAGTGTATTCAGATCATTATGCACCTCTTTGTCTATATCAGTGATCTCATCATTGTTATCTAGATTAATCATGATAGGAGAACGAATTATAATGTCTAATGAAGGGTGTATCACAGGTTGTTGTTTTATTGTATTTTTTAGTTGTGATTGGGGATGAGGGTCATCATGTATTACTTCTGTTAAGTGCTGAATTTTATTTTCTTTATTTTCTTCATCTTGTAACTTGCAAGCAAGGGCACGACATCTATGCTTATGCTCCCTAGATCTTTGGTTTCTTTTGGTTTTATTGTTGAGTTGTGTTTGTGAAGGATCAGGTTGATCAACCATTGGTTTCCTATCTTCCCTAAGGGGAGGAATGAAAGAAACCATGGAAGGTTTTTCATCAACTTTCTCCTTTACCCTATAAACCTGTTTTATACGATGAGGCATGACATAATTGTTATCATTATCTCTTGGTCATTTGGACGATGTGGGGGAAGCTTCAAGTGTTGGTTGAGTTTGATGGCTTGGTTATTTTTTGGGTTGAAGCATTGTTTCATCTAGGATAGGAGTGTCGCAAGCGGACATGGACATGTTGCAAAGAGATAATTCTGTGACTTTCTTTTCTTTAAAATTTTGGTAAGCAATGAAAAAGAAGTCTTTGTGAGGTGTAATAGGTTCCATGGGCTTGGTCCAAAATACTTCTAAGGAGAAGATTCCTTTAGAAGACAAAGGGTTAAAGCCACTATGGTGAATAGTGAATATGTCATTGTCAAGCAAAAACTTTAAACATTTGTGTATGAATGAAGGAACAAATTTCATTTAGCGAAGCCATGGATGGCCTAGCCACAAAAAAAATTGGTTCGATTGTGGGATGATGGAGAATGTAAAATCCACTATTTTAGGCCCTATTTCTAATGGAAGGATGATCTATCCTATCTTAGGGAAGGAAAAACCATTGTGTGTTTTGATCAATGTTGTTGGTTTATCATAATCATCTTGATAAAGATCTTGTAATACCAAGAATTCCTCAATGATCACATTCTCTCCATAGGCTGGATATATGAGTATCCCATTAGTGGTATTATCATAAATACAACTGGATATGTAAAGAGGACCATCAGGGAGATTTGGAAGTATGTCCTTAGAGGAGAAAGTAATATCAAGAGATTTCTTAGGTTGGCCCTTATGAGGGATAACATCTATCGCACCTAACATTTCATCCATAGGATTAATAGTGTAATATGTGGAATAGGATTAGGATGTTCAATATTTGTATGAACATTCATCACATAATTGTTTAGATTTTTGTTAGCCTTGACAAATGACACATTATGTTTGGGCATTGGATTGGTGAAAATTTGCAAATTTTAAATTGGAGGGGTAACAAATGTATTGCCTTTATCATTAACATTTGCAATTGATAGACGGTCGAAATTAATGAAGTATTGCACAAGGTGTCTAAGACGCTTACAATTTTCCATGTCATGTCCATTTTGTCTATGATAATGACAATAAGAATTAGGTTTAAAGGTTGGAGGTAAAGGCTTAGTAGGATCAATTGGTTTAATAGTAGGTAAAGTAATCATTTGTTGCTATAAAATTTGGGATATTGTGTTATGAAGAGTTTTTTTTAAAGGTGTAAACTATCTTTTTGGATCTCCATAACTATAAGGTATCATGGATTTAATGGTTTCTACTTGGTTGTTGATAGGTTGAGTTGGTTGTTGAGGGGGATTGAATTGTAAAAACCCTTTTTTTTGCTTGTGAAATGGTTGTGAATTGTTTGAAGTAGCATGTTTAGATTTTTCAACTCAATTAGAAGTGGAATTTGCATCATCACTACTAACGAAATTGTGAAAATCACAAATGGTGGTATGCAAGTGTATAAAGGAGGGAAATTTCATCATTGTGATTTTATCCTAATGTTTAGTTTGAAATTTTTCTATAAACATCTTTTGAAGATGTGGATCAAGAATCTTGACATCGATTTGACAGTAAAGTGATTGATATCGTGAGATAAAATTAGTTATCTTTTCTTCTTAATGTTGTTTGCATCTCATCAAAATGACCAAGGTCTTCTTTGGAGTCATATACACTTGGAAATGATTTATAAATGTATCAAATAGTTCATTAAATGAATGAATTGAATTATTCGGTGAAGATGAAAACAATTCCAAGGTAGTGTCTTTTAAAGTCCTTAGAATTTTTTTTTCCAACAGTTTATCATCTAGGAAAAAGTCACTACACAAAGTAGTGTAAGCATTAACATGGTTATAAGGATCTCCCTTCCCTCCATATTTCTCAAATATAGGCATCTTTATTCCTTGTGGCATCGGTGTTCGCAAGATTTCCGAAGATAGTGGTATGCTTCAAACATAATAGGTGGGTGGTCCATTCTAGTTTTGGTTGATGGTGTTTTTTTTGCATGGAAGAGACAGTTTGGAAAATATGTGTTATGAGATGGTCAATGTAAGTGGTATGGGGTGGAAGAGAAAGTGGCGATGGATTGTATGTAGTGGTAGGGAAAGTAAATAAAATACTTATAGTGTTGGAAGAATGAGTAGGTTATATATATGTTGTTATTGATGTCACCATGTTGGTATCTTGGTCTGGTACTCTAACCTGGTGCATATAACTGACTTATCTTCTCTGGTGGTTGATCCGGTAGTTTTGGTGCCTCTCCCGTATTCTAGTTCGCATTTCTCCATAGTTGACAATTTCTTATTATAGTTTTGGGAAATTACGTATGGATGTTAAAGGAATGCATGATTAGGTTATTTTGTGTTCTCATGCTCGTACGTCAAAGTGACATTATTTTGTTGGCTACATTAAAGACTATTCCTAGCCGACTTGTTAAGTTAATTTTTATATGATATGAAAACTTATTTCTTGGTCTAAGCTGACACAATGTATCATGCTAACGATTAAATTACATTTTGAGAATTTTTTTTGGAACTGATAGTTGATATCTTTTATAATGAATTTCATCTAATTAGGTTGACCTAATTGATGCTTGTGATGAATATTGGATATATATAAATGTATGGCGAACATTTTTTTTGAGAGGAGCAAAGAAAATATATGTATACAATAGAGAAGAGATAGAAGAAATAGTGACCAAGTAATGAATGTGTGATTAGAAAGACAGTAGTTGATGAGTGAAGAATGAAGGGTGTAAAGTTTGGATACTAAGCATCTTCAGAACTGTATCAACACATGATAGGTGCATCTTTCCAGTTCATTTTGGGTTGTAAATCCTTATTCTATTTTTGTATAATCCTTTGTAGGCAGTGAGCCTCCTTGTTGGACAGTCAGTCCTTTTTGTAGGCAATGAACCTTTGTACTTGGACAGTGAGTCCTCCTTTTGGCAATGAGCCTCTTTTCAAAATACTATATAGTGTGAGTTAACCCTCACTGTGGTTTTTCCCTTATTGGGTTTTCCACGTAAAAAATATAGTGTTCTATTTATTGATTTACTTTTTGTTATTCATGTTTCATGCTCATATTTAGTAACATAACAATGTTGTTGAAAAATTGATAAGTAATAAATTTCTAAGTTTGAATTTGTGTGACAACTGATTCACCCCCCCTCTCAGTTTCCTTGCACCTATTTAACAATTGGTATTAGAGCTTTTGGTTCCTTGATTGAGCTTAACTGCTTGAGGAGGATCCTGAAGGCTGGTTGAATGGATGATAAAGGAGAGCTCTAGACTGATCTTGAAGATCTTGATAAAGTGGAAAGAGAAAACATATATCTGAAAGAGAATCTTGATGAAGCAAATGAATGTGTTCAAAAATTGAAGGAACAGTTGAAGAAATTTAAGGAAAGACACAGAGAAGTAAGTGAATAGCTGAAACAAGAGATTATTGTTCGACTGAAAGTGACAGTAGAAGAGAAGAAGAAGATTGAACAATGTTTGAATACAATGGTGCAGAACAAATCCGAGGAATGTTCTAGACTCAAGCAAGGAATAGTAACATTAAGGGTGGATCTAGAGAAGGCTAAACTCTATGAAAGTAATTTCAAATCTAGCTCTAGTAAACTTGAAGAACTACTTGCAGGACAAAAACCATGTAAAGACAAATGTGGCTTGGGATTTGATACTAGTGAAAGTTATAAAGATGTGAAGAAGAATCAAGGAAAGAGGAAGCAAAGAAGGAATTTCACAAGAAGACTGCTTGTGAGATAGCCTAAAGCACAAAGGTACCCCTCTTTTGATGGTGTTTTTTTTTCTTGTAACAAATATGGTCATAGAGCAACTAAATGCAGGAGCAAGATAAACCAATTTTTTGGCTCTCCTTCCAAAAAATGCTTTGAATGTGGGGAGTTTGGACATAAGGCAATAGAATACAAATCTCAAGTAAGGATGACCAATCGATTAATAAGGAACATGTTTAATGAAGGTAGAATGAATCAATGCTTCAATGGTTACTGCTATACCTATAATAAATTTGGACAGAAATAAAATCAGTGTAGATTGATGAATAATGGAGGATAGACTAATCAAAAAAGTGTGATATGTTATAACTGCAATAAACTTGGACATGTATCTAAAGTTTGCAAGAATAAGAAAGGAGAGAAGTCTGCTCCAAAAGAGAAGAGTGAACTGGTAAAGAATATTGACAAAGAAGATATGAAGAAAGAAATGGATAAGGTGTGGAAGAAGAAAGAAGAAGAAGAAAAACCTGAGACTCTTGATGTGTTTGTATCCTCATCTAGTATAGATGATTTATTTATTATTTAGACTTAGCATGGTCCTAGGGGGAGTATTATCAAAAGATTATAAAAACCCCTTAGAAAAATGGCATGTTAGAGGATAGAACATGATTGGAATGTGAAGAATTTCTATTCAGAGGTGTTGGAAAAGAAACTGGAGAAAATTATGTTGGTATGGAGATTTGTTGATCAAATAAGGACTTTTTGTGATGAGAAGACTGTTTTTAACAACTTTTTGGTGTCTACCACATTTAATGTGTTTTAGGGTAAGTTTGATGGTGTGTAAGATGAATTTTGAAAGTTTTTTTGGTTAAATCATTCCTTTGAAGAGCTTGAACAAAATCCTAGAATAGTCTTGGAGTAAGCGTGAAGCATTTTTGAAAGGAATTTGAAGAGATTATATCAGGTAATCTAGAAACTTTTCTCTAATTGCAAAAGAAAAGAAGAAAATTGAAGAAGTTTCAATAAAATTCAAGAAAGCATTGCAATGGATAGTGGATCATGTGGTGGTACCCCTATGAAGTTGAAAAATGTTGAATTAGAAGAATACGGTCATAGGAAAATGAAAGGAATTGAGCTAGGGTTGAGCGAAGTTGAATTATAGAAAATAAAAACCCTAGGGATGGATTTATGGAATGAGTTTCTTGTGGATTACAAATAAAGAGGTTACCTTGTTCTTGTCGAGCCATTTCAAGGATGGAAGCATTGTTTTGGACAAACCCTACTTAATCTCAAAGGAAGTAATTGAAGCAATCACTAGATTATGTAGTGTTGGAGAACTCCCTGGAAAGAAAATTGTGAAGTATAGAGATGTGGAGGAGCTGAATGGCATCAGTAGAGATCTTAGAGCATTGCTGATTGATACACTTGTTGATTTGGCTATTAGGTATGTTGCGTATGGTATTTCATACAAAATTTATTTTAGAAACCATGAAAATTCAACTTCATCTATTGCCGTACATATTTCCCACATGATGGTTAAGGAGAATAGACAGTTTGATTTATGTAGCTTGCTACTTGAAAATTTGCTTGAAAATGTTTGAATGTCATTGATTGAGAATTATCCCTTTCGTTTCAGATCCTTGTTAGTATTCCTAGTGTTTTACTCTCTAAATTCTCTACCCAAAAAAGATAATGTGATGTGGGAATCTAGTATCCCTATTGGAAAACAAATTTATAGATATCTAGAGTCTTTGGAAGATAATGTAAACATGTGCAGATCATATTTCTCATCTTTGCAAGCAAACCCTTGCTCTGATATATCTACACCAAGTTGATTTGAAGTGCATTCTTCCTCTAGGAAAAGAGAAAAGGAGGTTGTTATCAGTGATTCCCCTCTAGAATCAAAAAGGAGAAAAGAGATAAATGAAGACATTATTGACATTTCAGATGAGAAGGAGAAAGAATCTCTGACTAACACCAAATCCCCTAATCCAAATAACATCCAGTCTATGATAGTTGAATCAAAATGGAAGAAGATTGGTGAACTATGGAATGTTGCCTCGCCTATTGAAAAACTAAAAATTGATGATGCTCTAGTAGATTATCAACTTCAGAAAGGAATTAAAGTATCTGTTGTTTCTAATTTCTTGCTAGAAAATTTGATTGAGATTGTTGAAGAGAGGATGTTTCTTGAAGGTCTAGAAGGACATAAAATGGGAATCTTGGTTGAAAGGATATGTAAAAAGGCTATGCAAATATTTCCTAGATTGATTGAGGAAACAAAGAAGTGAGTTAAAGAAATTTTAGATGTTTACAAGTATTGTCTTTAGTGGCTTACAACTGTAGATAATTTTAGAAGCAGAATTGTAGCGATTGAAGCCAAGGTGAACAACATTGGAAATAATTTTGACTTTTTGAAGATAAAGAAGGGAAGAAAAGAATAAGATTTGGTGAACTATAGGCTAAACTAATCATTACTCAAAGACAGAGAGATGATGTGACAAATACCTTCTAGCTTCTTAAAGAAATTGTTGAAGTCCGGTTAGAGCATCTTTCCAGAATCCTTATTGATGTTGAAGATGTTGAACAATGTTCTATTGTTGCTTGGTCATTCTCTTTTACTCTATTTGGATTATTGGAAAGTACATGCACAAGATTGGAGTCTGTTGTATTCAACTAGAAGAAGTTATATCTAGTTCTCAAAGGAAGGTATAAGAAGGTGTTCCAGGTGAAGAATTCCATCTTCACTTAATTTTTGTTTGCTTAAATGCTTTGGATTCTTGGAAGTTTTTCAGGTTTTTGGAAATATTTTGAATTTTTATGTCACCATGTTTACACTCATTTTTGGTACCCTTTGACATTAATGTCAAAGGGGGAGAGTGTTTGAGATAATGGAGGAAGTTAAAAAATTTTGAGGAAAGGAGAATTTTTTTTACATGTTGCCATCAATGACAAAGGGTGAGATTGTTGGAAGAATGAGTAGGTTATCTATATGTTGCCATTAATGTCACCATATTGGTAGCTTGGTCTAGTACTCTAAACTAGTGCATATAACTGATTTATCTTCTCTGGTGGTTGATCCGGTAGTTTTGGTTCCTCTTCGGTATTCTAGTTCGCATTTCTCCAGAGTTGACAATTTTTGATTGCAGTTTTGGGAAATTACTTATGGATGTTAAAGGCATGCATGATTAGGTTATTTCGTGTTCTAGTGCTCGTATGTCAAAGTGAAATTATTATGTTGGTTGCATTAAAGATTATTCCTAGCTGACTTGTTAAGTTAATTTTGACATGATATGAAAACTTGTTTCTTGGTCTAAGCTGACTCAATGTATCATGCTAATGGTTAAATTGCATTTTGAGAATATATTTTTTGAGCCGATAGTTGATATCTTTTATAATGAATTGCATCTAATTAGACCAACATAATTGATGTTTGTGATGAAGATCAGATATATATAAATGTATGGAAAACAATTTTTTTGAGAGGAGTGAAAAAAATATATGTAGACAATAGAGAAGAGACAAAAGAAATAGTGACTGAGTAATGAATGTTTGATTAGAAAGGAAACAGTTGATTAGCAAAAAATGAAGGGTGTAAAGTCTAGATACTGAGCATGTCTGGAACTATATCAACACATGATAGGTGCATCTTTCTAGTTCATTTTGGGTTGTAAATCCTTATTCTATTTTGTATAATCTTTTGTAGGTAGTGAGCCTCCTTGTTGGACATTGAGTCCTTTTTGTAGGTAGTGAGCCTTTGTACTTGGACAGTGAGTCCTTCTTTTGGCAGTGAGCCTCTTTTGAAAATACTATATAGTGTGAGTTAACCCTCACCATGGTTTTTCCCTTATTAGGTTTTCCACGTAAAAAAATTGGTTTTCATTGTGTTGATTTACTTTCAGTTATTCATGTTTCATGCTCATATTTAATAAAAAAATATAGTTTGGTTGAAAAATTGATAAGTAATAAAGTTCTAAGTTTGAATTTGTGTGACACTAATTCACCCCCCCTCTCAGTTCTCCTGCACCTGTTTAACATATAGATTGTATGGTGGAAGAGGATAGAACATGCGATGCCACATAAGATTTAGGAATGCTAGCAGGAACATTCAAGGAAGGAATCACATTACTAACTTGTTGCATTGTGGTTGTCACTTGAGGAATGGCATAGGTAGGCATGGATGCTACTGCTGAAGGAGGAGTACAAGGTACTCCTTCGCTAACCACAATGTTTGTTGGTTGAGATGTACTAAAGGTTGAAGGAACATGTTTATGGTATATCTCAGCAATTTGTTTCATAACATTTAAGCCTTCGTCACATTCAAGTAGGCGATGGATGTTCTCTATTGTAGGAATGGTAGTGGTTGAAATTTTTTCTAGACACACATTATGTTGAAGATGTGTTAAGTCCTCATGGATGTTAATGATTTTTTCTTGTGGGATACAATCATTTGATGTGTCAACTTGCATGTTATTGGAAGGAAAAGAGTTGCTAAAGGTAGGGTCCATTCCTAGTGTACTAGTTGCAATACTAGGAGTGGAAGCTTTAGACAATTTGAGATCCACAATTGGTGTATTATCGGGGGATAACATGAGTCTTGAGCTTCTTCTCACTAAGGTATTAGCAATAGGACACCAAACAGTCATGTAAGGGTTTTGAAATGTGGGTGAATTGAAATGCAATGTAAAATAAGAGCAATAAAAAGATGATAACTACAACTCTAGAAACTGTAATAGCAATGCAATATTAGAAAACAAAAATGTAGAAAATGCTGAGAAAATGATAGAAATTTATGTGCAAAATGTGCAAAAGGACTAAGTCACCCAATGTGGTGAATTAGTCCCAGTAGTGATTTTTTTGTAATTTTTCATAAATTTTAGATGAGATTTTATGTTTTTCAGATTTTCAGATGTAGCTACAGTGTGAAAATGTAGAATTTTTGGAAATTTTAATGAATGCAATGTAAAAATGCAAGCAAGATGAGCTTTTCACTAATGCAATTTTTAAAAACCCTAGGATGCAAACAATGAAAAACTCTAATGCAATTTTGATGTGAGTTGTTCCTAAGATGAAAATGTACTTAAAATCAAAAGTAAGATGTTCAAAAGTCAGTTTCACCAAAATGAACCACAAATTTTAGTAGGGGCTTCTCTCACACTTCTAGGGTTTTTCACCTAAAAGGAGAAAGGTATCCCACAAAAACTTGGAGGCTCACTAAATAATAATGCTAGTATGATTTAAATATGTCTAAATGCAATGTCCTAAATGCAAATAACTGATAAAAGATAATGAATATTAATGCAAAATCTAAGATATGCAAGTTGTTTGAAAACACGGTGATGTATGCAAAATGACCTAAGAATGCAAGTAAACAATAACAAAAATGAACAAGATTGGAGAGGTGCACCTATAAACTAAAATGTGATGTAGAGAGGCTCTATAATCCTATATATTTTGTTGTTGAATCCAATTGGGACACTTACGCCAAGTTGGGTGACTTAGTCTTGTTTCGGGGAGATTCTGTCAGAATCAGTTTCTGCCAAATGGGTATTTATAAATATAAAAATCACTTTTCAGGCCTAGTAGTGGGACTAATTTTCCATTGATGGTTATTTAGTTCACCTAGGAATCTCGATAAATTTGGGGCAGGAATCTGCAGCTTTCGATTTGTACTTCCCTTCTTGACAAGTGTCTGATTTAGATTCTACAAAAAACGGGCTAAAAGAGGTCTCCAAGCTTCAATTAGGGATTTGTTGACTTGGATGACTTTCATGGGTTAACAACACCTTTTTAACACTTTCCTCCTTGACAAATCTGAATATAGTACCT
The DNA here is from genome assembly GCA_007258455.2 of Sequoia sempervirens. NCBI lineage: Eukaryota > Viridiplantae > Streptophyta > Pinopsida > Cupressales > Cupressaceae > Sequoia > Sequoia sempervirens. The sequence continues at coordinate 252,066,536 of VDFB02271358.1, read as the reverse complement.
GCAAACACACATGCAAAGAGGGGAAAAAGGATTAAGGGTTAGAGAATAGGGGTTTTCCTTGGTCAAACTCCAATTTGGTAATCAAACCCTATAAAATGAAATGAAATAGAAAGAGAATGATGAATGAACATGTAATGTCATAACTCACCAAACCCTTGATGTTGAAATCTAAAGATATGCAAGAAGATGCTCCAATGGATGCTTGATGATGCATTGAATGCTTGAGAATTATGAATGAAAGTAAGCTAATGTGTGAATGAATGCAGTAAACTAATTGGGGGTGAAAATGAGAGGAAAGCCCTTTATTTATACTTGATTTTACAATATTTCCCAAAAATAATACATCATAGGCTGACCTCAAGGTTAAGAGAATAAAATCCTAATAGAAAATTAAAATTATTTTGATTTTTGTGCCTAGTGGGACTAAATCGCCCTAGGTGGTGACTTGGTCCCACCAGGGAAATTTTACTGAGTGTTTAAGTAGGGCCAAAAAGTGTATTAAGGGGTAATTTAAACATAAGAAAGGATTGAATTAGTGATGAAAAGTCTAGAAAAGTGTGAAATTTTGTTACAACTCTTTAAAACACTTTGAAATAATACTTGGTAAGTGATAGAAAGAGGTTATTTAAGTGAATTATAATGAAAGGGTCCTAGAAAAGTGTGAAAGTGGGTTACAACACTTCGCAACACTTTTACAAGAAATCCTAGAATTCTTAATGATTCACAAGAGTCCAAGACCTAATGTGAATGTGTTGACCACATTACCACATTAAATCTAGGCAAAATCAAGCCAAAGTCCATTTAGAGAGACTCGGTGAGCTTAAAAATGTCCAACTATACATTTTTTTGGTGACACAAATGGTTATAATATATTTTAGAATGGCTCACTCCCAAGTGTACTCACCATCGAGAGGAATTAATTTCTTGAGAATAGAAGAAGTAGCTCATTTCCATAGATTGAACTTATTACAATGTATCTACAATATGCTGAAGACAATTCCAATTAGGCTCTGAAAACTAACTTAACACACTTCATACTTCAACACTTATTAACCTCATCACACTTTGATCTACTCTAGATTTCACACACACTTAATTGTCTCACATATCTCTTAACCACACAAGGAATTAACATTGTATATATTTACCACATCCAATAAAAACATAAATCAGGTTAGCCTAATTGATGTACCATGCAACACCACAACTTGTATATATTTACCACATCTAATAAAAACATAAATCAGGTTAGCCTAATTGATGTACCAAAATACTTAGGTAGGCCACACATAGTAAAACTGGTAAAGTAAAATTGAATGACCCAATTGTCCATCCACACCTTAACATACATACCACCAAAAAACTTTCCACTTGGAATGTACACACCTCTGAAACCTATAAAAACTTCCATAAATCTACATAAAAAAATGTTTAACCATATTGGAATGTAGAGCATTCCAACACACATTCTACACCATTCACATTGTCATTATAGAGCCTGCTACTCTATCAAAATTATCTTTGATTGTAGAAGACATTAAGTCATGAAACTTTGGATTTAGACTCTTTCAACATGCACTAACATTACCTCAAAACCACATAACTAGATTCCTCATAGTAGATCAATATAGACCCAAAAATTGGTTCTTTGAACATTGAAAAATGTACTATGTAATTAGGAAATTATTCAACACATTTGGTCTGATCAAGACCAACACATCTACAACTATGCAATAGGATGACATCATTGAAAATACCATACTCAATCATTCTCATCAATCTTCAACTATGTATTAATGTTGACATGTGACACAACCCCCATTTTCAATAAGTAATTTATAATTCAATAATACTATTTTAATGATCATTGACCAGACTTTGACTCATGTGCGTAATAGGATTGTGGGCGACTTGTGGTGAAAGGAAAACTGCATACACTTAGGAAATCATATAGTTGCATTTGGATAATTTAGTTTATTGTGTCTTACTTTATTTAATAAAGAAGATTATTGTTATAGTTGCTTATTTAATTAAATGTTAGTTAATGTTAATTTCTTTTATAAGAAATAAAATTAGTTTTAAATCATTTATTGATTTTATTTGAAAATTAGAATTAATATTTATTGTTGTAAAGATGTAAAGTTAATAAATCATATTTGTTGTTTAATATTAGTTTTTATTAAAATTAAATGGTATTTTGTTATTATTACCGAGGATAAATATGATGCATGAAAATAAATATTGATTTTATTTAACATTTGGTTATTGGAAAATTTGAGAGAGAAATCTTTAAAAAGAGGGGAAAACTATAATGGAAAGGCACAATTATTTCATAATCTTTCTTGTTTTCTCTGCAAAAATATACTCATTTTGGGGAAGCAAGAAGGGAGGTATTTTAAAAACTGCATGTAACCATTTTGATGGGGAAGAAGGGATCTCGATTTGGATCACAAAGCATATGACAAGAGGGACTCTATCCTACTCAATGGAATTGAAATAGAGAAGGGTAGTTCCAATGGATGAAGGAAAATTCTCAAGCATGTTTTTATCATATGAGATTGATCAGGTATGCTCCACTATACATAGAATAGGGAAGCATAAGTAGATACTAACCTTTGCATTATTATTTTCTTTGTGGCTTTCTCCTATTGATACCTTGCTACTATGGTTACTAAGCTCTTTTTGAATTGTTCTCCCTTGTTTTGTTAAGGGATGTGTAGGAATGATTTGTTTAGTCCACTCCTTTATGTTATGTTTATCGAATTTTAACCCTTCTTCATAAGACCTCTCAAACATATCTTGCAATCATGGCATTCCTTGATATCATGAATTTCTTTGAGGTAATTTTGGGAACAGTTCACCTGCCTCACCTATGCTTTTTCCTTTTGCATGAAATCACAATGCACATGCATCCTAATACTTTTTCTCATTTCTTGTCAATTGCTTTTGTGCAAATTCCCATTACATCTTTGGATTCTTTAATCAAATGATAATGGAGGAATAGCTTAATTCCTACCCATTTTCATTTACTTGAAACAATCTAAAACCCTCTTAAACCTTTCATTTCATCCATGTCCTACTGATTCCATTTTCCTAGATGATAATCATGGCACTTGCAAATTTCAGCCTATGACAAAACACCCCTATTGTTATGCTTTGATGGATGTCCCCTCAATATTACTAGCTATTAGATACAATACTTATTGTTATAGTACAAGACCATTTTTCAGATGGTTCCATTTAGCATCACCATTAATCTCCACAAGAGTGTTGTCCCTATATTTAAAATGATGGAAATGGTTCACATGATTCTCTCAGATCAATCTCTCTTACAAACAACTTTTGCACCCTATCTTTTCTATCTCTTTTTGCATATTTTCCTATATCTAGTATTGTCTATTTTTATTTCTTATTAATGCATCTCCTCAAATAAGCTGCAAGTAGGAAGTCATTTTAAATCACCTATAGAATTTAAGATTTGGACATTATGATCTATATCATGCAATTCCTACAATCATTACATTCTTTGAGGATGCAATAGTTGAGAACCTCTTTTGATTGATTAGCTTTGGGAAATGCTAGACATTATTGGATTTTCCTGTTCCATCTCTAGCTCAATTCCTCAAGTTTTGCATACCTTTTTTCAATCACTCTTTAGCTCCAAATGATCTAAAATCATGGTTCTTCTTTTCCCTTGTTAGTTGAACCAAGTCTTTAAATAAGACAATATTTTAAACATTATCACCTTACCTTTTATTCCAACATCCAAACCAATTCTTAACAATTTTTTTTAAATGGTCTCAAAAGGATGCTAGTCAAGTTCTAAATAATTCTCACAAAAAAGTTGAATTCCTAATTGAAGTGGTTGTAGTTAGTACATCTTGTTCCCTCCATGGAAGCTTATTCGAATGCATTAAACCTCTAACCAGATCATGAGGTAGTGTGTGAGGTGGATACCATTCATTCCTTGGGGACTTTCACCACTCTTGGGGTCCCTTCACTTTATATCTTTCCACACACTTTATTTTGGGTTGAATTTTCATGCTCTATACTCATGGAAGCATGCATTTTTTTTCACTGGTAGTTACTCTTATCGATTCTTTATTGTACTCAGTACCACTATTGTTTCTTCATATTTTTGCACTTGGAAGGAAAATTCATTTAATCAATTTGCACTAAGAATGAATAGGAATCATATCAATGAAGTTTGTTGTGAAATGTACATTATATATAAGTGTTGATCCTTTTATACCAAATTTTCTAATTGTTGTTAATTTATTGAATAGGGAATGGCATATTCATGTTTATTATATTTTTCAATTTCTAGAATTTAGGAAGATAATAGTCTTCCAATTATGTTAAATAGAAAGAATGTTTGTCAACATTTGAACTTATCTTATGGGAAATAATATAGGTCAATAATTGAAGTTGTGAATTTGACTTATGAAAGGGTTTGGAGAATTAATGTTTCTTAGAAGTGAACTCTTGAATTAAAAACCACTTGGCTACTAGTTTAGCTAGATAAGTATCTCAGTATATTCTTGATAAACTTTTGAGAAACCCTTGGTGGCCACATGAAGTCAATTTGTTGTGGAGTTAAGCTCCTGAATGTAATATATGATGAGACTTATAAGATCCTCATAATGTCTCTGAAAAGTTTTGTGAAATAGGTAGACCTTAAATCCCTATTACCATCTCATATGGAGTAAACTATTAACTTGAATCATTGGTTTTATATAGACTTTCATATTATTGCCGAATTGGACGTTCTTGGGATGAAGAATGTTTTAGAAGTTATATATGCACTTTCTTTTTATACTTTGTTGGAGGATGAGACCTAGGTTGATCTTGATACATAAATGTTATGTAGATCAATAGAGTGATCCTCTATAGTTGATGAATTTATTAGTTGATGATCTTGATGTTTCCTTAACTTACATTACAGTATTTGAATTTATGTGTATTGTGTTATTTTTGTGTAAGCCTACATGACTAGATTATGTAAAGGCACGACCTTGTGTTGATATACATATTAACTCATTCATGTATGAAATTCCTTTTGAAATAATGATAAATTTATTTAATTATTTCTTTTAGCACCATTTAATAATAGCACCATTTAATAATCATTTTATACTATTTAATTATTTCAGGAATTGATTTGCTTATCGAAGGTTAATATTAGTTAGTTTTGAAAACCTTACAACATGAATGACAACACCATATTAATATCATATTTCATACATCCATCAATATTATCAATGATAAAAATACTTCCAACAATCTCCCCCTTTGTCATTGATGGAAATAAATTCTAAAAAAAAAAACTCTCAAACTACATCCCCTTTGTCATCAGAGAAAAGGGCTCATTATAGATCTTTAATAGTTATAGAAACTTAAATAAAAATAAATGTAAATATCATGCATACCACAACACAGTGATTTATGTGGCAAAAAACCTTTCAAGAGAAAAAACCCACACTCCAAAAGTCATCCAATATATCATTCAAAAATCACAAAGATTACAATATACTTGTAGAGCAAGCTTCTCACAAGAGTATCACCAACCAAAGATCAAAAGGCAACATGACTACTATTTGAATCTCATAATACATCACAATACATAACCATAATACAATGCCCTCATAAAATAGGGTTTCCTTCTAGGGAAATTCAAGCTAGTAAAATATTGATAACAAGATATGGGACATAACAATGAACGATCAAGATTTGCAATAATAAAATATAAATAAAATTTTCCTTTTAGGGGCACTATCCTTGAGCCCTTGCTAGGGCACACTGTCCATGGACCCAGCTAGGTGGATGATCCCCTTGGAACCCTTGTGGAGGAGACCTCCCACACCCCCTGTTTTCATTGGATGAATAGTACCTTATGTATCAACAACAACTTATGTAATTTCAATGTTGAGATTACATCATTATCTTTTCTTTTTGTTCTTGCAACTTGAAAAACTATCCATGTAGATTCTTTATTACTATCCTGGTTGTACCATCTGCATTAGTGGTTGAATCATAGAAACCAAATGCTTAAGAAATTTGTGACTCCCTTGAGTCCATCTGGTCCTTAATGCTCTTTTTGAGTTATGCCATTTTAGAAAAAAATGAAACAAGATCCTTACTTCATCCAAACACTTTTGCTCATTTCTCAAATTCTCTTGTAGTTTTCCATGTGCAACACTACACTTGTCAGATATTTCATTTGATCTCCTATTATTAACCTTCTTTTCCATTTCTTCCTCCAATATCTCTTCCAATCCAATAGAATAATCTTTGAAATAATCTAGTAGTATCCTTTATTTCTCCACACCAGACAAAGATTCAACAATGGTTGCTTCAAGGATTCCTTCCTGCAACACCTTAACATATTTATCAATTAATTTTGTACTTGTTGTGCATGTTTTGCACACACACCCCGCCGTAGGCAGGGACCCCCAATTTTTTCCCTCCCGATAGGCTGCTTTGCTCTTGTCTTGTTTTGCATGCCCCATTTTCCAAGCCCAAATTGGTCATGTGCCTTCAAACGATCAAATTCCCCTAACCAAATTCACCTACTTGGGGTATTCAAATCCATAGAAAAATAAAGTCCCCCGTCCCTTTTCTGCCTTTTGTCTTGTTCCTATTGGCTTGGTCCCTAATCGTTCGATTCACTTTTTTCCACATTTTTTGACTTTGGGGGCAACTTTTTGGTGGATTTGGGATGTGTTCTTGGTGCCTAAATGAACTGCCAAAGTTTCGTCAATGTTCCGTTAAGTTTCGATGGTTTCTAAACTTTCCCTCTGGAATTCCCTTCCTCTTTGGCTGTTTGGAAACATCTGTGGACCCCCGTCACTCTAGTTTCCACATTTTTGACTTTGGGGGAAACTTTTTGGTGGATCTGGGATGTGTTTGAGGTTCCTAAATGAACTGCTAAAGTTTCATCAACATTCGTTAAGTTTCAGTGGTTTCAGAACTTTCCCTCTGGAATTCCCTTCCTCTTTGGCTGTTTGGAAACATCCGTGGACCCCTGTCGCTCCGGTTTCCACATTTTTGACTTTGGGGGCAACTTTTTGGTGGATTTGGGATGTGTTTGGGTTGCTTAAATGAACTGCCAAAGTTACGTCAATGTTCCGTAAAGTTTTGGTGGTTTCAGAACTTTCCCTCTGGAATTCCCTTCCTCTTTGGTTGTTTGGAAACATCCGTGGACCCCCATCGCTCCGGTTTCCACATTTTTGACTTTGGGCCCAACTTTTTGGTGGATCTGGGATGTGTTTGAGGTGCCTAAATGAATTGCCAAGGTTTCATCAACATTCCGTTAAGTTTCGGTTTCAGAGGTTTTCCCCTTTGGCTGTTTTGAACATCCGTGGAGCCCTCGAGGCCTCCTCTCTGGCCCCCCTCCGTTTTGAACATCCGTGGAGCCCTGGCCGACCTCCGAACGGCCCCGGGACTGTCCCTCTTTGGCCATTTTGAACATCAGTGGAGCACCCCCTCCAGAGCTCGGCCCCTCTGTGGCCGTTTCCAGGACTTCGTCCCTCTTTGGCTATTTTGGAAACATCCGTGGACCCCTGCCGTCCAGGTTTCCACATTTTTAACTTTGGGGCAACTTTTTGGTGGATCTGGGATGTGTTTGTGGTGCCTAAGTGAACTGCCAAAGTTTCGTCAACATTCTATTAAGTTTCGGTGGTTCCAGAGCTTCGTCCCTCTTTGGCTATTTTGGAAACATCTGTGGACCCCTGTCGGTCCGGTTTTCACATTTTTGACTTTGGGGCCAACTTTTTGGTGGATCTGGGATGTGTTTGTGGTGCTTAAGTGAACTGCCAAAGTTATGTCAACGTTTCATTAAGTTTTGGTGGTTTCGGAGATTCGTCCCTCTTTGGCTGTTTTGGAACATCCGTGGAGCCCCAGCGGCCTGGATTAATGTTTATGGTCAAAATGAGCTCCAAATATGAATATTATAATCTTTTGATGATGCATGGATGGATCTAACAAGGATTTTGCAAGATTTGACTAACATTTTCCTTGAATTGTGTATGAAAGCACTTACGAAACTTCATGTACATAGGATTTAAGGAGCCTACTGCAGGTCCGTCAGGAGACCCATCGAGAAAGCTGAACAAGGAATATGCATAGCTCCTCTCACCATTCATTTCATGATCGCCTCTCCCGCTAGCACCCACCAATAGGGTCGGCGTTAGAAGAAGGCTTGTGCCAAGAAAGTCAAGGACAAAAATGTAAGGGGGTGGCCTTGAAGAAAGCATAAGGGAGGTGTCTGCCCGAATCAGGGGAAACCAATCAATTGATGCCAATCGTCGACGGGCTCATTTGATCCAAGGAAGAGCACTGCAAACACATCAAGTAAGAAGGCAGCTTTCAAGTAGTTTCAGCTACAGTAAAAGGGCAATAAGCTAAATGATAAAATTGCTATAACACCTAGGCACTACGTGACAAAACAGAGAAAATACAAAGATGTATTTTAAAATTGTTGGATAATGAGGGGTAGGTGAAACCCTAATGTAATCAAATCTAGGCCATTCAATGTAATTCAATCCTAGCCATTCATTTGGGCTTTGGAAAACTATAAATAGGGGCTTGCTCCTCATTTGTAAGGGTTGGAGAGCTGTTGTAAAAGACATTTGCAGAAATAGAAGACAATATTGCATGATTTTATGGATGTTCTCTTTGATTTTGCTCATCTTGCATGCATGGTTCTACCTCCCATAGTAGTTTTAGTTGTAGATTCTTGAATGGAAGTGATAATGGAAATTGTTGTTATGGTATTTGATGAACCTTCAGCCCATACTTTTAGCACTTGTTGATGACAAACTACTGTGTAAAGTTAGCCTAGGCTTCTTGATTTCAATGCTGCAACTTAGTTCAATCGCATGTGCATGATGTGCATGTGTAATTTGAAAATATGCAGTCTTTAGAAGATTGCACTAGTTTTGTGTAACTGTAGGTTCTTCTTGGCCAAACAAAACTCAGTTTAGGGAGTTTGTTTACTATAGCAGCCACCATTGTTACTGTTCATTCATAGCTTAGGATTAGAACAAATTTCTTAACCCTTCTCCTTTTGCTATTTCTTTTAGTCCTTGGTTAGAGTAGAATCCAAAGAATCACCATGAAGCTAAATCAGATGAACTTGATGAGTTTTAACTTGTTGTTTTGAGTGGACAACCACTGTTTATTCACTTCTAGCACTTTGAAACTACATTTGCAAACCCAACTTCCCATGCTTTGTAACTCATCCGTAAGTCCACCTTGTGATTCCAGCAAATCACATAAATCAACTGAGATATTCCAAGCACTGTCAAGACCTGACATTAGAGACCTTGGCATAGTGTTCTACAATCTAATTGTGGAAGATTGTCTTTCAAGAGAGGTAGTGCACCTATGCACTGCCTGTGTTGAGAAGTGCATAAAAAACACATCAATAGTACTCTTTTGGCGAGTTTGCAATATATCCTTCCTTGCAGAGGCATGAAAAGCATCACCAAGATGAATTTTTTGCAGGGGAGAGATCTTGGCCATGTCAAATTTTCCCTATTGCATATGAAACTGTAATAATTGTGTAGATACCACTAGTTCAAATTGCAACTAAATATCCAGTATACATTTTAATGAATCTTTGTAGGCTTTGGATGATTCGCCAATTATATTTACACTTCCTCGTTCCTTCTTCTCCCTTTTCTCCTCTTCACCATTATCAAAGGGATCCTTAGTCTTCTTCTCTTCTTATTCTTCTTCTCTTCTTAGCATTCTTCTCTTCTTTAGTAGATTTTTTATTATTCAGAGGAAGAAAGTGTTAAAGATCCAAGATACTAAGAGGGGAGGGTGAATCAGTATCTTCTTAAATTTTTTGATCATATATCATCCAATTATTCCAATGCAAACTATAGAAGAAATAAATCAAAGCATTAACAGAGCATAATATTAGAGAACACACAAACTATAGAAGAAATAAATAAAATCATTAACAGAGCATAAGATTAGAGAACACAAGAACACCAAGATTTTTACGTGGAAAACCCAAATGGAAAAAACCATGATGAATGTTAGTTCACAATATTATATAACCGATTATAGAATATTACAAAAATGGGTGGCTCACTACCCAGGACTCACTATCCAGAAACAAAGGCTCACTACCTACAGAATTACAATGATTGAATGGCTTTCAACTAGAAAATGAACTGATAGAGTACACCTAATGAGTGCAGATTTAGTTCCAAAAAAAGCTCAATAAATAGACTTAGCACATTTCATCTTGTTCACACTACTTCACTTCATCGTGCAAATCACACACATACTTCAAAAAAATTCCATTATATATACCTAATATCTTTGCAAACATCAATTAGGTTAGCCTAATTAGATGCACCTCATATTTACCAAAAATATTATCCGTCAGCATCAAGCTTGAAAAAGATATCCCACATGCTTCAACAAGTCGGCATAGACCTAAAATAGGTCGCACATATATCCGCATAGAAAGACTATTTTTCACCTTTACACAATTTACCAAAGAAGTCGGCCAGGAGTAGACTTCAAACCAAAAGGAAAAAACATTTTTTACGAGCACCAAATATGTGAAATCTTGAATGTGCGTGCTCCTAGCATCTACAAACCATTTCCCAAAAATGCAAGCAACAGTGATCACCAGAAAACAAATGTGGACCAAAATACTAGAGGATTAAGTAAAATATCAGTTCAAATATCATACTAGAATACTAGAGTAACTTTAGTCTTGATATTTTAGTTGTAATTCATATATCATGGTGACATCAATGACAAACAAAAAGCAACAAAATGAGATGTTCTTCTTCATTTTCCCAACAATATTCCCCTTTGTCATTGATGGCAACATGTGAAAAAACCAAAAAGAATATTTACAGATTTCTTTCATTTACAGAGCTTCTCCCCATAACACCGACATTTCACCACTTCACTCCCCCTTTGACATCAAGGACAAAGGGTGTGCCAAAAAAGCTAAAAAACATTAAAGCAAAGAAAAACATATATCAACTAGAAGATGATGAGCCTTGAAGCTCCTTCAGAATACCATCCTAGACTATTTTTCCTTTTTCCCATCCTTCCTTTGTTGTAGTCAACATCTTGTTCAGAGATTCCAACTCTATCAAAACTTCTTTAGCACCATCTGGAGTATCAGGAATCAATTTTATCTTCTCAATCCTTTCAGTGCATGCTATAGCTTCTCCAACCAGAGTGTATTCCATCCTTATAATATCACTTAATAGACTAAATTTTCTGATAATTTCTTCTTTCTATTTCTGCAAGGCAAATAATTTTTTTGTGTGTAGCATTGGCCTTCCAGATTGCTCTATCTTTATCTTTAGACACACTATAAGTACCAAAAATAGTAGACAATTGGGACTCAATGGAGTCCATGTCAATCTTGATATTTTGTGTGGCATCCGACCACTTGAAGCAATAAGATAGGACAACATTTGTCTTAGATTCACAAACCTTCACCACTTCCAGACTCATTTGGACACAAGAATGTGCAAGAGCACATTTTTCCTATAAAGCCAATAGTCTTTTCTCCACCAAATTTTCTTCTATCTCTTGTTTTGTCTTTTCATTAAGTCCAGAAGAATACTCCTTAAAAGATTCTAACAATAATCTTAGATTTTCAATGGGAGTGAGGGATGCATCATTGGATGCACCAAGCATAGCTTTGTGTAATTCTTTCAGAGCATCTTCTATCAATTATGTTCACTTTTGATGTGTTTCATGAATTTCCTTTCTTTTGGATGCTTGCATAGCATCACCCAACACAACTTTATTTATAGGAGACATATTTTCCACATCAACACATCCTTCAATCATAGGGAGTTTCAAAAGCTCCTGGGGAATGATCAATTGAAATCTAATTTTCTTAGATAACAAACGTTTCAATACATCGCCACCAAAAGATGAATCACCAGGGTGCTTTAGAGATTTTACAATATTTTTTTCTTCATTTTTCTCGGAGGATTCCACAACTATCTTTTCTTCCTCTCCCTTTTCTTTTTCTTTATATTCCTCTACTACCTCTTCTTCTTCTTCCTCTTTATTTTCACCCTTTTCACCTTCATCTTCATCTTTATCATTATCATTATTGTTTTCTTCCTCATCTCCATCTTTTTCATCTTTATTCTGATCTTCCTCAGGATTGTCTTGACCTTCTTCTTCATTGTGTTGTCCATCCTCTTTAGCATTGTCTTTATTTTCTTCATCATTACATTGCTCTTTTTCATCTTTTTCTTTTTCAATATGCTCTAGACGAGCATCATTATGTATCTCAGGCTCATATTCTCCCTCATTTTGCTTAATAACTTCATCACCAATATTAATTTCAACATCAAAATTATTAGGAATGTCTTCATTACCTGTACCCAAAGGAATGTTTTCCTTAGCATTTTTAGAAACAACATTATCATCACTAGTTTTGAGCATACCATACTTTTTTGCTATCTCTCAGATTGTCTTAGTTGTTTCCTTTCTCACTTTTTTTGTAAATTTCTTATTTCTTGTCATCAACATATTCACTCTTCTTTTCATCCAAAACATTTCAGCACAGATCTTTTTTAGGGATTCCAGATCATCAGGGGCCAAGGAGGACCCAATTTTATTATATTCTACATTTCTAATCTTTTTTTCAAACACAACAACCTCATATCTCCTTTTCATTAGATCATCTCATATGCTTTTAGGAACATCTTTCCTTATGTCATCCCATTTAACCTCTAAAACAATAACATATTGAATAACAACCAAAAGCAATACTTTCTTATCTTCTTCTCCAAATTTATAATAGAATTTAGTTGTGGGTTGGAGCATGTCCTAAAAATTCAACAAAGCATTAAGAGTTGGATCAAGTTTATACGAACTTACCAAAAAATCTTGTTCATCTTTCTAGTTTGTAGAGGTCTTATCAGCTACCTTAGCCTTCCTTGATTCAGGCTTGGTGTGCAAATGTATACCGAAATCATGCTCTTCTTCATCTTTAGATGACATCACAATGTGTACTCTTTTAGAGCCAACAACATCTGTAGATGCACCTTCACCGAAGGGTAAACTTCCTCTTCTTCTCCTTACAAGCTTTGCTTCAGGATCTTCTTCTTCTTCGTCCTGGTCATCTATAACACTCATATTCTTCTCTCCTGTTTCCTTCTCTTTCATTCCTCTCTTTGCAGGGGCTACTAGAGGAGTCTCTTTCCTCTTCCTAGATCTTGTAGTTGGTCTGGAGGAGGGACCTTTACCCTTATCAATAGTACTAGTTCCATTCTTTGCTACAGGAACTATGGAGGATTTTGTAGGGGTATTCCTTCTAGATCTCTTAAGTCCAAATGATTATGCTTTTAGTTGTTCTCCCCTAGCTCTTCCAAGAGCAATTTCCTCATCAATGAAACTAGCATCCTTAAGTGTTTTCTCCACTTTCTTCCTAATATTAGGCATTTGCTATTCTATATGAGTTTCCATAGATTTTTTAGCATATGTCCCAATTCTAGGTTCATGGGGGTCCTTTGGATTCTTTAGTAAAATCTGCACATAGCCTTCAACTTCTTCTATTATCTCATATCCTAGAGGATGAATCTAGATAGTTCATGGTTCTACAACCTCAATCATGCATTTCATCAGTGGAGACATGAAATATGATATCATGCTTATACTTATTAACAATTTTTCTCAGAATCTTATCCCTTTCATTCATATTCTTTTTAAATACTACAAAGAAAGTTGTCAAAGCATTTTCTTGAGCATCCAGATTTCTCATATTGTGCAAATAATCAGAAAATTTGATGGCCTACCAGTCTGGATGAGTTCCAATATACTTCTTCACTTTTTCTCAGAAGCCTCTTAATGAAGTAAAACAACAGACATATGATCAACTAACCAAACTTAAAGGCATACCTCTTTTTCTTTGTTTGCTTTATGTTCTCTAAGAATTGCAGTCGAAGAAGCTCATAGAGATCATAATATGCACCTTTCAAAACCATATCAAAGCTATTATAGATTGTTGTGGCTGAAACATAATTCTCCCTATTTGTGAAATATATCTTGTGACCTATCATGAGAGATGCATACTTTACTACTAGATTAGTGATTATTTTTGTTACTAGAGCTCTTTTATCATACTTGGCTCCTGTAAGTTCTTCTACAACCTCATGCTTTATATATTTTAGAATAGGCACTGTACCTTTGTCCCATAACCCAATAATAGCCCTAATCACTTCATTATAAGATATGACTAGTCAGTCCACAAAAAATTGTCATGAATTCTGCTCAGAATTGACTTCACGAATTTGTCATCATAGCTGAAATTAAGGAAATTGTTCTAGATGTCCAACCTTTTACCAACCACATTCGAGTACTCTAGTTTTATCCTAAAGTCATCACTAGTAAACTCATCTCTCTAGATGTCAATTAGCTTTACATGATTGTATTCTTCAAATTTTACTTGAATCATCATCCTAGTATCCTCAGTCGGCATTACACCATGCTGAATTGACGAAAATGTGCCCATGGGATCATCTTAAAAATAAATCAAAGAGTAATTTCTATAAGAGGGCCTCAACCTCTCTGATACTTTCAGAACTACAGGGGTTTCCATTTTACAGGTACTAAATTCAAACAACTTAGCTGAATCAAAAGCACAACTATTCAGAAGATATAAATACCTTTTTCTACACATAGAACTGTATCTAGGGTTTGTATAGCTCAAACTCCAATTTTCTTCAAGAATGCTCCAAAAGTTCTTCAATTTCTCCAAATGAAAAAAATTCCTTGATCATGTTCTTTATAAAATAACTATTTTTCCTAAATCGCATTTATTGCGGTAGACTCCAAAAAGTTGCTAAAAACTCTTTTCTTTTACATAGACAAACCCTAACTTCTCTGCAATGAATCACCCCTTCAAATTTTCTACCGGTTGCTTTTCCAAAACCTTTAAAACCTCAACCTTCACCTATCTTCCTTGTGCCTACCTTTGACATGCCATTTATCTAGGGGGTTCTTACATTTTTTTTGATAAAGCTCCCCCTATGACCTTGCTAGGTCTAGTTACCAAATAAATCGTATGTACCAGATGAGGGCACAGACTCATCAATTATCTCTAGTTCTTCTTTCTTTCTCCAAATCTTCCTCATCTCTTTCTTAATCTCATCTTTTTCAACTTTCTTCATAGATTAATTCTTTTCTACCGAATTACTTTCCTTACTCTTCTTGCTTCTAAAAACCCTTGAAACATGTCCCGATTTGTTGCAGTTATAGTAGACAATATTCCTTTTATTAGATTGATTTCCATTGAATATTGTTCTACACTGATTAGATTTATTTCCATACATGTTGCAGATGTATCAATAGCCATTGAAGGATTGATCATTCCTGTTACATTAAATTGATTCATCATCATGGTCTAGCATTCACTTTCTCTATGTCTAGTTCTTTTACATGCAAAACATTGACTAGAGAAAGGACCAAGGAATTGATTCATCCTGCTTCTACATTCAGTTGCCTTATGACCAAATCTATTACATGAAAAAAAAATTCTATTGAAAGAAGGATACCTTTGTGCATTAGGCTATCTCACTAGAGGTCTCCTAGTAGAGTTCTTCGGATTTTCTTTTTGCTTACCTTTATTCAGAGTCTTCTGATTGTTCACCATCTTAGAACTTTCACCTGCATCATTTCCCAGACCACTTTTATCTTTACTTAGTTTTTGTCCTACAATTAATTCATCAAGCCTTTCTAAGCTAGATTTGAAATTGTTTTCATAGATTTTTTCCTTCTCCAGATCCACTTTCAGATTCAAAATTTCTTGTTCAAGCTTAGTGCAATCTTCAGGCTTGCTTTGTACCAACTTGTTCAGACATTCTTCAATTGTTTTCTTCTCTTCCACTTGTACTTTCAAACTGGAAATATCTTCATTAGCTTTTCTAAACTGGCCAATTACTTCCTTATGCCTTTCTGTGAACTTTTTCAATTGCTCCTTAAGTTTCTAAACATATTCATTTTCTTCTTCAAGATTCTCTTTCAAATCTTTGTTTTCTCTTTCAACTTTATCAAGATCCTCAAGAGTAGTCTAAAGCTCTCCTTTGACATCCATTTATTCCATCTTCAAGATCTCCCTCAAGCTATTAGACTTAATCAAAGGAACCTTGCTCTGATACCAATTGTTAAAGATTCAAGATACTAAGAGGGGGTGAATCAATATCTTCTTAAATTTTCTGATCAGATATCATCCAGTTATTCCAATGCAAACTAAGCATAAATAAATAAAATAATTAATAGAACATAAGATCAGAGAACACAAGAACACCAATATTTTTACATGGAAAACCAAAATGGGAAAAACCATGGTAAGTGTTAGCTCACAATATTATATAACCGGTTATAGAATATTACAAAAAAGGGTGGCTTACTGCTAGGACTCACTGTCCAGAAACAAAGGCTCACTTCCTACAGAATTACAATGATTGAATGGATTTTAGCTAGAAAATGAACTAACAGAGTACACCTAATGAGTGTAGATTTAGTTCCAGATAAATCTCAATAAATGGACTTAGCACATTTCATCATGTTTTCACTACTTCACTTCATTGCACAAATCACACACATACTTCAAAAACCATCTGTTATATATACCCAATCTATTTGCAAACATCAATTAGGCCGGCCTAATTAGATGCACCTCATATTTACCAAAAATGTTATTTGTCGGCCTCAAGCTTGAAAAATATATCCCACACGCTTCAACAAGTCATCATAGACCTAAAATAGGTCTCACATATATCCACATAACAACACTATTTTTCACCTTTAAAAGTTTACCAAAGAAGTTGGCTAGGAGTAGACATCAAACCAAAAGGAAAAAAAATTATGTACGTGCTCCCATCATTTGCAAACCATTTCCTAAAACCACAAGCAACAGTGATCACCAAAAAACAAATGTGGACCAAAATACTGGAGGATTAAGCAAAATACCAGTTCAGATACCAGACTAGAATACCGGAATAACTTTAGTCTTGATATTTCAATTGAAAGTCATATATCATGGTGACATCAATGAAAAAAAAAGAAACAAAATGAGATTTTCTTCATTTTTCCAACAGAAATTTTTTAGTGTTTTATGCCTCTGATTTTTCTAGTACTTTTTTTTCATCATCCTTCTTCATATCCAAAGAGGGTAGATTATGTTTTTCTTGTGATTCATCTTTCTTCATGATCTCCTATTTATCTTTCTCTTTTACCTTTGTGTTGGCATGATGTCACATGATGAGAGGACCAAATTATGGAATATTTGGAGATAGTTGAGCATATTTTAAAAATGCTGCAATTTTTTCATGAAATGTTTTCATCCTTCTTCATATCCAAAGAGGGTAGATTATGTTTTTCTTGTGATTGATCTTTCTTCATGATCTCCTATTTATCTTTCTCTTGTGCCTTTGTGTTGGCATGATGTCACATGATGAGAGGATCAAATTATTGAATATTTGGAGATAGTTGAGCATATTTTAGAAATGCTGCAATTTTTTCATGAAATGTTTTCATGACACTACAAAAGTTTCTTCCAGTTATCAAAATATAAAACAAGATGCATATTTTATATGGGTTTCTTGAGATCCTCTCAAAGGTGTGATTTGTAGATTCAAATGGTAAAGATTGAGCTCAAAATTATTGTATGTTGCTAGAGATAATTAGGGTTTGGTAGATAAATCCTAGAGGTATACAGTCATGGTGATGAACAAAGATTCTATTCTAAATTTGATTATTTAGGATGGTTGTTGGTTGCTTAAGTTATCAGTTAAGCCATTGAATTTGTTAGGTGACTGGCCCCCTTTCCTAGAAATTACTGGCCTAACAAATATTTAAAAAACTTTAATATTTCCTAAGTCACATGATAAATATTTTCTCATAGATTGATCAATGGCTGTGATCAAGCTTGGAAGATTGACGGCCTCCCTGCCATCCCATAATGTGTGTGGTGGGTCCCCATCTTGCCTCGTGATATTATGGGTTGATGACAAGTGTACAATTGGACCAAATAAAAGTGTGGTGATGGAAGAGGATGATGACACACATAGATAAGTAGCAATGGATTATTGATCAATAAGACAATTCACATCGATGTTGTGAATTTTACTACACTAATGTAGGTGATAGATGGTGTTAGCCCACCAATGCATTGAGAAATAATTGGCATATGTCTTTTCCTTGTGGGATTACAGGCTTGTGATATGTGGTTTGGTGGGACACTACGCTAAGAAAAGTGTATACAATGGAGATAGACAGTGATGATTTAAAATACTTTAATCTAATGGTCATGTTTTAAAGTTAGGTGATGAATGAGAATTGATGGATCATGGCACTAAAACTATAGATCGACAGCTTATGTTTAAAGTTAGAGATTCACAATGGCTATGATAGTGTGAACAAGGTTTTTTCCTGTCATGAAAACATTGTAAATAATTTAATTGGTCCAACTGCACTAGCGACCACTATAATGGAAGATTTGATTTGTATAATGGGGACACAAATTGTGACAAAGATAGAAATCAAAATCAGATCACATAATTAAGGGAATGCATTTAATCCATATCATTTTTTATAGGTTTCCATACTTTGAAAATTTAGTGAAACTGTACATCATGATATATGTGTGTATGGCTCAACTATGTGGTAGTGAAAAGGTGAAAAATTGTGGGCTCTCTTTCACCTTTAGGGTTTTGGGCCTAAATGGAGAGAGACAATTCTCACACTCTTCACTCAGGAATAAACCCTTGAGATTTCAATGTAAAGGAGATTGAAATCTTGCAAAGGTACTATTCTAAAGGTTGAATGATATCTAATGAGGGGTTCACCACCAAGTTTAGACTTGGAAAAGAAAATATAATGCAAGTTGTAAGGTAAAGCCCTAATTGAATGCAATGACCTAGAAAGATAAATAAAAAACAATATAAAGCTATGAGATAGAAAGTGTGTGACTAAAGAAGGTAGAATGGAGGCCTGGAATCCTAGAAATCCTATTGTTAATGTTGGCTAGGACTCATTCACCAAGCTAGGTGAATCAGTCCATTTTCTGGGAAAATATGCAAATATAGGTTTCAACCAAAAGGGTATCTAGATTTATGAAAATCTCTTTCAGGCTTGTATAGTGGGACTCATTTTCCAATAGTGGCAAATAAGTCCACTTCTACTTTTCTGGGAGTTTTGAACCTGCTTTTGTTCCTCTTAGTTTTCTCTGCTCTTCTTGACTGGTTTTTGGATCCAAAATTGCAAATTTCCACTTGTAGGCCTTCTCCAAGCTTCTCTAAGGCTTGATGACAACTTTAGGGATTTGAAAAAAAATCTCCAACTTTGCTTCTTGACAAATCTGCAACCTAGCTCTCCAAATCACACACAAGAAGATGGAAAATTTTTATGTGGTTAGTGAATAAGGGTTTTCCTTGTGCAAACTCCTTGTTGGTAATTAGACCTTGAAATGAAAGAAAATATGAATGGAAAATGATGAATGAACAAAAGACAATGTTGCAACTCACCAAACCCTAGAAATAGGGCACTGCAAATATTCTTGAAATGGCTGCAATGGATGTGATTCTTGACTCTTGCTTGAATAACGTTGATCTTGCTTGAAACACTTGGTTGGATCATGAAATCTACATCACAATTCTTAGCATGATAAAAAAAGTGAAGAATGCAATCTTTAACATCATAATTGGCACTTGAATGCTGCTCTAAGATGCTTGATAATCTTCCCTTGAATTCTCTTGAATGATTTTGTGAATGCTCAAATGCTCTTGTGAACTCTTGAATGCTAGGTTTTGAATGTGGGTGAAAGAACCTTGTATTTATACTTAATTATGCAAGAATTCTAAAAATTACAACACTACAAGCTGACATCAAATATAGGAGAATAAAATCCCACTGTAAATTTTATTTAAATTTGAATTTTGGTCACATGGGACTCATTCGCCCAAGGTGGTGAATGAGTCCCATAAGACATAATATATGGGACCAAAAATGAAAAGTGATTAGAAATGTGTGAAACCTGCATCAAAGCCAAAAAGACCTAGGTGGGACTCATTCAACCAAGGTGGCGAATGAGTCCCAAACACTAAAGATAGGCCACATGAGTTAGGAACACCTAAATTATGATTTTTCAATGATTAGTGTTAGGATTATCCTTGAAAAGATGCAATAAATGAGGCTTGTGGATGAAAAATAGGTCTAATTAAAGCACAAGAAATCCCAATTATTAATGACAAGCCTAGAGAAATGCAAAAGTGTGTTACAATACTTTACAACACTTCAAATAAGAAAAGATTAAGGTTGATTGTGTTTAAAATTATGTTTATTATGCTTAGTTAATTGATAAAACCCTTAGAAAAGTGTGAAAGTGTGTTACAACACTTCACAACATGTTAGTAAGGCACCATTAAATTCTATTAATTCACAAGGCCCCAAGACCTAATGTGAATGTGTTATCCACATTGCAACACTAAATCAGGAAACATTAAGCCAAAATCCACAAGGAGGACCCAAACGAGTGTGAAAATGTCAAGGGATCCATTTTACTACACTACATCAAGCCTCGACCATTTGTCCATCACAATGTGGATTAGATCTAGTTTTTTTGTCTGAAAAACACATACTCGCTATGAGGCAATGGAACTTCTAGTTGTCCTCCAGGTGAGAAGTCTTGAAAGGTGAGAAACATAGACTCATGCCTAGTATGCACTCGCACACATTCAAGTGGCTATGGGGAAAGACATGCCTTGGATTGGGCTTCCCACTCAAACCATACCAAAGTTATACCTCCTAATAACTTTAATAAGGTGCCACACAAAAATAATTTTTGAGCTTCATGAGACAAGAAAAACTTCATATTCCTGGAGCTCATGAACAAAAATAATGGCACTATAGGCATCTAATGCAATGCTGGGGGAATAAAACAACTTATCTCAATTTCATCTTGGAAAACTCAGAACATTCTTTGTTTATTTTCTCATTTCAAGTTCACTTTTCCCTTCACAAAATATTGAATCAAAACCATCAAACTTAGAATAAGGAATAAACTCAATTGATTACTTCTCAAAAAAATTTAAACAACATCAAAATCACTAACCCATACCTTTCTATCAACATAAACAATTCCCACAAGTGAACTTTCCAAGTATACTATTCAAAACAACAACTAGGCCATTTAGGCCACATCCACAAAACAAACACCAAGTTCTTAAGAATTTTACTCTTGCCTAAATTCCACAAACAGATTTAATTATGTCTGAACAAAAATATTTAATCATCCTCTAAACTATATTCAAAACATTTCATCAAATACCAATACAAAACCTTCTTTTCCTCTTGCAAAAATGGCTACAACTACCTTGTCTAGATAGGATAGTCATTAAATTGACTTCATAAACTTGTAAACTCACCAATTAAAAACTGAAATGGATTCATAATACATACAAACACCTTTTATAAACAATATCATTCAAGAAGAATATCCTTTTCATCATTTAAACACAAAAACTTGATTGTTCACAAGCTATTTTCCAGATTTTTGCTCAAAAACAAACCTAGGGCATCAATATTTCTTATGCTAACCTTCATCACTTGATTTGAGACTTTGAAATTTGAAAGAATACATAAAAAATACCTCCTTATCAATTCTCAAGTGATTCCAATGTTTAAAATAAGAGATACAACATTTTCTTTGCTTCTAGTTACCCCAAAATAGGGTTTTGGCCGCCTGAAGTAAATCTGCCATAAATCCCTTATTTCCTAATGAAAATTTGAAATTCCAAGTGAATAAGAAACTAGAATCATGTTATCAAAAATAAAAATGACTACCACCAAGAAAATTATAGTAGTACGGGCCATACAGAGTAATGAATTGCAGAAAAAAAAAATTGAACTTTTTATTGATGTTTCAATACAAAGATCTTCAATAATTCTCCACACACACCTTACAACGATGATTTGAGGCTATTTATGACTTTTCACATTTTTTTCAACTGCCTACAACTGATTCAACAACCTCTACATGACTCTTGATCCTTTAACTTCCATAGTTTTCCATTTTCCAATTTTGCCCATGACAACTTTTGTCAATTTCACCATTTTTTGCACTTTTGAACCCCTAAACATTCTAAACACTTCTAAAATGACCTAATACACTTTTTATGATCAAATATGACCTTATTCATCTTAATCCAGTATTTTACACTCTAAACCCTTCAAAAATATCATTTACACATTTTTCTCTCTTGAGCATTATTGACAACATTGCAACATTGTTTTACAAAAATGAACACCAAATACAATTCTAATGGTCTTTTTAGACCTTATTGACCCAATTCATGACCTAAAACTCCTAGACCAACCCATGAATCAAAATTTTGATCAAATTTAGTGAAACTAATTGGGTTCTCCTACACCATACTCCTAGAGAAAAGAAATTTCAAGTCCTCTTGAAAACTAGATTTCTCCTTCTTCCTGGTCTTCCAATTCCTTTACGATTTTCCCTTCATCTTGGAAAATATTCCTAGGTCCTTCTTTCTCTTCTTCTTATACCATCTCCTTTCTAGCAAGCTCTCAATATTCATGCTCCAAAAGTCCATTTCTTGTCCATATACCTCGGCAACATCATCTATATCTTCATTCTCATCATTAAAGTACCATATAACAACATTCTCACCATTACCACAACCTGCATCATATTCTTGCAAATCTTCAACACCTCATTAGAAAACAAATCTGTAACATCTCTATTATCAACAACATCTTGAGTATCAATACCAAATTTATCAGCAACATCGTCAACCTTCTCTACTTGCTCATCAACAAAAATTTCATTAACTACTTGATTACCAACAACAACCATATCATCTACCTCAATGCCAACATGTTCATCAACAAACAAAGAAGTTTTTTCATCTTCAAAAACAATTGGAACATCACTTTGCTCAAAAAAAATTACCTCTACCTCATGTGCTTCTATCCTTTCTTGTCTTTTCCTTCTCTGAATAATCCTTTTAATGGGCCACACAACTCTCTTCTTCATTTTAAAATGCCAACTTGTTGCTTGTCTGATCCACTGTTCCATCTTCTTCATGGACTCTGCATAAAAATCACCGAACTCTGCTTCCCTTCTCTTCATCTCTTGTTTTAACTCAGCTATCTCTTTTTCAATCATCTCTTGTCTCTTCCTTTCTTCCTCTTCCTAAAAATACCTTCTTGAATGTCCATCTTTTCGTCTTCTCAAGAAAGCTTCTCCTTGCTTCAACTTCTCTCAACTTTCTCTACCTTCTCTTGGCAGCAGCTAGGTTCTTCTTAACCTACACAAACCACAACTCACAAACACAAAACCACAAACACTTTTCCCGTCCTAGACCTTTTTGGTCTCTAATACCACTTTGATGCAATGCTAGGGGAAGAAAACAACTTATCTCAATTTCATCTTGGAAAATTTAGAACATTCTTTGTTTATTTTCTCATTTCAAGTTCACTTTTCCCTTCACAAACTCTTGAATCAAAACCATCAAACTGAGAATAAGGCACAAAATCAATTGAATACTTCTCAAAAAAATTTAAACAACATCAAAATAACTGACCCATACCTTTCTATCAACATAAACAATTCCCACAAGTGAACTTTCCAAGTATATTGTTCAAAACAACAACTAGGCCCTTTAGGCAACATCCACAAAACAAACACCAAGCTCCCAAGAATTTTACTTCAGCCTAAATGCAACAAAAAATGTAATTATTTCTGAATATGAATTTTTAATCATCTTGTAAACTCTATTCAAAACATTTCATCAAATACTAATACAAAGCCTTCTTTTCCTATCCCAAAAATTGCTACAACTACCCTGTCTAGACAGGATAGTCATTAAATTTACTTCATAAAATTGTAAAATCACCAACTCAAAACTGAAATGAATTCATAATACACCCAAACACCTTTTAGAAA
Organism: Sequoia sempervirens; assembly: GCA_007258455.2. Classification (NCBI taxonomy): domain Eukaryota; kingdom Viridiplantae; phylum Streptophyta; class Pinopsida; order Cupressales; family Cupressaceae; genus Sequoia; species Sequoia sempervirens. The sequence goes on along the minus strand of VDFB02271358.1, from coordinate 252,042,556 downwards.
CAATATCATTCAATAAGAATATCTTTTTCATCATTTAAACACAAAAACTTGACTGTTCACAAGCTATTTTCTAAATTCTTTCCCAAAAACAGACCTAGGGCATCAATATTTCTTATGCTAACCCTCATCACTCGATTTGAGACTTTTAAATTTTAAAGAAGACATAAAAACAGACCTCCTTACCAATTCTCAAGTGATTCCAACGGTTAAAATAAGAGATCCAACATTTTCTTTGCTTCTAGTTACCCCAAAGTAGGGTTTTGGCCACCTGAAGTAAATCTGCCATAAATCCCTTATTTCTTAATAAAAATTCAAAATTACAAGTTCATAATAAACTAGACTCATGTTATCACAAATCCAAATGACTTCCCCCAATAAAAGTACATCAGTATGGGTCGTACAGAGTAATTAATTGTAGAAAAACAGAAAAATCTGAACTTTTTATTGATGTTTCAATACAAAGATCTTCAATAATGCTCCACACACACCTTGCAATGATGCTTTGAGGATATTTATACTTTTTCACATTTTTTTCAACTTCCTACAACTGATTCAACAACCTCTACATGACTCTTGACCCTTTAATTTCCATATTTTGCCATTTTCCAATTTTGCCCATGATAACTTTTGTCAATTTCACCATTTTTTGCACTTTTGAACCCCTAAAAATTCTAAACACTTCTAAAATGATCTAATACACGTTTTGATGATAAAATATGACCTTATTCATCCTAATCCAATATTTGACACTCTAAACCCTTCAAAAACCTCATTTACACATTTTTCTCTCCTGAGCATTATTGACAACATTGCAACAATGTTTTACAAAAATGAACACCAAATACAATTCTAAAGGTCTTTTTAGACCTTATTGACCCACTTCATGACCTTAAACTCATATAAAAACCCATGAATAAAATTTTTGATCAATTTTAGATGAAACTAATTGGGTGCTCCTGCACTAGCATGCAAGCTATGTTATGCAAGGTGGTCATATAACAACAAATACAAAATGAAAAAAATAGGAAATGTTCGAAGGAGTCTTGCTTAGTTCATGTGAAATATTTAACTTAGGGAACATTGTTCCTAATGTCTCCAAGAGAGGACCAATCAGAGAATATAAAATTCACAACTTAGTGGATGCAGTGTGTTGCATCAAGCCACTAAGAGGAATGCAATATGCTAAGAGAGATCACCCTCCTAAAGGAAATTACACCCAATGTCATCGACAAAGTGAAAAACACATCATATTAAGTAAGAAGGCTACACTAAGAACAAAGAAAAAAAATGTAAAAGAATAATGCCAATGTATGCTCCCACTTTAAAGAAATTGGTAAACACCATGCTGTGAGCAATTAATTTAAAGTAGCAAATGAAAAATGCAAAAAAGGAAGAAATGAGAGACAACTTGGAAATCCATATTCCAAGTCATATGTTTCCAAGTAAAGCTACATTATGCGAGAGAAAAATAAAAGGGAGGGGTCACTCCCAAAATGAAAAACACCAAACACATAAGGGATCTATGGATTTCGGGTCAATATGTTCTTTGCTACATTATTTTTAGAGAGCTTGGAATTGTCATCATCCCCCAAATACACATGGAACTAGAAGAATGACACAAAGAGAGAAAAAATAAAGAAAAACCTTTTGGTTCAACATGGAAGAGACATGAATGTCTTGACACCTTGTGTCATCCCCAAAAGAAAAACACAAGACAGAAAAAAGAAAAATTGAAAAGGAAAAAAGGAAAAACAAATCCTCTTGGTCAACATGGAAGAGACATGTGGTGTCTCAATGCCTTGTGTCATCCCCAAAATGAAAACACGAGACAAATAAAAAAGAGATATAAAGGAAAAAGTAGGAGATTTACAACATAGAGAAGAATGAAGGTACAAATAGAGGAATGTCACAAAGAGAGAGATAACATCAAATAGAACATCATAGGGGATCACATTATGGACATGGAATCACACAAAAGAAAATGGAATAGAAATAACACAAAATACTAGTAAGGAAAATGTGAGTCAACCTATGAGCAAGTCATCCACCTCCCAACCTCAATCTGTATAAGTGGAAGGTGAACAATGAACCTAAGAGACAATGGAAAATGCATTACTAGGACAAGGCTATCAACTTCTTGCCCCCACTGAGTGCAAGAAAAGAATGAGCTGAGGTAGGTGATGGGAAAGGTAATGTAATAGTGAGAATATAATATTCTACAATTATTACATGACAATGGGTTGGGAAAAGGGTCTTGCTTTAAGGGATTATTTCTATAATGTCAAATTGTAGAAGGATCCTTATTACAGTTCGACACTCACTAGTAAGATGTCCAAGAATCCTATGATATGTACAATATTTTGTGTTATGTTTAGGGAATTTTCTTATAGTATGAGGTGGGAACTGTGTCTATAAGATTTTTCAGTTGTCATTGAATTTCTATTTGGGTGTGTGAGAGCTTGTAAGGCATTTTTTTGTTGCTAGATTCACCAAATTCTCTAGATGGGATTAGGGTAGGAGGTCCTGGGATGATCTTATCTTTGTCCTTGTTATTATTATGACTAATTGATTGTTCTTTAGGAAGAAGGATATTCAAATCAGGAGGGCAATCAAATATCACTATACCATCACATCAAAGCCTTAACTATTCTCTAGTAGGCTTTCTGTTATGAGAGAGATCTTGATATCCTAATCCCTTTGTGTTTTCATCAGTTGGAATTTTCTCTAGGAGTTGATGAATTTCATGTTCACTTGTATCACATCCTTGTTTGCTCAAGATTGTGAATCATTTTTCATGTGTCTTCAAGATTGATGGGAGTGTTTGTTACTTTGACGTTATCATAAAATGGTTGAGTGTTTTCTTGCCTAGAGGAACTAGGTTCACCTATTATAGGGAACTTAGGTTCAAATTTTGTTTCAAGATGTAAGTAACCAAACATATCAAGAGGTGGTATGGTAGGAGGATTTGATTGTCTCATGGATGGGTAAAAGGATGCATTATCTTATAGGTTATCAAGACAATCATTTAGGAACTTATTCATGTTGTCATCATCTTCTCCAATGTTGTCAACATCACGAGGATGACATACATTAGGAGTTGAGTGAGAATGAGTAAGGTTAATTTAATTAGGATAATTTCCAAAGGTACAACTTGAAACATCCACTAAGGACTTAAATGACATCCAAAGCTTGTTAAAGCACATATCCATGATGTAAATTTGAAATTTTAAACTATGCAAGAATGTTGTGAATGAATTTTTTGTTTTAAGTGATGCACGATATGAATGAGATTAAATGAAATGTAATGAATTAAATGAAACATAAAATCTACAAACTGAAACATAAAGGTAACAACAACAAAAAAAAACTCAGAAAATGAAGTTTAAATGCCAGAAAATGCAATGCAAGATGTGAAGAGGGACTAATTCACCCAAGGTGGTGAATGAGTCTAGGTACTTATTTTTTTCAATTTTTTTTGAATTTTTGAATTGAATTTTATGCTTTTTTATATTTTTTGAGCTATGTATGAGATGCAAATGTAGAATTTGATTAATTTTTAATGAATTTAAGTGCAATAATGCAAGCTAAATAAGCTTTTCACTAATGCAAATTTTGAAACCCTAGAATGAAAATTAATTAATGTAAAACCTAATGCAATGTTAATGCAAGCTAAATATAGGATGTAAATGCACTCCAAATTAGAAGTATGATGGTATAGATATAGGTTCACCAAAATGAAAAGGTGAAAAATTGTGGGCTCTCTTTCACCTTTAGGGTTTTGGACCTAAAAGGAGAGAGACAATTCTCACACTCTTCACTCAAGAACAAACCCTTGAGATTTCAATTAAAAGGAGATTGAAATCTTGGAAAGAGATTGTCCTAAAGGTTGAATGATATATAATGAGGGGTTCACCACAAATTTTAAACTTGGAAAAGATAATGTAATGCAAGTTGTAAGACAAAGCCCTAATTGAATGCAATGACATAGAAAGATAAACAAAACATAATAGAAAGCTATGAGATAGAAAGTTTAAACCTGGGAGATTGAAGAAGGAAGAATGGAGGCTTGAAATCATGGAAAATCTATTGTTAATGCTGATTGGGACTCATTTTCTAAGTTGGGTGAATTAGTCCAGTTTTTGGGAAAATGTGCAAATATAGGTTTTAGCTAAAAGGGTATTCAGATCTGTGAAAATCTCTATCAGGCCTATACAGTGGGACTCATTCACCAATAGTGGTGAATCAATCAACTTCTACCTTTTCTATAAGTTTTGAACCTAATTCTATTCTTCTCATTCTTCTCTAATCTTCTTGACTAGTTTCTGGATTTGAAACTACAAATTTCCACATGTAGGCCTTTTCCAAGCTTCTCCAAGGATTGATGACAACTTTAGGGATTTGAAAAATTTTCTCCAACTTTTCTTCTTAAAAAATTTGCAACCTAGCTCTACAAATAACACACAAGAAGAGGGAAAAATTTTGTGGGGTTAATGAATAGGTGTTTTCCTTGGTCAAACCCCCCGTTGGTCATTAAACCTTGAAATGAAAGAAAATATGAATGGAGAATATTGAATGAACAAAAGATAATGTTACAAATCACCAAACCCTAGCAATAGGGTGTTGAAAATATGCTTGAAATGGATGCAATGGATGTGGTTCTTGAATATTTCTTCAATAATGTTGATCTTGCTTGAAACAATTGGTTGGATCATGAACTCTACATCACAATTGTTAGCACAAAATAAACATGAAGAATGTAATCTTTGACATGATGATTGACACTTGAATTCCACTCTAAGATACTTGATAATATACCCTTGAATTCTCTTGAATGCTCTTGTGAACTCTTGAATGCTAGGTGTTTAATATGGGTAAAATAACCTTGTATTTATACTTAATTATGAAAGAATTCTTAAAATTACAACACTCCAAGCTGACATTAGATCTAGGAGAATAAAATCCTGCTAGAAATTTGATTTAAATTTGAATTTTGGTCACATGAGACTCATTTTATCAAGGTGGTGAATGAGTCCCATCAGACATAATTTATGAGACAAAAAATGAAAAGTGCTTAGAAATGTGTGAAACTTGCATCAGGGCCAAAAAGACCTAGGTGGGACTCATTTTCCCAGGGTAGTGAATGAGTCCTAGACACTAAATCTAGGCCACACAAGCCAAGAACACCTAAATTATGATTGGTCAATGATTGGTGTTAGGATTTTCCTTGAAAAGATGCAATAAATGAGGATTGTGGATGAAAAATAGAGCCAATTAAAGCATAAGAAATCCCAATTATTAATGACAAGCCTAGGAAATGTGAAAGTGTTTTACGAAACTTTACAACACTCCAAATAAGGAAATATTAAGGTTGATTGTGTTTAAAATTATGTTTATTATGCTTAGTTAAATGATAAAACCCTTAGAAAAGTGTGAAATTATGTTACAACACTTCACAAAAATTTAGCAAGGCACCATTAAATTCTATTAATTCACAAGGCCCCAAGACCTAATGTGAATGTGTTATCCACATTGCAACACTAAATTAGGAACATTAAGCCAAAATCCACAAGGAGGACCCAAATGAGTGTGAAAATGTCAAGGGGTCTATTTTACTACACTACAGGTAGATTTCTAAATAAGATGCTATGAAAACCCTAGCAAAAGATTTGAACCATGTGGACAAATCTTGAGGTAATTGTTGCAAGTTGATGAAGGAGATAGATAACTAAAAATAAAATTTTTGGTTAAGTGTGTGGAGTGAGTTACAATAAGGGTTGAGACAGTAAGTAGTGCATGTTGCAAAGAGTATTTTGAGCTTTGTGAGGTAGACAAAGAATGCACAAAGAGAGGAGAGAACTGTAAAATGTGTGCATGGTCCTTTGAGGTAGATAGAGAATGCACTAATAGATAAGGTAAGGTGCATAATAGAATAGATAGGTGTAGAGTAGAGAATTGCGTTGCAGAGGTAGTAGTATAGGTTTGATAAATTGCAAATTCAGTTACAACATTAAACTGTGTTCAATAGAACAAATTATAATACATTTTATTGTAAATTTGATTGGTGGATGCCATCAGATATCTGGGTAGGTGCTCAGATTAGGGAGTTGGTGCTTCCTTGGAGTAGATTCTCCTAAAACCAGGGGATTTGGGATAGAGGTTGAGGGTATAGATAGAGAGATAAAGAGAAAAATTCAAAGGAAATTTTTTGTGAAGAACAGTTTTGATAAGGGGAGCAGTCAGTGTATTCAGTTGCAGTGTACTATAAAAGTTTGTCATGCATGTTGCCATCAACGCCAAAGGGGGATATTGTTGGAAGCTTTGCAACATGAGCATGAAGTATTATGGATGGTTGTGTTGGTTGTTCGTATGTTGTCATTTATGTCAACATGGTAATAAATATATGGTAATAACTATATGGGAAGTTTGCTTGGCTTACTAGAAGTTGTTCTTTGCCGATAATACACCTTTGTGATGGATTAGTGTGTTGGTATTTGAGTCTGGAACTCTTCACAAGATCTGATATGACTCTAATATCTTAACCATGTTTTCTTGACTCATTCAGACACCTATATCTTTGATCTTGAGACATCTCTTTTTATGAACAAAAAGTAATCTCTGAAAAAGTTTAACTTTGTATCCTACTATTATTTTGTGTGGTATATTGTGTGGGAGACTCTACATTCTACTAAAGTGAACATTCTTATGCTGTGATTTTTTTGATAGTCTCTTTACTGGCAGTATGATGAGAAATTAATTTGTTCTCACATTTGGAAGGTGTTTTCTTTGAGAATTACTTGTTTGTTTGGAGAATTACATTCTAGTATTGGCCGAATCAACTAATGCAATATATTATGAAGACTAATAGCTGACTTGGCATAATACACTACATGGACAAAAAATTTAAAAATTATATGGTGTTGACAAACAAGGTTTTGATTATTTTGTGTTCATATAATTAGGCCAACCTAATTGATGAATAAGATATGCTTGTATATATATAAGGTGTTTTGAGTATGATGAGAAGAGAAGAAGTGGAAGAAGACACACATGAGCAGTGAATGCTAAATGTGAAGAGATTGAGGAGTGTGTAATGATTTTAGCCTAAATGCTTTATCAATTTTGATCAGGGAATTTTTTTTGAGTGACTATTGTGTGAGGCAATACTTTATATTATGAGTTTCAATGGAACTGAACCTTGCACATTGAATGTGTATTCTGTCAATTCAATATTTTGGTAGTGAGCCACCATCATTGTATCTTGGCAGTGAGCCATCTTTTTTACTTAGGCTATGAGCCTTTTTAAGGAAAAAAGTCTTGGAAGTGAGGGTTTTCCACATAAAAATCTTGGTGTTCATGTGTATGATTGCATTGACTTGTTTCTATGTTTACTCTTGTTCATTTAGTTAGAATTGGGATAATGTTTAAGTGGATTTTATTATGAGTTTATGGAATACTGATTCACCCCCCTCAAAGTATTCTAGATGTTCAACAATTGGTATTAGAGCTTAGTTCCTTAGAAGAATCCTAACAGCTTGAGGAAGGTCTAGGATTTTGAATCTGATAATTTTTTTCCTTAAGAGGTAGTCTCTACCAATTTTTCAAAAGAAATAGATGTACTGAAGGAAAATTTGATAAAAGAAAATGAGTACTTTAAAGAGCTACAAAGTAACAGTATGGAAGCATGCGATTGGTTGACTGAAGGAGAATACATCATCACTAGCTTGCTGAAACAATTGAATGAGAAGAAATGAACTAAAGAATGTCTAGAAATTGAAATGCAAAAGAAGACGGATGAATGCTTAAAGCTTGAATTAGAAGCAGAAATCTTGAGATCTAATTTGGAAATGGCAAGAAGTTTTGAAGACAAATTTGTGATAAGCTCAACGATGTTTGATGATTTGATTACCTCTAAAAGACTGGAATGGATAAGAGTGGTTTAGGGTTTGAGGAAGGTAGTGTTCTAAAGAAAAGCAATTCACTACAAAGAAGACATGGTAAAAAAATAGAAAAATCAAGGAGTGAAGAAGCAATTCTAGAAAAATTCATGTCAAATGATATGGTGCTAAAAGGTATTTATCCTTTAATGGTGTTTGTCATTCCTACAAGAAATTTGGTCATAAGGCAAAGGATTGCAGAAGTAATATGAATGACTCTAAGAGCAAGAAGAATGGATATAAAGATAGTTTGTTGGATATTGTTGTAAGTGCAAAAAACTAGAACACCCTAGTAGTAATAGTGAAAGGAAGAACATCTATCCGGTGAAGAAGAATGGTCTAGCCTTTTATCTAAAAGAATCAAGTAGGAAAATGGAAAGGATTTGGAGAAAGGAATCATCAATCTTATTTGTGCCAACCTCTAGTACATACACTCTCATCAATTTATAAATAAAAGCAGTGGCTAAGAGGGAGCAATCATCAGAAAATATAATAAACCCCCTCATCGATACTTGTGTCATATCATGACAAAGTATGCTTACTACAGTAACAAGGAATTTTCTCAATAACATGTGTGAAGAATGAAGTCTACAGAATTTGGAAGAATGGAGCTATACATAGTTTTCAAGGTAATCTACCTACAAGTTGAAACATTTATTGCAAAATCATTTGAAATGAAAGGAATAAGTTTAGATAATTTTAAAAGGCTATGTATTTTTGGAGAAGTGTGCAAAGGAAGTTTAGAAGAGAACTCAAGTTTTCAGAACTTGAAGAAAATAATAGGTTAATTCAAAGTGAGCTCTAGATGCAAGATATCTATACATTTCTTGTTGGAATTTTCAGAGGTATTCATGTTTGCACAATCTTTCACTTTTATTGCTATGGATAATTCAAAGAGTGTGAATTGTGTGGATAAAGGTAGGTTGAAGAAGTATATGATGAATTTGTTGAAAGAATATATTAGTACATTATCTTGTATCCCTATGAAAGTTTTTCCTATAGAAGATATCTATGCTTTTATTTATAGTAAGATAGAAGAAATGCCATCAGTTTAGTTCAACATGCTTTGGGAAAATGAATTGAAAGAGAGAGATGATGCCTATAAAGTATTAATTGACTAGAAAAATTTGGATGTTTGGAGGAAATTCCCCTTGTTTGAATTTGAGAAGAAGTATATTTGAATAGTGTTGAGCAGAATTCATGATGAATCTTTGTGGATTGATGAGGCACATTTGGTCACCAGAGAAATAATTAGAGATGTAACTGGTTTATGTTCCTCTGGACTAGTTCCTAAACTAAAGGCTATGAATGAAGAAGAAATAATTAAAGTTACAGGTGCGATTTCTTAAGGAAAAGTGATTGGTTTGAGATCGACTGTTGATCTAGTAATAAGGTATACTACTATGGTCATTGGTCATAACGTTTGTATCCCTAACAATGAATCTATAGTTTCTATTGCTATGGTGCTTATTGTCATTGATATGGTAATAAGAAGTATGGAATATGAATTGTGTGAACTACTTTTCATACGTATTTTTAAGAATTTAAAAGAGATTAAGAAGATCAGAAAGAATACATTTCAGTATGGCAATTTGGTTGTTTTTCTACTCTTTTACTTTTTCAAAGAGTTATTGGTAATAGAAAGGTTAGAATGGTCAAATTCAAAGCCTATTGCCCATCAAATCTGGAAATTCATTATATATATTATTAGTTGTTTGGATGCACAAGAGTATTCCCTTGCTGCATTCTTTGGAACATTTCAAACGAGGATGAATAAAAGGTCTAGGATTCTAGTAAGTGTTGTGGAAAGATACTTTAGAAGCATACATTTTCTTTTTCCTACAAATCTTTGTCACATGGAAGTAGTTGAATCAAGGTTAGTTTGGATATATAAATTGGATTATGAAGTGTTAGAGGCTAAAATTTATAAATATGCTAAAATTGTCTTGGAAATCCCTAAGCATCTCAATGAGTAAAGTACCTCTGGTAGCGCGACTGGAACATGGAAGAAACGAAAGAGTGTAGTGAAACAAGAAGGTGCAGAAGAAAGCAAGCTTGAACATGAGCATGAAAGAATAAACATTCAGAAATATTTTGAAGATTTACATAAGGTATTCTTGATGCTAATTTTGATTCATCTATTTTTGTTGTGGAGAATCTTTGTGGCATGGTTAATACTTTGAAAGTCTACATCTCCAAACTTAAAATATCTATTGAAATCAGGTCTGATGAAGAAAACTTGAAATATATCAAAGTAAAATGGGTGAATGCACATGATCAAGTAATGAAGGAATTGTTGAGTGTGCAAGATTATGAAAAAGAGGCATAGGAACCACTTTCCTTTTGCCTAGATTGGTCTAGCAGTACACTGGATATGAGAAATGAGATAAGGATGAGTGAGACTTGATTAAGAACTTAGGAAGATACATATAGGTTAGCCAAAGATAAAGATAATCAAAGGTGGTCCTACATTATCCAGCTCCAGGCAAAAAATTTCTCTCTGCAGGATTGAAGGACAAATGTTATCAAGAAGTTTGTGGCACTCAGAGACATGATTAAACTCAAGCATATTTTTTTTTCTAGTGCTCTTTCCTATATTGATGAATTATTAGAGATCAATATTAGTCCCAATATTTTAACAGATGGTATTGAGTCACTAACTAAATGTGAGCTACTCTACAAGACTCTTGTTAGTGAAAAAGGTTCATGGGAAGAAGGAAAAGAATCATGGAAGGCTATATTGGAGAGTCTCAGAGATTCTTCTTCAAGTTAATTTAAAGTTGTGTTTATATCAATCTAGTTACTTTTTAATTCATATTTACATTTATCCTAGACCCTTTCCTTTGTCATTAATGTCAAAGGGGGAGAGATAAAGAGACAAAGAGTCAGAGGAAAAACCATTTGAAGAATGAGTTGTCAGTGTATTCATTTGCTGTATATTGGAAAAGTTTTTGTCATGCATGTTGCCATCAATTCCAAAGGGGGAGATTTTTGGAAGCTTTGAAACATGAGCATGAAGTATGGATGGTTGTGTTGGTTGTTCCTATGTTTTCATTGATGTCAACATGGTAATAACTATATGGGAATTTTTCTTGGTTCACCAGAAGTTGTTCTCTACTCGATAATACTCCTTTGTGATGGATTAGTGTGTTGGTATTTGAGTTTGAAACTCATCACAAGATTTGATTTGACTCTAATCTCTTAACCATGTTTTCTTGACTCATTCATACATCTATATCCTATATCTTGAGACGTCTTGTGCTATGAATAGAAAGTTATCTTTGGCAGATTTTAACTTTGTATCCTACTATTATTCTTTGTGTGGTATACTATGTGGGAGACTCCACATTCTACTAAAGTGAACATTCTTATGCTGCAATTGTGCTAATAGACTCTTCACTAGTAGTATGATGGGAAATTAATGTTTTCTCGGATCTGAAAGGTGTTTGGTTTGAGAATTACTTGTTGGTTTGGATAATTACATTCTAGTCTTAGCTGACAGTGAATGCAATATATTATGAAGACTAATAGCCAACTTGGCATAATGCACTACATTGACAAAAAATTTAAAACTTATATGGTGTCGATGAAGAAGGTTTTTATTATTTTTTGTTCATCTAATTAGGCTGAACTAATTGATGAATAAGATATTCTTGTATATATAAGGTGTTTTGATTATGATGAGAAGAGAAGAAGTGGAAGAAGACACACATGAGCAGTGAATGTGAAATACGAAGAGATTGAGGAGTGTGTGAATATTTGAGCCTAAATGATTTATCAATTGTGATTAGTGTAGTTTTTTTGAATGAATGTTGTGTGAGGTAGTACTTTATATTATGAGCTTCAATGGAACTAAACCCTACACATTGAAGGTATATTCCATCAGTTCAATCTTTTGGAAGTGAGTCATCTTTTGTACTTAGGTTGTGAGCCTTTTTAAGGACAGTGAGTCATGGCAGTGAGTCCCATAATATTTTGTATCTAGATATAATATATTGTATTTTAACCCTCACTGTGGTTTTCCCCTCATTGGTTTTTGCATGTAAAAATCCTGGTGTTCATGTGTATGATTTCATTGACTTGTTTCTATGTTTACTCTTGTTGATTCAATTAGAATTGTAATAATGTTTAAGTAGATTTTACTATGGGTTTATGGAATACTGTTTCATCCCCCACTCTCAGTATTCCAAATGTTCAACAAGTAGATCCTAGCAACATTTTTCACCGTGGTTTTTCCCATCTTGGGTTTTCTATGTATATCTTGTGTTTTTTTGTGTGCATGTTTATCTCTCTTTCTATGTTGTTTTAATATACATTGAATAGTTTAAAAGGAATCAATCTTCTAAAGTGTTTAGGGATAGATTTTAAGTATTCTATTAATTCATCCCCCTCTCAGTATATTTTTGTCTTCCAACAATTTGTATTAGAGCATAGGTTCCCTAGGAGAAGCTTAATCAACTTAGGTAGATCTTGGACAAGTGAACACAATAGCTAGTTAGCAAGGTTCTTCTGCAAACAAGGTGGCCTGGTTTGATGGGTCACATTATACCTTCTAGAGCATTATGATGGAGACATATTTGGGATCTTTAGGGTTTATGTTTAGATTTTTGTTAAGAATGGATATACACCATTGGTTATAGCCTATACTATTGTTGGAGGAAATGAGGATTCTGAGAATAATGCAAAAGTAAAATATGCTATTTTATATGGTTTGTCTAGTTAATTTTTTGTCAAAGTTATGCACTATCAAACTACAAATGATGTCTAGGAAAATTTTAGAATCATTTATGAGAGAGATGACAAGGTAAATTTGGAAAAGCTATAAATTCTTAGAGCCAAGTTTGAAGGTCGAAGATGAGTGAAGAAGAAAAGATTGTTGATTATCTTCTTAGGGTTGATGAAATAGTAAACTCAATCAAAGGATTTGGAGAAGAAGTAAAATACATAGTAATTATGCAAAAGGACTTAAGGTACATGAATACTAAGTATTATTTCAAGATCTTTGCAATAGAGGAAGGAAGAGAAGTAGAAAAACTCACTCTTGATGAGCTGCAAGGTATATTCACTGCATATGAAATGAGAATGGAAAATGTAGAGCCATCTAAAAGAGAAGTTGCATTCAAGGTTGCAAACAAGAAGAATGATGAAGCACCCAAGAAAGATAAGGAAGAAAAAACTACATCCAATCATGAAGAGACCAATGAGGAAGAAGAAAATTTCATCAGAAGGCTTAGAAGAGGTGCTGACAAGTATAGAGGTAAGTTACACTTTAAATTCTTTAACTGTGGTAAAGTAGGTCATTTTGTTGCTAAATTTCCATACAATAAGAATCATAACTTTGAACATGAAGTATATGGTAAAATGAGAAAACCCTACTTCCCTAAGAGAAGAATTTTTTAGAAAAATAATATTCTAAACATCCAAGGGGATAGTGATGTATCTGATGACTATGATAGTTTCGATGATGAAGAATATTGTACCTTTATGATGAAAGAAAATAAATTTATTTTCATTGCAAAATAATCTTAAGAACAAAAGGTTGGAAAGTTTGAAGAACTTGGTGAAGAAGGTGAAGAGGAAGGAGAGGTTGACCTAGAAGGAGAACTAATCTATGCACTAGATGAGATTGATGACCTAAGAGAGGAGATTGAAAGGTTGAAAAAGGAAAATAAATATCAGAAGAAACTTGCTCAGAAAGAGTTAGACAAGCTAACCAAAAATCTTGAAGAAACTAACCAAAATGTAGTGAGATTAAAGCTGCAAGTGTAGTAATCCAAGAGAATAGATGATGTGATTAAATCCAAGATACACTACGAAGTTGACAAATGCATGAATCTTGAGGAAGAAATAGTTGATTTAATAAAAGATCTTGAAAAGGACAGAGAACATATTGAGAAAGGAATAAAGTTGAAAGGTGTCTACAAAATTTTTGATGGGCTATTAAGCACACAAAATCCCTCAAACAAGGAAAAATTAGGTTTTTTCTAAGAAAAAGGAAAGAGTAATTTTCCTAGTGCCTCTACAAAGTTGTATGAAAGATTTAGAGCAAAAGAAAAGTCTGGATCTGATGGTGAAGAAGTCCATAGAGACAGTACATCTGCAGATGAGAAGAAATCTACTAAGGTAAAAAAAACTAATGAAGAGAAGATGCAAGCTACAAACAAGAAGAATAACCAATTAGTTCCTAATCACTAGAAGAAGAGGCATAACACAAGGAGAACTTATGCAGAAGGATTCACTAGGGTGAATGATTTGAAAAAAAACTAGACAAAGAAGACCCCCTCATCTAGCTCAAGGAAATGCTATGATTAGGTATGCTTCATACTTTTATGGGTATTGTTATACATGAAATCAATTTGATCATAAGGCTAGAGAATTATGTAAAGTAGTTCCTAAAATGATTTCAAATTTTGGAAGCAATAATCCATTTGCTCCTTTATTAGATATGAATGTAATATGATACAACTATAACAAATTTGGTCATATTTCTAAGAGTTGTAGAATAAAATTATAATACCAAATGTATAGAATGAGAAAAATAAAAACATATCACCAATAGTAAATAAAGAGTATACCACTCCTGAGGAAAAGGAAGAGAAAGTGGAAAAGAAACCTAGGAAGGTGTGGAAAGAAAAAGAGAAGAACCCCACACAATCAATGATTGGAAAAATGACTCTTCATTCCAAAAATAAAAACCTATGGGTGATAGATAGTGGTTTCTCTAAACATATTACTGGTGACAAATGAAAATTCATCCAACTAAAGAAGTGCAAAGGATGATCAGTTAGTTTGGGTGACAATACTGCAGTAAAGATTTGTGATAAAGGAATATTGAACTTAGATGGTAAAAATCCCACTAAAGATGTCCTTTATGTTGAATGATTGAAGCACAACCTACTAAGTGTAAGTTAGATATGTGACAATGGTTATAAGGTCACATTTAATTTAGAAGGATGTAAGACAATTTAAAATGGAAAAACAATTGTATAAGGAGTAAAAACTGACTAACCTTTTATTGGAAAGAGAAACCACAAATGATTTCTAGTGTTGTCATTTATGGAAACCCTAGTCAATTATTCAATTTGTACGCCATCATTTGATCATACTGACAGACAGATTGAAGATCAGTGATTATCAGTAAAGTTAAAACAGGGTATCCAATAGTTTTTTGTTCATCAATTCACATGAGATTTTTTGTTGTCACTTTGAGTTGTGGATCTTAGGGAAGGTAGTTTGGTGTATGATCTGTGTTATCTATGAATCTTAGAGCCTCATATCAATCTGCATGCAAGTTAAAAGATCCAATTAATAAATTTTTTGTTCATCAGTGTGTGAAGACTGTCTTAGTGAATGTAGCATGTTGCAGATATTCAAGGAGTAATTATTTAAGTGTTTTTCTGTTTGAGCACTTTTATTTGGGTCCTCACTATGTTGTGGCTGACTTTGGTGGATGCACATCAAATATTATTCATGATTTGAGTTGATATTTTGTAAATATTTTCTATTTTATTGAAGCTGACTTGTAGCGATTAAATCTTTAGTTGTGGATATATATAAGTGATTGATTATATCATTTTGGTGTGTGTTCAAAGCGTATTAGAGTGTGTTGCAAAAATTTGAAGGGTTCTAAGGTGATTATGCATAGTTTCACTTGTGCATTAAGGATTTTGTGATGTGAGTTAAAGCATAATAGAGCAGAAGAGTAGAATTAGTCAGAAGGTCAAGAAATCAATTGATGAGCCTAACTGGAACTATAATCAGGAATTTGTAGATGCTACTTTCTTAGTTCAAATCTTTGGATGTAATCCAAAAAAATTCTGTAAGGCAGTAAGCCTTCTTGATTTTGAGTAGTGAGCTCTAGGAAGTGTGTCTGAATGCAAGTGCATTCCCATTTTGTAAAAAATATTTTGAGCATACTTAGATAATATTGTGGATTGACCTCCACCGTGGTTTTTCCCCCTAATAGGGTTTCCACTTAAAAAATCATTTTTTCATGGTGTTGTGGTTATATGTCTTATGTTCATGCATCTTTATTTTGGTTGAATGTTATCAACACTTTAAGGATTAGATAAATAAAGTTAAAAATTGCAGAACACTGATTCACCCCCACCTCTCAGTGCTCCTTGATTCCAACAATTGGTATCAGAGCCTAGTTCCTTGGAAGAAGTTTAATAGCCTGGGGAAGATCTTGGAAAGTGTTTCAATGGATTCAAGTAGTCTTCAACAACAAATTTTGGTGGCCCTAGATGATCTTGATCAATCAAAACCTGAAGTGCAAGAATTGCAAGAAAATATCATGAATCCTGAGAGATTCATTGAGTCATTGAAAGAAAAAATCAATAAGTCTAGGGAGAAGAGAAGGGAACTCTATGATAAGTTCAAGCAGGAAGACAGTAAACGCATTGAAGATGAACAACTGAGACAAGCCCTAAAGGAAAAGATAGAAGAATGTGAAAATTTTACCAGAGATAATGCAGTCTTAAAGCATGAGATAGAATCTATTATGATGAGGATGGCCAAGGAGATTGAAGATAGAAAGAAGAATGAAGAGAATCTTGCTCAGTCCTTGAAAGAGAAATCTGAAGAATGTAGCTAAATTTTTGATGGATTCAATTAGTTGGAGCTTGAATTAGAACAATCCAAAAATAATGAAGAAGAGCTTGAAAAGCAGATTGATGATCTCAGAGATGAACTTTCTATTGAAAATGAATTCAAGGAGAAGTTCAAGATTAGCTCATCCAAGCTTGATGAATTGATTAAAAGTCAGAGGACTGAAGGTGACAAACAAGGTCTTGGATATGAGATAGGAGAAAGTTTTGGATCTGGACAAAGGAGATTTAGGCAAGGAAATTAGATGAACAAAGCTGGAACGTATCCGGTAAGGAAACCTAATGCTCAAAGATTTAATGTTTATTGTTTTTTTTGCAATAAATTTGGTCATATGGCTTCTCAATGTAGAAGCATAATGAATTCAAGTGGTCCATCATTCTTAGGTCAGTGCTATAATTGTAATAAGTATGTTCATAAGTGAACTGAATGCAGATGTGATGAACTTTTTTTATAGAGATGTCAGATGTTATAGATGCAATAGATTTTGGAATATTGCTAACTAGTGCAAATCAAGATAAAATCAATGGAATAACTAGACTAGAGAGAGAAATGTGGTGTGCTACAATTGCAACAAATCTAGTCAGATTGCTAGATTTTGTAGAGGAGGTCCCGTAAATCAAAGAAACATGCAGAAGGATGAAAAGGGAAAAGGAAAAGTCACTAAAAATTAGATTAGAAAGCAAATTAAGAAGACATGGGTGAAGAAGAATCCATATTTTGTAGGAAATGAGACAACACCAGATCAAACATATGGTAATTCCTCCTAGAATTAGTTTTAGGCCTTTGGCCTTGGGGGAGTTGTCAAGAAAATATTTTAACCCACCTGTTGGTAATTGATATCAAAATGTGGATGAGTGCAATAACTGCATTGATCATCTACCAATGTTGTTGAAACAATTGGAGAGAGTTGAGGGTCCGCAGTAGAGTTATCTTTCATAGTGTATGGTAATAGGGTATCTAGATGAGTTAGAGTAAAAGAATTTATTATGACATAAGGTTAGGTGTGTGAATGATAAAAGGTCATTTATATCTTTCATTTGTCACTTTACATTTCAAGAAGAAGAATTTTGGAGAGATTTGAAGTGAACTTTGGCAAAATTTGGTGAAGATTTAAGTGTGAAGGAGATTCAACGATCAAACCCTAATCAGGTGAAAAGGTATTTATCAAAAAAAGTTGTGAACTTGTGAATTTGAGAAAATGGTTACTCCATTGGTAGTTGATGTCAAGGATAGACCCCACCCAAAATTCAAGTGGCATCCTTTCAAGTCTATTGAGATCGAGCCCTTAGGTGCATTTTCATCTATTTTGTATGGCATCTTGCATATTGAAGATATTAGGGAGTACATTCATGCAAATATTGAGGAGTTAGGGAGCTCACAATTGTTGAATTTGTATTCAAATTATATATTTGGAGAAAATTTCAAGGTAAAGCTTGAATTTAAAACCCTAGAGGAGAAGAAATTTATACAGATAGTAAAGTTCCCTGTGTTTGATGAAAGTGAATGGGTCCAGTATGTTTTGAGTCGAGTTCATGCTGAGTTTATGTAGTTGAATCAACATTTTAAGATTACAAAAGAAGCCATAAGCGTTGTCACAGATTTAAATTCCTCTGGTGGATTGCCAATCTTGAAGTCTATGAAGAAACAAACAATTATTGATGCTACCAGTTTAGTATATTATAAAAGAACTATGACAATTGATGACATTATTGATGTGGATGTGAAATTTTCCTCGATGGTCATTGGTTACAAGATTTATCACTCTAGTCAGGATAATTCGATATCTGGTATAACTATTTATGTAGCATATCAGATGGTGAAGGAGAATGCAGAGTATGATCTATGTGAGTTACTTTGAAGCCAATTAAAGGAGAATCTTAGGAAGATCAAGAAAGATAAGAAGAATTCCTTTAAGTATGGTAATTTGCTGCTATTTTTATTCTTTTATTTCATGAATAAAGTTTTGGGAGTTGGGAAAGTGCATTGGAAAGGTGATAAGCATGTGGCTATTCAAATTAGAGACATGTTATACAACATTGGTGATATTAAGACAAGGAAAACTGTTATCTGGGGATATTTCAAGAACTTTCAGAATGAAATGCAAACAAGAGAAAAAATTCCTACTTCTATTATGGAGAAGTATAAGGACACAATTTGTTTTATGGTTGACATTGATCAATGCTTGATGGAAGTTGTTGATCCTAGAATGGTCTAGATTGTACCAATGGGTTATGAAGTTGAAGGAAACATCTTGGAACTATATGCACAACATTTGTTGAGTAAGCCTTTGGATCCAACAAAAGAGAGGTTTGGAACTTATGCAGAAAAACATATGCAAGTACATGAGCAGCTGAAGAAATCAATGATAGTCTAGAGAGTAAGGAAAGAAGTGGAAGCCTTTGCAAATAGCATTGGTATATCTGCATAAGTTTTGAGAGAAGCCAAAAGGAAGAGAGAACAAGCAAAGGTAGAAAAAGAGCCTGCTAGAACTAAACCTACTAGTCCAGAAACATCCTTTTCTTGAACTAGATCAACAAGGATCTTTGCACCTCTATCTGGTCCTACAAAGAAGACAAGTCATGTGAAAGCTCAAGCCAAGGCATCTAGTAAGAGGAAGAAGGAAAAAAGTACAAGATTTTATGTAGCTATTTCAGAAGATGAGGAAATAGAATCTGATGAAGAAGTGAGAGAAATAAAACATATGGAAGTCACTAAGGACAAGCCCTCTAGTGAAAAAGAAATAGTGAAGAAAAAGATGAAAATTGTCAAACTAGGTATGTCTATAAAGGAAGTTGAGAGAGGCATAATTAAGGATGGTAATCTTAAGCCACTATGTGAATGGTATGATACCTTTGATAGTGTTGGTCAAAGAGTTCTTGAGGAGGCTAGAATAAAGTATTTGAACAATTTCAATATGACCCTTGTTGAGATCTTGTCTCAGTTGCCTAAATAACTGTATGAAAATTTGGAAATGAGGAGAGTAAGTGCAAGAACTGAAGAAGAGAAAATGAGAGAGCGTATTCTTGCAGATTTATGTCCGATAATGTCTATTGAGGAAATGAAATCAATCCTGAATGAAGCTAAGAGAGATTTCAAGAGAAAAATAAGGGTGAACAAGTTGATGATTGGTAGGATTGAAGAGGTAGCAAAAGAAACTAAAAGAATTCTAAGGGAAGTTTTATTAAAGAACATAATCAATGTTGTCTTTGAAGAAGTGTATGTTGAATATATTTCATCTAGTTTGGTGGATGAAGAGGTAAAGGAGGGTACAGTTGAGGACACTCAGATTCCTCCTGATGTGCATGATACATAAATACCTATGGAGACTGAAGCTCATAAAGTTGTGGGTTGAAGAAAAGGAGATTTCAAGTGAAGAAGTTGAGATTCCTAAAGGCATGTAGGAATTTGTAGTTGAGGAAACCATAGTTGAAGAAAAGAAGGTTGAAGGAAAGGAAGTTCTAGTGGAAGCAAGAGACACTACAGAGGTAGTGAATAAATTTTTGGAAGAGCAATAGGAAGAGTTTGACCTTGAATTGGGTGAAGGTCCTATTAATTTGTCTACTTTATCTCCAATTCAGAAATTGAAAGTTGCATCATTCACTCAGGCGAAGGCTAGGGAAGAATTTTTGAAGTCTCACATTGAGGACAATGAACTTTTGAGTCTTGCATCTAATGATCTGGAGAGAATCATGCCTTCATATATCAAGGATCCATCTGGTTCTCCCTCCAGTGAGCTGAAGAAGCTTATTAATGATGTAAGTACTCATTTTGAGTCACTTGAGAAGTCAACTATGGTTAAGGTTAAAAAGGAGTTTGATGCTAAAAGGTCTAGTAGGTTGAGAGGAATGATAGCTAATGATAAATCTCTATTAGCTACTTGTGTGAAGAATGTTCAGAGTGCTCTATCTAAAGGTGGAAAGATCTATAAGTCATGTTTGTCTTTGTCAAAGTTTACTGAGGACAATGAGAAGAATATTAAGGATCATGAGAAATAATTAGTTGTTATTTATGATGGCTTTGATCCTTTAACTATTTCTATTGGAAAGAAAGAAGGTCAAGTTATATCCCTACTTGACAAGATAAAGATCTTGAAGCATGATATTAACAAAATTGTGGAAAGAGCATGTGAGCTTAGAGGCGTACTTGGTCCAAAGATGGAAAAAATGCTTAATGCTTTGAAGGAAGCACAAGATGCTATGGCAGTCAATGATCCGGTGAACCATAAGTCTGAAAATATGCAATCATATCTATTTTTTGGTCACATGACTATTCTAGAGAGTCTCAAGAAGGGCTAGGAAACAAGTTTGAATCTGTTGAAGTCCAATTTTGCAGATATTTTCAAGTTTGTGTAAGTTGTGGAAACAAGTTTGTGCATATGCAACAATTTTGTTTGATTTTCGGTATGCGGATTCCCCATCTTTTCCATTGATGTCAAAGGGGGAGATTAGTATAGTAAAAAATGTATATTCATCTTAGGGGGAGTTGAAGTTTTAAGTTGTGAATTGAAGATCCTTTTGAAGTTCTGAAGTTGGTAGTGTATTTATGTTGGTACTAATCTGACACTTACTCATTTTTCACTAAGTGTTGCCATTAATGCCAAAAGGGGAAATTGTTGGAAAGAGACACTACAAATGCTTTCTAGTGTTGTTATTGATGGAAACCCTAGTCATTTATTTCATCTACACATAATCATTTGATCATACCAGCAGACATATTGAAGATCAATGATTATCAATAAAGTTAGAATAGAGTATCCGACAGTTTTGTGCTCATCAATTCACATGAGATTTTATGTTGTCCCTTTGAGTTGTGGATCTTAGGGAAGGTAGTCTGGTGTATAATATGTGTTACTTGTGAATCTTAGAGCTTCGTATCGATCCATTTGAAAGTTAGAAGATCGACTTAGTGAATGTAGCATGTTGCAGATATTTGAGGAGTAATTATTTAAGTGTTTTTGTATTCAAGCATTTTGATTTGGGTCCTTACTATGTTGTGGCCAACTTTGGTGGATGGGCATCGAATATTATTCATGATTTAAGCTGACAGTTTGTAAATATTTTCTATTTTATTGAAGCCAACTTGTAGTGATTAAATCTTTAGTTGTGGATATATATGTGATTGATTATATTGTTTTGGTGTGTGTTCAAAGTGTATTAGAGTGTGTTGCAAAAATTAGAAGGGTTGTAAGGATATTATGCATAGTTTCACTTGTGCATTAAGGATTTTGTGATGTGAGTTAAAGCAGAATAGAGCAGAAGAGTAGAATCAGTTAGAAGGTCAAGAAATCGATTGACGAGCCTAACCGAAACTATAATCAGGAATTTGTAGATGCTACTTTCTTAGTTCAAATCTTTGGATGTAATACAAAATTTTTCTGTAAGGCAGCGAGCCTTCCTAGTTTTGAGTAGTGAGCTCTAGGTAGTGTGCTTCAATGCAAGTGCATTCCCATTTTGTAAAACATCTTTTGAGTTTACTCAGATAATATTATGGATTGACCTCCACCATGGTTTTTCCTGTAATAGGGTTTCCATGTAAAAAATCCTTGTGTTATGGGGTTGTGGTTATATGTCTTATGTTCATGCGTCTTTATTTTGGTTGAATGTTATAAACACTTTAAGGATTAGATTAATAAAGTTAAAAATTGTAGAACATTGATTCACCCCCCCTCTCAGTGTTACTTGATTCCAACACCTTTATAATCTCTATGAAGTAAAAGGTTAGAGTTTTTTGCTAGGACAAGTTGATGAAATTTAGTTGTGGCATAGAAGATTGGGGCATGTAAACTTTGATAATATGGTGAAATTAAGTTCAAGAGATTTGATAAGACACATGCCTAAGATAACTAAGCCTACAAATATCATTTTCAAAGAATGTCGGTAGGAAGAGAAAACAAGGGTCAAATTTCAAATAAAAGAATATTCAACCATGAAACCCATGCAATTGGTTCATACTAATTTATGTGGATGCACAAGGGTAAGAGGAATGAAAGGTGAAAGATACTTCATGTTGCTAATTGATGAATATACAATAATGACATGGGTAACCTTTCTAAAGGGTAAGTCACAAGCATTTGATAGATTCAATATTTTTAGGAAAATGATTGAGAAGGAGATTGGTAGAACAATCAAATGCTTAAGATAAAATAGAGGAGGATAATTCAAATCAAGAGAATTCATTAAGTACTATGAGGCACATGGAATTAAAAGACAATACTCTGCACCAAGAACTCCATAGTAGAATGGGGTAGTAGAGAGAAAGAACATATTAGTTAAGGACATGGCCATAAAATGTTAAATGAGGCCAAGTTAGCAGATATGTTTTGGAGAGAAGTAGTTCATATTGCAATTTATATTTTGAATAGGGTTCAAATTAGAGAAAACAGTGATAGCAGTCCCTATGAACTATGGTATGGTAAGCCTACATAAGTCAAATACTTCAAAGTATTTGGTAGAAAATGTTACATTAAGAGAGAAGAAGATAACTTGGGAATATTTGACTATAGATGTGATGAAGGAATATTTATTGGATATTCCACTCAAAGAAAAGCTTACAAATGTTACAATAAGAGGCTACACAAAATTCTGGAAAGCATCAATATCATGATTGATGAGGATATAAAGCATGTCAAATCTAGTAAAAATGGCTTTGAATTTGAATCAGATTGTGAGGAAGATACAACAAATGACAAAGAAGAAAATGAAGAGGAGAATGAAAAAGAACCATAAAAATATGTCCAAAAGGATCACCGTACAACTTAGATAATTGGTGATAAAAATGAAGGTGTTCAGATAAGGAGAAGACTTGCGAAGAACAAGGAGTAAGTGAACTTTTCTCTATTATCAAAAATTGAACCTAAGAGTTACATAGAGGCTAGAAAAGATGAGAGATGGATAAAGGCTATGGAAGAAGAGTTAAATCATATTGAGAAGAACAAGACATGGGAATTGGTTCCTATACCCCTAAGAAAAAATGTAATAGGTATTAAATTTTTGTTTAGAAATAAAATTAATGAATATGGCGTTGTTGTGAGAAATAAGGAAAGGTTAGTGTGCAAGGGGTATGAATAATTTGAAGGTGTGGACTTTGAAGAAAAAATTTCACTGGTTTCAAGATTAGAATCATTAAGAATGTTTCTTGTATTTTTAGTTTATAAAGGATTTATGTCTATCAGAAGGATGTAGAATCTACTTTTTTGAATGGAAACCTAGAAGTCTACATAGAACAACCAGAGGGTTTTTTAGCTTCTAGAAGATGATGATTATGTATGAAAATTGAAGAAAGCACTATATGGTCTAAAATAGGAACCAAGAGCATGGTATTCAAGGTTGGATTAGTACCTACAACAATAAGGTTTCAAGAAAGGTTGTGCAGACAACAATTTATACCTCAAATCGGAAGGTGAGCATATGATAATTATTGTTGTATATGTGTATGACATCATATTTGGTTGTAGCAATGACAAGATATGTAAAGTATTTTCTACTTATATGCAAGATGAATTTGAAATGTCAATGCTAGGAGATTTATCATTTTTCATTGGTTTAAAGATTGTACAAAATGATGATGGGATATTTATATCTCAAACCAAATATTCTAAGGAAATGCTTAAGAAATTTAGAATGGACGATAGTAGACCAGTTAGTACCCCTATTATAACTAGTTGTAAGTTGAGTAAGTCAGATGAGTTCCCATATGCAAATCAAACAATGTATAGGTCAATTATTGGAAGCTTTTTGTACTTAACTACATTAATACCAGACATTATGCAAGCAATATGTATGGTGGTATTTTAGGATACTCCAAAAGAGTCTCATGTCAACACAGTGAAGATAATCTTCAGATGCATTAAAAGAACTGTTGACTATGGACTATGGTATCCCAAGAGTAAATATTTCACTTTAACTACATATACAGATGTTGATTGGGCTGGAAGTGTAGATGATAGGAGAAGCAATAGTGGTGGTTCGTTTTTCTTAGGAGATAAACTTGTTTCTTAGATGAGCAAAAAGAAAGAATTGATCACCTTATCAACAACAGAAGTAGAATATGTAGCAGCAACAACTTGTTGTACTCAGGTATTATGGATGAAACAAACACTCAAAGACATCAAGGTTGAGTACAATAAACCTATCTCTATTCTTTGTAATAATTCAAGTGCAATAAACATCTCAAAGAATCCAATGATGCACTCTAGGAAAAAGCACATATCAATAAAGTATCACTTTATTGGAGAGAAGGTTGTAGAAAAGGAAGTCAACATGCAATATGTTCCCACCAAAGAAAATTTTTCTAACATATTCACAAAGCCTCTTCCCAAGGAACAATTTGGATATTTGAGGTAGCAATTGGGATTAATTTCTCCCACAACATCTCACTAAAACTTAGTGATAGGGAAATTTTATAGGGGGAGCTTCATTGTGATTATATTCATCCCTAAATATGAAGGAGAGGTAAAGTTAGATAAACATAGTTTTACAAATTTCTAACAACTTGATGGTTGTATGTTCAACAATCCACCCTTTCTCTTTGAATTGCTTGTTAAAGGGGGAGAATATTCCCTAGGGGAGAATTTCTTTAAGTCTTGAGGATGAATCTTTTCCATCGATGTCAAAGGGGGAAAATTGGAGAAATGCTCATAAGCCTCCTCAAGTTGAGAAAAGGTGAGATAGTCATGCAATTTTTTTTGCATAATTGGTATAGAGCGTTGAATGAAAAAGACAACAAAGATGGGGGGTGAATCAGTTGTATCAAATTAAAAAATAAAAAACCCTCAACAATAATTAGATCCACAAGAATTTATTAAACCCTTATTCTATTAAAGTAATTAATCATGAAATATAGATAATAGAAATTGAAATAACAACACCATACACAGGAGAACACCATATTTATGTGGAAAAATAAATGAGGTAAAAAAACATGGTGAGGATTAGCTCAAAATATAAGTAATTTCAAAATCCATACAAGGGCTCACTGCTAGAATAGGACACACTGTCCAATAGGACTCACAGCTAGGGCTCATTGCCACAAAAAGAAAAAGAAGATAGAATAGAAATGTTACATAAAGAAAAACTTCTCAATGCAACAAGGAATACACCACAATTAATCCAACACTTTCATAGCCTTGTTTGAATGATTTTGGACACCTTCAACTCACTACCTTTAGAAGTCCAACACTTTGAAGTTTATATTGCTCTGCTCAAATCCACATATATACTTCTAATAAAACATATATATATATATACTTCTAATAATATATATATACTTCAAATCCACATATATACTTCTATAATTTGCATCACATTCATCATTAACATATAGCTCACATATTTTTTTAGATCTTCTAATAAAACCACTCTTATTTATATCATCCTCAACCTTGAAACCTTCTCCAAGGTCAACAACACATCCTTTACATTTACAATTTTAAATTAGGTCAGCATCCAAACATTCCTGTAGTGGATAGGAATGAAAGTGACCCATATAAATCCTTAGTTTGGACCCAAATATGTCATAACACACCTCAACAAGCTTTCACAAGATTTTCATGTAGTGTTAACACCAGGTCGACCATTACACGTACCAAACACCATAAAGCATTAAGTACATGCTTCTTTAAATGAATCTAAAACTTTCAAACAAAAAAATTCACTTGAACATGATTTAGAATAATCCACGAACCACCTAAGATCCAAAAAAAATTCATCCTATAATAGCTTGTCAACCTCATACACACATTGACGCATGAAATACACACTATACTACACCAAATCAAGTGAAACCTTGAATTCTAAAAGATATAAACATAAGAAACTTCCCAAATCCACACAAACTAAAACCAAACTATGGAGATGTTGAAAGAATGGAAAGATTGAAGATGTTGTCATTGATGTCAACTGGTCAATTGGTTATCAACTGATTCTTGTTGTCATTAGTATCATGGATATAGGTTGTTGGCTATGTATGTCAAGGATATCAAGAAAATTGTAATGAAGATATATTCATTGATTGCTTTGAGTTTTGCTCTGTATTTTCCCCTATGTCTATGTGGTTCAGATGTGTTGATCATGGTGGTTGGAAAATGCTATATCCATATTTTTGGTTGTTGATTCGTTGTATAGTGCAAGTTATGTTCACCAGTTGTGAACTGTGGTTTATGTGTTTCTAGTTGAGGTTTGGGAGGAATGTTGTTGGTATGGATTTCTCTTCGATGAAGTTTTATGACTTGCATTTTTAGAGTTGGGCTACCTTGATTGTGTTGAAGATAATTTTGGCATCTAGAAATTTTGTGCTTAAAGGTTCTATGTGTTTTACACTAGTTTGGATGACCTTGTGTTGAACACTACTTTCAAAGTTGAAGTGTTTTGGATCTATTTGGGTCCCTATGAAGCATGTGGTTGGGTCACCCTCATTCTAATTCCACCCTAGGATGTTTTGGCACTAACCTAATTTGAATTTGAATTTGGATGGCCGACTTTGGATATGTTTCAAAGTTGAAGATGGTATAAATACAAGATGAGTTAGTGGTGAAAAATATACAAGAGCGAAGAAGAAAGATAAGTGAAAAGGAAAAGAGTAGATAGATGTGATATTGATGTTATCCAGTGAGTGTGTGTCATGTGGGTGTGGAAAATTAGTGCGAAGCCTAAATGGTGAGTTTCTAGATGCAGTGAGCAGAAGGTGAACTCTATCATTCATGCATGTCTATGAGTGGTTGTGGTGGAATCCATTTGTTGCATTGAGATTGTCTTCTCTCTATAACAAGTATTATTTTTCTTCTTTGAATCTCTGTGGTAGTGAGCCCTCTAGGTTGATAGCCTTATTGGACTATGAGTCCTTGTTTTGGAAATGGGCCTTGTTTCTTAGGCAGTGAGCCTCTTGTAATCAATTTTGTTATTCTCTATATTTTGAGTTAATCCTCACCATGGGTTTTCACTTATTGGGTTTTCCACATAAATATGGTGTTATTGTGTTATGTGTTGGATTTAAGTTTCTGCTTTAGCATTTGATGATTAATCATTTAAGAAATGTTAAGAATTAATTTTGGTGAATGAATTAAAAGATAAAATCTATGAAAACTGATTCATCCTCCCCCCTCTCAGTTGTCATATTCAATAGGAGAAATATAGATAAAATATATTTCTCCTAGAATACAGTAAAAACCATTAAATATCTAGTTTGCACACTAGTGAGCACATCTCACTCTGTACAAGATTCCAGAAACCCAAACTTTGGATATAGAAACTATTGAAAATCTTGAACAACATATCAAATCTACATAGTCATGGAATCAACATAGATGAAATGTGAAGCAAATCTCGGAGCATGTATTGAACACTTGCACAACACTATTTTCTTTGATTATCATTTTTTCTCAAAAGCACTTGGAAACCAAGTACCAGAGACACCATCTTAGCACAATACTTCATTCAACACATCTCTAGAAACTACAACAAAAAGATATCTCCATGTACTCACAACACTTCCTCACTATCTGAACTATACATTCACAACCTGCAACAAACTATTTCCCTTTTTTCATAATTTTCTCAATATCCTTGACATATTCATCATGCAACAACCTCCATCAACACATAATTGACATCAATGAAAATACCATCTTGTTGACATCAATGGTAACACCATATCATTGACATCAATGGCAACACCTTCATACTTGCAACATAGAGTAGTAAAATGGTTCAATTGGTATAGAGCGTGAATTGGAACTTATATAATTTACATAATTGGTAAAAAAAAATTTGCGCATTTGGTTTTTTCATTAATGAAAAAAGGGGAGATTGTTGGCATAAATTTTTTATTGATGTGAAAAGGGGATGTCTATGTGGTATCCTATAAGGAAATTTTTTGGCATGATGTCATGTGATCAGAGGATCAGATTCTTGAAGATTTGGAGATAACTGAGCATGTTTTTCAAATGTTGCAAAGTTATCATGAAATGTTGTCGTGAAATTATAGGAGTTTCTTCCAATTATCAAAAGATAAAACAAGATGCATATTTGATATGGGTTTCTTGAGAGCTTAATGAAGGTGTGATTTGCATAGTTAGATGGTAAAGATTGAGCTCAAAACTGTTTTATGTTTGTTCTTAGAGAGAATTAGGGTTTGGTAGATAAACCATAGGTCTTATAGTCATGGTGATGAATAGAGATAATATTTTGAAGTTGACTATTTATGGGAAGTTGCAAGTTTCTTAAGTTATCACTTAAGCTATTAAGTTCATCGGGTGACTGACCCCCTTTCCTATCAATTACTAGCCTAGAAAATATTTAAAAACTTTAATATTTCCTAAGTAATGTGATAAATATTTTCTCATATCTTGATCAATGATTGTGATCAAGCTTGGAAGATTGACGACCTCTCCACCATCCCACAGTGTGTGTGGTGGGTCCCCAGCTTGCCTTGTGATATTGCAAGCTAATAACAAGTGCACAGTGGGACAAGATAAAAATGATGGGAAATGGAAGAGAATTATGATGTACAGAGATAGGTGGAAATTGATGATTTATCAATAAGACAATTTGCATTAGTGTTGTGATTTGTACTACGCTCGCGTAGGTGACAGATGGTGTTAGCCCACTAGCCTGCTAAGAAATAGTGGGCCCATGTCTTTGCCTTGTAGGATTGAGGGCTTATGAAATGTGGTTTAGTGGGACCCTAGAATAAGAAAAGTGTATATGATGGAGATAGATGACGATGATTTAAAATACTTTAATCTGACGATCATGTTAAGTTAAGTGATGAATGAGAATCAACAGATCATGGTGTGAAAAATGTAGATTGATGTCTCGTGTTTAAAGTTGAAGATTCTTAATGTCCATGAAAATGTGAACAAGCACCTATGATGGTGACACTAGAAAGATATTAATAGGTCCAATTTCACTAATGACCAATATAATGGAAGATTTAATTTGTAGAATGGGGGCATAGGCCATGAAAATGATCAAAATCAGAATCTAATGGCATAATCAAGGGAATGCATTTAATGTATATCATTTTTTAGGGATTTACAGGTTGCCATACTTAGAAAATTCACTAAACTTGTACATCATGATTTATGTGTGTATGGCTTGGCTATGTGGTATCTTGGTGAAGAAGATACCATGAAAACCCTAGCAGAAGATATGAACTATGTGCAAATCTTGAGGTAATTTATGTAGGTCAATGAAAGAGATAGATAACTGATAATAAAAAATATGGTTTAAGTGTGTGGAGTGAGTTGCATTAAGGTTTGAGATAGTAAGTGGTTCATGTTGCAAAGAGTATTCTAAGTTTTGTGAGGTGGAAAAAGAATGCACTAAAATAAAAGGAGAGCTAAAAAATGTGTGCATGGTCTTTTGAGGTAGACAAAGAATGCACTAATAGATAAGGGAAGGTATAAAATAGAATAGATAGGTGCAGAGTAGAGAAGTTTGTTGTAAATGAAATAGTAGAGGTTTGAGAAGTTGCAAATGAGATGCAACATTAAAGTATGTTCAATAGAACAAATTGTAATATATTGCATTTTAAATTTAATTAGTGGATTCCATCAAATATCTAGCTAGGTGCTTAGATTAGGGAGTTTGTTCTTTCTTGGGGTAGGTGCTCCTAAGACCAGGGGATTAGTTTCTCCTTAGGGTTGGTCCCCTTAAAAATTGTAATTAGAACATTTGATTGTGAGGTTGGATTAGGATAGTAGATCCTAGTATTATTTCTCACAGTGGTTTTTCCCATTTTGGGTTTTCCACATATATCTTGTGTTATTTTGTGTGCATGTTTATCTCTCTACTTATGTTATTTTAATTTGCATTAAAGAGGTTAAAATAAATAAATCTACCAAATTTTTTAAGGCTAGATTTTAAGTAATCTACTGATTCACCCCCTTCTCAGTAGATTTTTGTGTTCCAACACTTTGCAACCATATTCTCCACATATGAATGAATATTTTTCATTCATCATATCTTCTTGAATATTTTCCTCTATAGGCTCATACCTCGATACATTCTCATGACATTCAATATTAGGTTCATTTATTTATGGGATAGAAGTGCCATGCTACATTTGACTTTCATTTTTTGCAAACACTTTCAATTCTTTGGAAAGTTCTTCAACCTTTTGTAGTGTCTCATTTCTTAATCTCTTAATATCTTCTTTGTTAGGCTACTCCTTAAGGTGCTAACTCTTTACTTTTTTCTAAACCTCTTGCTATACAATTGAGCCAATTTAGCACTATCTTCATTAGAAAGAGAAGAACTAGTCTTCTTTAAGGTAAATTCCCTCATTTTGGCATCCTAATCAATAACTTATTTCCTTCTAATACTTAATACATTCTTCAAATCATCAGAAAATTGATTCTCAATTTGTCCAAGGCTAGGATCAAATGTTACCATGTATTTTACAATAGCCTCTTCTATTGTTGCCTTATCTATATCATTTGATTTTGAATACATTTTAGTATTTTTCTCCAACATATCATGCTCATAAATACCATTAAATAGTGCATATAACCTTAGGGGTCTATGATTTCTTACTAAAGGGGTCTTCTCTTTCTTCTTCCCCTTACCTTTAGGAAATTTTCTTCTTTTTTGAACCTTGACTTCTTCTCCCTCACATAGATCTTAAAAGATTGCTTCTGCTTTTCAACTTATTCTTCACTATCAATATCAACAATATGACCTTTGGCCTTCTTTGCACTTGTATCTACTTGAGAGGCATTAGATCTCATTTTTTAGATCAAGTGAGGTCCTTCTTCTTCCTCTTCCTATTCATCAACATAGCTAGTATATCTCTCTCTTGTAGCTTTTTCTTTCCTTCTCTGTGGAGGATTCTATTGTGTTGCAGGGGCACTAAATTTATCTTTCTTCTTAAGACCAACTGAAGGCTTAGTTCTAGAGGATTTTGGATTAACCAAAGAGGAAGTAGAGGTTTGGAGGGACCTTCTTATTCTTGGTGTCCCTTACAAATCCATAGATAGGTCTATGATCTCCATCGCAAAAACATTTGAAGAACCAACAATCTTCTCCAACTTTGTCTTCATCTTCTCCACATTCTTCTTTATCTCCTTTTCTTTGTGCTTCAGGTGCACTTCACTAGGCTTCTCCTCATAGGTTCCAAACCTATCTATAGATGGGTCTCTTAGTTTTCCCAACATTAGTTCTACAAGAGCTATGATTACATCTACCACTTCATAGCCCATTTCTAGAATCTAGACTATTTTGGGTTCCACTGCTTCAACAATGCATTCATCTCTAGTAACCATAAAGGTAATATCATTATTTTATTTCTAAATAAAATATTAAGAATAATATCTCTTGCTTGCATTTGATATTGAAAGGTTTTGAAAAATATCAACAAATCCTGATCCCTAGACTCGTCATTTTGAAATATTCTCAAATGATCCCTTATTTATATTACAATAGGAATATTATCTAACCATACTATGTTCTCTATTTCAAGAAAATCTCTAAGAAAGTAGAATAATAGTAAAAAGATCAAATTTCCATACTGAAAAGGATATTTTTTTATTCTTTTGTATTTTATAGGTTCTTTATCAATTATTACATCAAGAGCTCACATAAATCAATGTCTAGACCCTCTTTCATGATCTATTGACCAGTATGTATAGTTTTGGTTGAGACAAAATTATCTCTATGATTGTAATATATCTTGTAACAAATCATCATCAAAGCATATTTAACTGTCAGATCATCTATGTCCTTTGCTGTTAGGGAACATTTGTCAAATTTTTCACTAGTTACCTTCATTATAACTTAATTTCTCATGACCTTCATTGTAGGAATGGGTCATTAAGAGCATAACTTGATAACCACCTTGATAGCTTGCTTTTTTATCAAATACGACATATTCAACCATAATAATTTTTCATGGATTATGCTCAATACATATCTAACCCACTCATCCACATAATAGAAGATAGGGCAATTGTTCCAAACATCTAATTTCTTTTCAACCAAACCTATGTACTCTGGTTTCAATTCAAATTGATCATCAGTTAATTGGTCCACCCAAAATTCTCCCAAATTTGCATGATTATACTCATCCATTTTCACATGGATGTACATTCTTACATCTTTTGTATGCATCACACCATATGAAACACTAAAAAATGGACCCTCAAGGCCCATTTCCATGGATTTCAAAGGATTATTCTTAAACTTAGGTCTTGTTCGTTCCAATACATCAATCACTTGTGGAGTAAACATTATGAACAACACTAGGTTTTCACAAAATACTGATAATTACCTTAGATTTTTGTAGGTGGGGTTTCATGCAACACTAGAATCACTTTTCCTTTTTTTTCTCTGCTCTCCACTTTGATTTCTCAATCATAAATAAGTTTAACATATGTTAAATGACATATAAATCCTTTTTAAGATGAACTAATCTATAGTAATCTCATTGATTTGAGCTAGGTCAAAAGATGGAAAACCTTAACTGTGTAGTCACAGTCACCTTAAATCTCTCTACAAATTTCTACATCATGATATTTTTTCACCAATAATTTCTCAACTAGTTCAACCATCTTGAACTACATCTATACCTATGTTCTAAAGGAGTCAACACCACATCTTTTGTAGGGGCTTAAATATTTTCTATTAGATCTCCCCTTGAGCCAAATCTCTTCATTTAGTTTCTAAAGGAAACATCTGCACCAAGGGATGACATAGAATCATTATTCACTTTTCTCTCTTCTTTCTTCTTCCAGATCTTATTCATCTCATTTTTCATCTCAATTGGATCCATTTTCTTCACCGAATTGGCCTTCTTTTGTGAAATGGAGGGTTTCACATTCTTGATTATGTAAAACTTAGCTATGTGTCCTAATTTTTTTTGTAAGCTATAAATTAGACCCAAGGTCATAGAGTTAATAGGAAACGAAGCACACAACCACTATATACAATCCTAGTTACTTAACAAGATCTAATCTATTCAATAAAAAATATGGAATAATAAGTAAAACTAGATTTCAAGCAATTGACATCTTCACCTTCACCATATTGCCATGGATGAATTTTCTCTTAGTTATGGGTATTCTACTCTATTACTATGAAGGTTTAATTATATTTGAGGACTACAATGATGTAAACATCTACATTTAAGATTTCATGGTTAGCAATGAACATGCAACAAAGGCTTGCTTTTATAAAAAATATTGTTTCAAATGAATGGTATGGATTTAAAGATGAAATATTAGGATCAATGGTTGAGGTATGTTGAGAGGAAATAGGTTGGATAGTTAACTAGATTGATCGATTCAATCAAGCAAATTGATTGGATAATTAGTGGAAATTTATTGATTAATCCATGTGATTGACTGATTAATTAGTGGGATTGTTTAATTGGTTGAATCAATTTGATCATACAACATATTTGATTGAACAATCAATGGGTGTGATTGATCATTCAAATGTGTGAGGATAATTAATTAATTAATATTTAGAGGAACGTGCAAAAAAAAATTGAATTAATATTTAAAAAATATTATTTATTAATAGATCATGTTGAGTGAATATTGGAGAATTATATAATTAATTTAATTTATTCTATCTAGAAGTGGGAAAGTGTTTTAATTAAATGATTTGTAACAATTATTTAATATAAGAATGGTCTTAGGTGCTAAAGAATTCCCAAAAAAATAGGTGACCCCCTGATCTTGCAAAAATATCACCGAGCTTGAAACCCTCGCAGATCTGGCAAACGGTGACCAAAATCAGAAAAACAAAAGCCAATCCTAACTTTTTCCAGCACTTTGAATCCAATGGAGATGCCCACTCTAATACCATGTTAGAAACCAAGATCAGACATGCAAACCAGAAAAGCCTTCCACGAAAGAGAAAAACAGAAAAAGCAAGAGCTTTGCATGAAGATGTACAAATAATATTATTCAGGAATTCATAATTACATTAGATGAGGCTTTCTTATAAAAGAAAGAATGCACAACCATAATCTTATCTTGAGCAACAAGATAGCTCAACAAGATAAGGATGACAACAATAAACCTAGGAATTAAAATATTACCTAAGTAAACTTATGCAAGTGTAATTAAATAATTAATTACACCAACAATAATTATTAATAACTATTTAATTAAAATAGAGGAATGAGTTAAATTAGCAGCATAATTAAATAAATAAGGTTTATTTAATTAATTAGAAATAATAATGTTTAATTGGGACATTATTATATAAATACGATTTATTTAATTAGTCACGGGTGATGGATAATTAGGACATTATTAAATAAATATTATTTATTTAATTAGTTAGAGATGTTGATTTTGAATGAATTAAACAAATAATGTAAAATTACTTAATTAATAGAAAAATCTAAAAAAATTATAATAATTAAATAATAAGGTATTATTTAATCATTTAGGGAAGAAGAGTGAAATTTAGTAAAAAGATGTTGCTCATAGGTCAGGGAAATTTAGGGTATTTACATGTTGCATTTGTAATAATTGAAACCTTTTTGAACAAGCTCACCTCTATTTATTATAGATCTACATTCATTAATTACCCTTATTTCCAAATTCATTGCAAGTATAATAGTAGCCATTGAAAGATTAAAACATCATGCCATTATTGTAACCATTCATCATCTAATTTCTACATTCACTAGCTCTATGACCAAATCTATTGCATGTATAGCACTAATTGGGAAATGGTTGAACATTTTGATTAACTCTGCTTCTACAATCTATAACTTTATGTCCAAAATTATTTCAGGAATAAATATAACCATTAGAAGATGGGTAACTTTGTTCATTTGGTTGTATGATAGGTGGTCTCTTGAAATATTTCTTTTGGTTCTGAACCTGTTTGAGATTGCTCTTTTTGTCATTCTTCTTCCTAGAATTTTTTAGAGTTTAATTTTATTTTGAAATTTATCCCTTCTCAAACCCTAATCCTTCTTTTTCCTTAGAATCCTTCTAGTTTGCAATCGTCTCATCAAGTATTGTGGAACTCTTCTTGAACTTTTCTTCTTGAATTTTTTTATCTTGAAGTGAAAATATCTTATTCAAGCTTTGAAAATTCTTCAGGTTTGTTTTTTGTTTGGCATTTAGGAAGTCTTAGACTCTTTTTCCTTCTTCAAATTGTACTTTTAGACTGGTGATAGTCTCATTTGATTGCTTGAGTTGCACATTTGTTTCTTTGATTCTTTCTATAGCTTTCTTGAGTTTCTCTCTCAACTTCTTAATACACTCATCTGCATGATTAAGATCCATTTTCAGATCTCTATTCTCAACTTCTACTTTGTCCAAATCATCAAGGGTTGATTTAAGTTCTCCTTCCATGTCAATTTCACAATCCTATTTAGTAAACCCTTCAAAGATAATTTATTTTAGAGGAATGGGATACTTCCTTGTAGCCATGTGTTCAACCTCCAAGATCCAGCTTAGTGATCAAGCTAATTGAAGGAACCAAACTCTAATACCAATTGTTGAACACCAAAAATATTGAGAGGGGGAGGTGAATCAATATTCCCTAATATTTATTAACTTAAAATACATTTCACAACATCTCATTCAATATGCAAAAATGGAAATAAACATTAAAATCATGCATCACATTAATAAACATAAGAACACTAGATTTTATGTGGAAAACCCAAAAAGGGAAAAACCACTGTGAGGATTATCTCACAATATATTATTACTAGTTATAATATATTAAAAAATAGTTCACTTCTAGGCGGACTCACTGTTTGGAGGAATCACTCTCTAGAAAATAGAAGAAGTTGCTCACTACCAAAGATTGAACATTGTACAATACATCTACAATATGTTGAAGACAACTCCAATCAAGCTTAGAAAACTGACTTAACACACTTCATACTTCACCACTTATCAACCTCTTCACACTCTTCTCTGCTCCAAATCTTGCACACACTTAATTATCTCACATTTATCTTAATAACACAAGGAATTAACCTTGTATATATACCACATCCAACAAAAACATAAATTAGGTTTTCCTAATTGATGTACCTTGTAACACCACAACCTATCAGCCCAAAAAAACAACACACACAAACCAAAAAATATACATAGTCAAATATGGGTCACCATGAGCCACAATCACTCCCATAATTTCACTCCATACTATATCCAACTTTGCATGACCCCAAAATACTTAGGTCAGATGCACATAGCAAAATTGGTGAAGTAAAACTAAATGAACCAACTATTCATCCATACCTTGACATGCAGACCAAAAAAACACTTGCCACTTGGAATGTACACAGCTCTAAAACTTATAAACACTTCCATGAATCTGTATAACAAAATATTTATCCAAGGTGGAATGTGAGGCATTCCAACATACACTCTGCACCATTGACATTTCCATTACATAGCCCAATACTTTGTCAAAATTATCTTTGACCTAAAATACATCGAGTCATGAAACATTGAATTTAGAATCTTTCAATATGCACCAACATTACCTCAAAATTGCATAACAAGATTCCTCATAACAGATTGTGGACCCAAAAAACTTGTTCTCTAAACATTGAAAAATTATACTTTGGACTTAGGAAATTATTTAACACATTTGGTCTGCTCTAGACTAACATATCTACAACTGTGTAATAAGATGACCTCAGTAACAACACCATACTAAATCATGGTCATCATTCTTCAACTATGTATTAGTGTTGATATCACATTAATGTTGACATCAATGAAAACACCATATTAACATAATAAACCATACATCCTTTTGGAACCCCTAAAAATATTGTGTTCCACTTGGATTTAAATCCAAATATAGCTAGTTCTTTGGCTTTGATTCATCATCCTCTATGCCATGGTTTTGTGTTTCCCATGCTATAGAGTTCTTTCTATGCCCTAAACCCTTGAAAAACCTTAAGTATTGCTAAACCTTGTGAAGGGTTCTAATCATTCAGTTATGTCATTGAAGTCATTCACCAGCTGGTCCCTACTACCTAGTTTAACCAGTTGTTAACCATTTGAAATACCTTAACGATGTCTATAGTTACACAGGTTAGCATATTGTTGAAATATTGCATGTCATATCCTAAGTCTAATCTCATGAAATTCCTAAGTCTTTTATCTTATAAACCTAACCGATGACCCCTTCTAAGTCATTGCTAATTGCATGTGCCTTTTAAAACCCTTAAGATTTGGTCGTTGGGTCCCACCAATTGCATTTCATTGGTTGCCCACTAGCCTACACCATTAAAATATTCATGGAAAAATGCAACGGGATAGTAGGCAGAGTGACACCTTTCCATCCTTGTGGTTGAGCCTACTAGTTTCATAAGGTAGTGATAATGAAAGGTATTAAAATTAGTGGTTAAGAGACAATCTTGAGAGTTGAACTTGGTTGTTCCCCACCAACCCATGAGGGACCCATAGGAAAGTATTATCTCTTGGAGGCCTAGTGGGTGTGCACCATGTGGCATCATCTGCATCATTTGAAGGACTTTAGAAAGATTGAAATATTTTATCTGATATTGTTGGAAACTATGGGAATATTAAAGAGTGTGCAACTAAATGGATTAATGTACACATGGGTAAAAGACTGGTGAGATTTTTTAATCTTAGTCATACATCATGAAAGAATGTTGAAAGCCTGGGCATAAGGCTTGGAAGTTAAAGAGTGCACATTTTGAGCTATACTAGATGAATCTAGACCTTTTCCCACCAGCCCGTGACCGTTGATCAAAGTCTTGTAGATTTTAGAGGGATAGTGGGTGAGTGATGTGTGGATTCTCTCACAATTTGTAAAGTGTTGTTGGGTTAATGATCCAACAAGGAAGATATACACTTGGTGAAAACATGAGTGGATGGATGTTGAGTTAGCAAAGGTCAAGTTTTAAAACTCCTTTGACTCCATTTGAGTTGGATATCAATACAGATCATGATGAGATTAACGACTAAAATTTAAAGTTGCCAAATTACTATCATGGAGCTATTTTGGTTCGTTCAAGCGAGCAATAATGGCAGAGTTGATTTTTTCTACAAAATTAAAGGTTTTCTTTGCCATAAAAGTTGGTTTTCAATCATTATCTTAATCAAAAAAGAATTCTAAGGTATTTGAAGTTGTTGCAGTTTGTTTTGAGCTCTCAACATCCATAAATTAGGGTTTTTCTATGTTGAAAAACCAGTAAATGCAATTCATAGCTTTGAACTCAAATTCCTTGTGAATTTCATATAATTGTTGCTATTATCATTAGGGTTACGATTAGGCTTGCATTTTAAGGTTTGAAGTTCATTTAAATTATTGTAAATTTATGAATCTAGTCACTTTTCATGTCAAGTCTTAGGCCTAAACCTAAAGCCCTAGTCTTAGCTTGTGAAACCCTAGGTCAAGTTGTTTTACTAGTAAGATGACACCGAGAGTCCAACCCCATAGTTATGAGACTTAAAAGAGACCTTTGTTCCAAGACCTAATAGACCAATTAAAACCCTCAACAAACAACAAACACATAGGGAAATTTTTGTTTCAAGGACTTGGAATGAAAGAGGGCATTATTAACAAACAATGTGCCATTAAAGATGCCACATTGCCATATACTATCTGGTCATTGTTTCAGTACAGGTTCGGTAACAAAAATGTTCACATTCTTATCTACAACCCATGGAGGCTAGATATGGGTAAATTGATTGTCCCTAATATGTATCTAGATATATACCTCAAAGCTATTACAACTAACTATGACTCTACTGTTAGGGTAGTTAGAACACATTCTGGGCAAAAAATGGTTGTGGTTACTAGCCCAAAGAAATTTCAAAGGTTTTCAAATTAAACTCATGGAGTAAGGATGTGGAGGAAATTGATGAGAAGAAGTTGAGAGCAGAATATGAAAAAGTGAGACCTACTTTCAAGGTATTAGCGTTGTCACACTTCTTTGCTATGGGAAAGGGGGAAGAAAAATTGTGCTTGATCCATTTGATAAAGGACCTTTCCCAATTAATTACTTTGCATTGTACTTCCAGAATAAATTCTATTTTCTGTGTCAAATTCTAGGATATGATCTAGTTTTAGGCATGCCAATTGCATCCATGTACATGGATGCAAATATACAACATCCCACTCTCAACACTTCATGTGATTTTTCTACTTATTTGTTAGAGTAGATACATAAGGGCTTGGTAGCTTTGAAAAATGGTGAAAATGGAGTGAGGTTATGGTGGTACTCCTTATCTAAGCACTTGTTTTTTACAAGGGTGAAAATTTATTTGGCAATGATATGGAGCTGAAAGGAAAGGTAAATGGTGTAGACATGCCAGTTCAAACATGGAATTCTCTTTTGGATAGACATGAGCAAAATTCTAGTTTTGTGGTCTTTTCCAACATTTTTTCTTCTAAATTGATGAGAGTTTTTATTTTGAATATGCCAAGGATTCCAACTAATTTGCATGATTTCCTTAGGCCTAAGGAGAGGAGGCCTAATTTAAGGATTGACCACAATTAGGGAGATGTGATCC
The DNA here is from genome assembly GCA_007258455.2 of Sequoia sempervirens. NCBI lineage: Eukaryota > Viridiplantae > Streptophyta > Pinopsida > Cupressales > Cupressaceae > Sequoia > Sequoia sempervirens. The sequence continues at coordinate 252,002,536 of VDFB02271358.1, read as the reverse complement.
CCTATCAAGATTGCACAATACTCCATGTATACAAAATAGAGGAGGAACCTATTGTACTCCCTATGGGTGTACCATTAAGGCTTGGATTCCTTGAATTCATTTGGCATCTTGGAGATGTTAAGGAAAAACATCTGGTTAACATGAGGAAAGGAAATTTCTTTCCTTCTTACACTACATTTTTAGATTTTTTTATGATAACCGGTGGATGGAAGAACCTCATTGATAAACTCAAGCCATTTGGAATGAAATGGCAGGCTCGCAAGAATCATGACCTCGAAGGGTTTATGGTATGGCTAAAGGATAGAGTGAAGGGAGGTAAACTTATTCATAACTTCTCTTTCCCTGAGGATATTATCAGAAATATTTTTGATTTCTAGATTCAAGAAGATAGAAAGATGAAGTGGATTATTTTGAAAAATTGGAGAGAGAAAAATAGGTGAAGGATCCTCAATTCAAAGCTCTCTCTTATATTAAGAATGATATATTGAGAGTGAAAGTATTTTTTTAGAATTTTGATAAAGTTGTTGCAAAATTAAAGGAGTAAAGAGTGATCCAAGATAAAGGAAAGGTTGTGATTTCTAAGGAAAAAGATTAGGGGAAAGCCCCTATGACTAAAGAAAGGCCAACCTATTAGCCTCCAAAGAAGGTGCATGTTTTTCTAGGAGAAAGAGCATTATGAAGAAGTAGCTAACAATTGCCACTCCTACCCCAATCAGAGGGGTCAAGGTCATCTTCTCCTCAGCCAAAAATTCCACCACATTCATCTATTCCACAAATCATAGAACATGATTCACCTCCTAGAGGACCATCACCACCATCAAAGAAGAAAAAAGGTTGAATCAAGTGGCCTTGTAGATTATGATACTAATGAATTTGATGAAGAGATTTGTGTTACTGAAGATGAGATGAAGAAAGGTATGCCATCTCCCCCAAAATACATAGTTCCAAAAATCTTTAGCCTCAAACTAAGTAAAGCTAACTTAAATGGGGTAAACAATTTTGATGATGTCAAGGTAGAGGCTTGTGAGAAGTTTATGAATGATGGTACCTTTGTGAAGACACAAGCTTTTCAAGAATATTTCTAGAGAGCCATGAAGGATGAGTATGTTGAAAGTGTAGACATGAAAAGGATTGAAAATCATGAATTTCCTAGGGAGGTCATATAATAAGGTTTGAGAAGACATGAGAGCTAAATACAAAAATATCACATTAGCTAAGGGAATAGAATTGGTTAGAAAAAGTGATGTGCTATTATTTCCAGAATGGTATCTTGCATTAGCAATCACCTTTGAAATAGTTATAAGGCATTATTCCCCTATATTTACCACTGAGGAAGAAGTGAAACTAGCTCTATAGGGATTAGCATTCAATGCCTAATGGGATACATTGGCTATTTGGGCCCTAGCCCCAAACAATAAGAAGTCAAAGGTTGCAAACCTAGTTGTAGGGTTGAGAGGAGGATTTGGTAATTAAAAGAGCATCTGTTATAACTATAGTAGAGATAGCTACATTCAATGCAAATGTAGCTCAATTCACAAAATCTATAGTGGAATCCCTAACAAAGAAGAGGGAAAAATTTAGAACAAAGTATAATGACATGGTAGCTGAATACAATAAGGGACAACAAAAGGTTGTTGAGATGAAACTAGATATTGCATTGTTAAAAGAAAAATTTCAATCAATGCATGCACCAAGCCCTTCACAAGCATAAATTCTTCCTCCTCCATCTCCATCAGATCAAGCACGATCTTCTCCTATCCATTCACCTCTTCCAACTCAAATAGATATTTTACTTCCTAGTCCTAGTGATGTGCCCATTACACAGTCACCTCCAAGTACATTATTTGTACCTCCTACAAAAGAAATAACAAAGGAAGAGTTTATGGAGAAACTCAAAAATTATGAGGATAAGTGCCAATGATTTGACAAATCAATAAATAAAAGTAACATGAAGATTGTAAAAGTTGTATTGGAAAATTTGAATAAAGGGATTGAGAGGAAATTGAATAGTACTCATTCAAATTATTCTTCCATGTTTGATGCAATAAGGAATTTTGATAGGGATAAGGAAATTTCCATCCCATTGATGGAAAAATGGATCCCTATATTCTAGTATTTGAGATATATGGCAATAGGATTAAAGCATGATGTAGATAAGCCATCCAACATTGTCCCAACCCTTAAAATTGTGAATGGAATTAAGGAATTTCAAGGGTTGATTGAGCTATTGGAGAAGAAGATTAGGGAGCTTGTACAAAAGTTTGATGAATGGGTTTTTCAATTTACTCCCAGACATTTTGAATGAAGATGGTGAAGTCAATCCTCTAGAGAAATGGAAGGATCAAGTAAGAAAGGTGATTACAACTCAAGAAGAATTGATTTGTGATGGAGTTTATCTTGAAATATTGAAGAACAATATTGATAAGATCTCTCACATAGGTATTTTCCTTGAGTTTGACAAAGAGGCCAACCAAGTGGTCATGAAATATAGTCCATATAGGGCCAAAGCAGATGAGGTCATGACTTTTTATTGGCCTTCTAATGAGGATTTTTAGCTTTGGAAAAATAAATATGTTGATATTCTAGAATTGTAGATTGGTGCAGTGGTAGAATAGTAATAGATTTTGGTCTTCTATTTTCAACAATAAATGGTTTGTGGTAAGGAAATTTGTAGTAGGAGAAGATAAAATACATGGCCTAGAACCAATATATATTAGGCCTTTGATATATCAACTGTGGCAATGAAAAAACATGCCTTTTCCTTGCTTGATTTGGTAATAATTAATGATAAATTAGACTTATTATTGCATTGATCTAGCATTGTGATGTATTTTACATATCCACATTAGGTCTTGGGCCCTTTTCAAGCTAAATAAACCTAACTTTTCCTTAATTTAATGTTGTAAAGAGTACTTATTTACACCTTCACATTAAGTTTATGGCCCTTGGATCTAATGTTTCCTTAATCTAGTGTTGTAATATGTTGTACACATTCACATTGGATTTAGGGCCCTTTTAAGTTAAATTGACTTGATTTTTCCTTAATTTGATGTTGTAAATGTATTTATTTACACTTTCACATTGAATTTTGGAACCTCTTGCATTTATGACCTTAATAACATCATTAATAGGCCCCTAAGACCCTATATTGTGCATCCCAAGCCATATTTTAACCAAAATCCCAACATAGACCTCAAATAAACTTAATTTCTCATCACCTCGACACTTTCTCTCTCTGAAAAGGCCCCGTGGGACCCATACACCACCTTGGGAATATGAGTCCCACCCAAGTGGGACCCATATGCTATGGGTGGTGTATGAGTCCCATTTGGATCCTTTTTCAAGTTTTGAGTAAGAAAATTGGATTTTAAGTTCAAAATTCATGAATGTCAGCTTGTGGGATTCAATTAACAAGATATTAGATGGGTTGCCTATATAAACAAGGTCTCAAATAATTATTTCAATAAGAATTCATGGTATCAATTCAAGCACTCAAGAGTTAAGCATTCCAAGACCTTACAAGATCATCAAGAGTGCATTCAAGATCATTTTGTAGCAATTCAAGATCCATCATCATGTCAAGGATATCAAACATCAAGCATGTTATTGAGCTAGTGTTGTGATGTTGCATTAAAGATCCAAGGTCAAGCATTATTCTACAATTATCTCAAGATTCATACCTACATCCGTCATGGCCATTTCATGTTAGATTGCAGATTTACAAGAAATCATTCAAGGTATCATTGTTCATGTTTCATGTTCCATGTTCCATGTTTCATGTTTCATTTCCTTATTTTTAGCCCCCACTTTAGTGAGAGGATGAACTTGCTTCAAAGTCACACTAAAGTAGACATTCAAGAGGGGCCCAATTGTGCTAATGTAGATCATCTAGGATAACAAAGATCAAGGATATGGTCAAACCTCTAGGGTCCAAGATCCTATGTCAAACCAACATAAGCACAAAGGACATGCACAATGTGTATGGTATGCAACAAAACAATATACAAAAACATGCAATGTTAATGACTAAAGGAAGAAAGAAAAACAAAAGGAACAAGCAAAAATAAAAAGAGGTGGATCAAGCCTTGACTATTTGTCCAACATGATGGGGATTAGATCTAAGTTGTTTGTCTAAAAAATGCACACTCACTCTGAGGAAACAAAACTTTAGGTTTTTCATTGGGTGAGTAATCTAAGAAGGTAATACACATACACAAATGGCCGGTATGCACTTACACACACGCGAGTGGCTAAAGGAAATTCATACCTTTGTTCAACTTCCCATCAAACCATACCAACATTATACCTCATGATAACTTTGATAAGGCACCACACAACAATGATCTTTGAGCTTCATGAGACAAGCAAAGCTTTGTATGCTTGAAACTTGTGAACAAATAGGATGATTCCACATGCATGCAAAGTTTATTATGCAAGGTGGCCATATAATCAATGTTGTTAATGTAAGGTACCTTCAAAGGTATTTTTCATAGTTCATGTAAGGTATCTTCTTAGGGAACATTTTTCCTAATGTATCCAAGAGAGGAAAAGAAGAAATATCATTCCTTCTAAGGAAATAAAGCCCAATGACACCACCAAGAAAATGACACATTACAAGAAGAAAGAAAAATCGCACAATGAAAAATGAAATTCGATGTAATGTCACAAGTGCATCAACTTAAGGCATGTTGTCCACATCCAAAACTTGCTCTTATATGTTCATGAAAGGAAATCAACTAACCAAAAGAGACAATTACAAATTACATACAAGGAAAAAGGCTACCTAACTCCTTGCCCTCACTTAGTGTAGAACAAGGATGAGTCAAAATAAGTATTAGTTGGAGGAAATAGGTGCTTCAACACAAGGAAGATTAGCACAATCCTTAAGATGTTGAATTTTGTTATTTAAAGCCCTACGTTCATTAGTAGAATGACCATGAACTCTATGATATGCATAAAATGAATTCTTGTAATGAAATTTCTTTCATGTTCTTGGAGGGAGAGATATCAAACAATCTTGGAGGAGGAGCAAAAAGATACTCTCTTGATCAATAGTAGAGGATGTTCATTTATTTGTGCAATATGTCATACACACACTAAATTATAAGGCTTTAGATGAAAATGGAGATAAGGATTGTAAACCTAGATCTTTCTTGAAAGAGTATGGTATGTCAGTTTGCTTCGTGTGTTCATTATATCCATGTGTAGGAGGGAGATGTTTTCTGATTAGGATGATGTCTGGGTTGAGTGTAAATGCAGTTTTCAAATGAAATTAAATGATGCAAGATGTAAAAATGCAACCTATATGCACTTTCACTAATGCAACATTTAGAAACCCTATATGCCAATTAACTAATGTAAAAACTAATGCAAATTCAATGCAAGCTAAATGTAGGATGATGATGCACTCCAAATAAAAAAAGAGGTGTACATTCCAATTCATCAAAATGTGGCAATGAAAATGGTACACCCCACCTTTGAGGAATAAAGCACTAGGGTAGGGTTCCTATTTCACACTTGCTACACTCAAGGACACCTTAGAGATCTCGAAACAAATGTAGGGAGGGAGAAAGAGATATTGCAATATGGTATCCTAGGGTCAAATTAGAGACTAATGAGGGGTTCAGCACCAAGCTAGAGCTTGGAAAGACAAATGAAATGGAATATCTAATGTTAAAACCTAATGATGCATGCAACTTGAATGAATGACCTAGAAATGCATATAAAATAGAGAAAAAAGGAATGAAATCATAATGGTGTACCTAGGAACTTGTGAAGACCTAGAAATAACTTTGAATTGCTAAAAACACCTAATTTAGAGCACACTAGGACTCTTATGCTACTTCTTGTGTATCAATCCTAGATCAGGGTTTTTGGTCTAGAATTGGTTTATGACACTATAGATTTTAGATCTGCAAAAATCTTAAAAAATTCTTGTAGTGGGACTCATACACCACTCCTAGTGTATCGGTCTTGTTCTTTTTTGGGGAATTAGGGTTTGGATCTACTCTTCAATCTCTACTCTTTATCCTTGACCTAATTTATGAATCTAAAACTATAGATTTTAGACTTGTAGGTGACTTTTTGTGAAGATGAAAACCTTGCAAGTAAGGTTACAAATCCAACAACCTTCTCCAATATTCTAACCTAATCTTCAAGGGATATTCAAAATCCAAGCACCTAGATATGCAATAACACATGTGGAGAGAGAAAAACTTGTTGATTTGTTAGTAAATGGGGGTTTTCCTTGGTCAAACCCCTTTGAGGTAATTATACCAAATGATGAGATAATGAAATAAGGACATGAAACATGAACAATGATACCTTGAATGATGTCTTTTAAATCTACAATCTAACTTGAAATGGCCATGAAGGATTTAGGTCTCGATCTTGAAATAAGTATAGAATAATGCTTGACCTTGGATCTTGAACACAACATAACAACACTAGCTCAATAAAATGCTTGATGATCTTGAATTGTTGCAATAAATGATGAAGAATATTTCCCTTAAATGCCTTAGAAATTATCTTGAATGCTCTCTTGATGATCTTGTAAGGTCTTGGAACACTTAACTCTTGAGTTCTTGACTTGATATCATGATTTCTTATTGAAATAATGATTTGAGACCTTGTTTATACAGGCAACCCATCTAATATCCCATTAATTGGATCCCATGGGCCAAAATTCATGAAATTTGAACTAAAAATATAATTTTCATGCTTAAAACTCAAAAAAGGAGCCAAATGGGACTCATATGCCACCCTTGGCATATGAGTCCCATAGGCCCTTTCTGGAGAGAGAAAGTGTCGAGGTGATGAGAAATTAAGTTTATTTGAGGTCTATGTTGGGATTTTGGTTAAACTATGCCTCGAGATGCACAATATAGGGTCTTTGGGGCCTATTAATGATGTTATTAAGGTCATAAATGTAAGAGGGGCCAAAATTCAATCTAAAAGTGTAAACAAATACATTTTGCAACATCAAATGAATGTAAAATCAAGTCATTTTAACTTAAAAGGGCCCTAAATCTAATGTGAATGTGTAGAGTACATTACAACACTAGATTAAGGCAACATTAGGTCGAAGGGCCATAAATTTAATGTGAAGGTGTAAATAAATACACTTTACAACATTAAATTAAGGAAAAGTTAGGTTTATTTAACTTAAAAAGGGCCCAAGACCTAATGTGGATGTGTAAAATACATCACAACACTAGATCAAGGAAATATTAAGTTCAATTTGTCATTAATTATTCCTAAATAAAGCAAGGAGAAGGTGTACTTTATTTGTTTCACATCAACATTCAGATATTGTATTCTCCTCATTTCAAAGTGATGATAAAATGGGTTGTTGATGTGGAAATTTTTTGGTATATTATTTTCTTCTCATTTTGGAAGCATGTGAAAAAGGTGTTGTAGCTCGTGGAAAGAACATCTTCACTGGCTAAAGATCCATGTGGAATGCAAGAGATATCTTCATTAGCAAATGGGAAATAACTCTTTTTTCATATGGACATCTCCCTCGAGTTTTGGAAAATATAACAGTCTTTTGAATACAATTGTAAATTTCAAATGAAAAAGTGATGTGTACATTGGCCTGAGGCTTTTTTTGCTCCCTTGTTTTTATAAAAGGAAATTTAGGGCCATTTGTATGGGTTGTTGATTGATCTTAGAGAGAAATTTTTTAAAGAGAAAGTAAAAAGAATAGAATAGAGTTTTCATCTAGCTTATAAGTCTTTTGTTTCTATAAAAAAATTTGATAATAGTAGTAGCATTGGAATATGAGGAATGAAATATCTTTAAATCCAATTCTCTCCTGGTGTATTCATCTTTTGAATTATCAATGAAATAATCAATGGTTGTTTCAGTGATCCTCATTATGTTATGATGAGTGTGTGGTTTTTTATTTTTCCTCATTCAAATAATTAGTTAAAATGCTTAGATACAATCATAGGTTTAGATGATTTGAGTACTAGGATATGATAAGGAGTTCTAGTTTTGAAATACTCAAGTATAATGTTGTAATGTAGTGTTATGAAATCTTTGTAATGCTTAATGTTAACTTGTTGTGAAATTTAGTTTGCATTTAATTGGACTTAGAACCCTGGATTAAGGGACTATTATGATATTTGTGTTTGTGTTGCAATGTTCTGATCATTCACAAACAATACATTCAAATCACTTAATCTTTTAAATTCCTCTTGAAATGTATTTCAAGTTATATCTATCATCCTCTATTGCTTTTGAAATAGTTAATGTGTAAAGGATTTTCTATATCTTTCTATTTATGTAATTTTCAAGCAATTATAAGTAGATCTTATCTATTATTTGTAGTGTACAAGCTTAATTGGCATAGAGGATCTTAAAGTACATTGTTTGGGATCACCCTCCTAGGTTTTGCAAAGCTCAAAGTGTGGGAGGAAAGCATTTGAAAGCTTTCACTTGTTCATTGTCCAATCCCTCCAATTAGCTAACCATTGGAAAATGACAATTCCATAGGCTATTTTGTGACATCAGATTGGTTCATTAAAAACAACCAACACATCCATCAATCTTCTCGATGGCAAATAAACTTCCAACACTTTATAGGATGGAAGAGGGGGAACTACAACATACATGCTAGGTGGTTGGGGGAGGATACCTTGTTTAGATCGAGGTTCATTCATTATTGATTGGGTAGGAGGAATAACCATTGAAGTCACTGAAGAATGAGGAACCTAAGGTGAGATATTACTAAGGGACAATTCTACTATATAGTTAGCTTTAAACTTTTGATAAGACACAAATAAAAAATCTTCACGCAGTTGAACAAGTTGGATTGGTTGATGCCAAAGGTTTAAATCCACTATGGTATATAGTATGTATTTTATATTCATATGGAAATTTAATAAATTTTTGAATAAATGATGGGACCACATTCATGGAGCTTAGCCATGGATTACCTAACTTCACATAAAAATAGTCCAACAATGTGATTACTGTAAAGGAAACATCTAATTATTTAGGTCCAAACTTAACTAAAAGAGTTATGGAACCAATCATAGGGTGAATAGAACAATCATGAGCCTTTAATAAATCTTTCAATTATTTGTAATTTCCTTTATAGATTTCATTCACATATAAGAATTCTTTATTGATCACGTTTACTTCACATATGAGATCAATGTGTATTCTATTTGTAGGTTTATCATTTATTCGACCATTGAAATAAAGAGGACCATCGGGTGTAGTTATAGAAGCACCAATATGTGTGAAATAAATGTCAGGAAAAAGATTGGTTCAAAAATTACAACGTTGAACTTCAAGTATGTTTACAACATTTGATAGATCATTATCATTTTCTTCATTATCAATATATTTTAAAAATAATTATAATGAGCTAGAAATGGGTTTGTAAATAATTGCAAGTTTTGGTTAGGTGAGGAAAATTATTTTTTCCTTTATCATTGAAACCAACCAATTGGATCTAATTAGAATCAATGAAGTATTGCACTTGGTTCTTAAGATGCATATATCTTTCTTTATCATGTCCAAGTGTACGATGATATTGTCAAAAGGATTTTGCATTAAAGTTTGGTGGTAATCATGGTAATCATTATTTATATCAATAAGCCTAATTAGAGGAATTTGAATCATATTCTTCTTTAGCATCTACAACATAGTTGAATGGAGAGAATCAGGTAATTATGAAAATTGTCTCTTAGCCTAAATTGATATAGCATTATCGTTGTGGAAGCTACTTGCATTTCAATGTTATTAGTGGCTTGAGGATTGTGTACCTTTATGAAAATTTTATTTTTTATTTTTAAATGATCGATAGTTGTCTTGACACATGACTTCAAATTGACTAGTAGGAGTTGATGAAGGTGTACCTTCATATTGACTTACCAATATTTGATAATCATGAAGTGTTGTACATAAATGTGTAAATGGTAGAAATTTCATCAATAATATTTTATCACTAATATTAGCTTGTAAATTTCCTATGAACACCCTTTGAATATTAGAATCTAGAAGAATATAGGATATTTTGAGTAAAGAGCTTGGTATCATCCCATAAAGTCAATCACCTTCTCCCCGACTTCTTGTTTACAATGAAAAAAATCCATTAATGTAACTTGAGGTCTAATGTTCACTTGAAAATGATGAATGAATTCATTAAATAATAACATAAGGGACACTATCAAGTTATTTTGCAATAAACAAAACCAATCCAAGGCCACATATTTTAGTGATCTAGGAAAGAGTTTCACTAGGAGCACATCTTCAAAATGAAGTCACTACACAAGGGAATAAAAGTTGACACATGGTTATTAGGATCTCCTTTAGCATTGTAGTTTTCGAAAAGAGGCATTTCAATGTTTTTTCATATGACTGTCTTTAGGATGGAAAATAAAAATGGACTACATATAAGGTACATTAGTCTTGAAACACATATCTACTAAGAGGGCGGGTGGATCAATATATCAATAAAATTTATCTTTTAACACCTCTTAAAGTAGATTAAAGATAATGAAAAGATCACACACACACATAGATGCACATAACATTAGATATACATGGAAAACCCAGTATGGGAAAAACCACGGTGAGAAATGTTGCTAGGATCTACTATCCTAATCTAGCCTCACAAAGAACCTCATTGGTTACAATGTTTAAGGGCACCAAACTTAGGGAGACACCAATCCCCTAATTTAAGAGCACCAACTCTAAAGAAGAACCTACTTCCTAAATGAGCACCAAATTAGCTTTATGATGGCACCAACCAATTAAAATTAGAAAGAAATTGTGGAGCTACAAACTCTTGATTACAAGTGATTCAAAAGAATCCAACTCAATGTTACAAACTTTTTCTGCAACTACTCGTTCTTTGTTTTTCCTCTCTAAAAAAACTCTCTACCTTTATTGTTTCTAACCTTAGCAATTCCTCTCTCCTCTCTTCTCTTCTCCCCTTTTCTTTTTTCTAAATCACTACACTACACACAATATGCATACCCTAGATGGTGTTTTCTATAAATCAGTCTAGGTCTACCTTCATACAACATACATAAACTTTTTTCATTCTTTAGCATGCATCATCAATTAGTCTCATTCTTCACCAACAAGAATTTTTCTCCTCGAGCCAAACACCACCGACCTCATTCAATGAATTTGCTATATTTAACATATTGAAATCTTATGGTTTCATTCGCTTTTAATGCCCATATTTTCATGATCAAACTATTCTAGATTTCATAGCTATCTTTGTATTTATGGCACTGCCTAGTTCTTCCAATCATCAACAAAATGTAGCTAGAGTGATTAAAATGATCAATTTCATTTTTTGTGCCATATTTTTATTTGCCTAACCATTGTTAAAATTGGATCTTTGAATGTTGGTCATAGATCTTGTTTTTCACACCATGACCTATTGTTTATTGTTTAAATGCATTAAACTACCTGATCTAAATAATAAATGATATGTGTCACTTCTCACATTTATACATTGGTCAACATTGGGACCCACCAAGCTTCATGCATCATCTACTTTTTTGACCTTATTTTTCTGTTTCATCCAGGGTTGGGTGTCACTAATACCCCTTACCTCATACTTAAAGTTCGCTGAAGGAATTATGAAACAAGTCCAAACACCATCATTTGATCATCAATACTCCTATTGGGTTTTGGCCATTGACCTTACCCTTTACCTTCTATCATCTTCCACTTCAATCACAATAAATCTTGGATTCATTATATGTCAAGGTTTACTCTTAGCACTTAAATATTTTTGTCCTTTTGATAAGGCATAATAATTCCTTCTAAACCATGATCTCCAAAGCCTTTCAAGTACTGATCTTTGACCTTTTACTTCCTTCCTTCACTAAGTATTAATCTTTCATGCATCGACATTTGGGATTCCATCTTACCCCATTCTTAAATTTCTATTAAGGTTTAAACATTAACACCAAGCTCTGATGCCCAACATGATAAGGCATAAACCATCTTACCAAAGCTTGAAACCTTTTAAAATTAAGTTTCTAACTTCTTTTCCTTTGTGCATTTGGTATGAGGTATGACTGAAGCCCAAAGTTTGAAACCTAATCAGACTTAGCTCAAATAGTCTTTTTTCTTCATTCTTTATGAAGTGATAAAAGGTAAGCTCAAGTCTTGATGTACAAAACCATATTAGACTTTTCTCAAACACTCTAACTCTTTTCTTCTGTAGCAAGTGATATAAGGTAATCCCAAGGCCCTAAACTTGAACTTTTGCAAACTCTTAAAGAATTGCACTACAACCAATATTTTTGATTGAATCCATTGACATCAATGACAACCTATGATGCCCATTGAAATCAATCAATAGTCTACCCATTTGATATCACTCGGACATCCTTTTGACATCAATAACAATCATAATTCCAACAATCTTCCCCTTTTTCATTTATGGTAAAAGTAAATACTTTGTACAAACAAATGGCTCTATAAATGCACACTCTACTCAACCTTTAACATTGATCATTTTTTACAACAACCATTATCCCCCTTAGGAATATCTCCCCTTTGATAAACAAAGATATAATTTGCAACTTTTATCCCACTTTGACATCAATTGCAAAGGGACACTATCTAGACACCTTTCTTTTACTAATGTTCTCCCCCTTTCACATACCATGCAAAGAGAAAGAATGTGTCCAAACATTTAAAACCATCAAGTCTTTATAAATTTGTAAAACCAATCACACTTGGCTTGAATTCACCTTTACTTCCAACGATGCATGAATCTTCTTGTGAAGCTCCCCCTAGACTCATTCCCTATCACTAAGAATTAGTGATGTGATGTGGGAGAAATCACTCCCAATTTCTACCTCAAGTACTCAAATTACTCTTGGGAAGAGGCTTGGTGCATATGTTTACAACTTGATCCTTTTATAGTGTAGTGAAATTCATAACCTTATATTTTTACACTTGTTTGGGGCCACCTTCCTTTATCTATGCTTCTTTATGGCTTAATTAGTCATATTTTACATCAACAATCCCAATTAATTACATCTTTTTCTTAAAAATCTAGAAAAAAATCAAAAGATAAATGATCATTTAATGTTTCTATTTGTGTCCCTGATTTAAGGATTGGGACTAAAATGCCATCAACGACATCTTTGTCCTCCATGGCTCTTGAGAACCTGATTTTGAATACAACTAAAAAGGTCCCTTTTTGGAGTCTATGCCTCAAAATTTGAATCTTGGGACTAATATGCCACCAAGGGAATTTTTGTCCTCCTTGGCTTATTTTTGAGACTTAATTTCAAATTCTAGCTAGATTTGGCCTCCTTTATTTAATGAGTTCATATGCCAGCTTGTTATGGTGTAATTTTGAGATATTAAGCATGAATAAGTATAAATACAAGGTTCCTTCACTCATTTTAAATCAAGTATTTTGTGAGAGCATTCATCATAGAAAGTTAAGTTCTCAAGATAATTCATCAAGCATTTCGATCCATTATCAAGATTCAAGTATCTTGTCAAGGGTTTAGTGCATCCATTCATGTGGTTGAGCCAAGATTTTGGATGTAGCATTGAAGGTCTATTTGCAACCATTGTTACATCATATCCAAGAATCCAAGATCTACATTCTTCATGGCCACTACATGGTAGATTGAAGATTTGATTCACAAGACATCATACAAGGTGATATCATCTACATATTTCATGTTTCATGCTTCATTTCATTCATTTCATCATTTGGTTTAATTACCTACAAGGGGTTTGACCAAGGAAAACCCCCATTCACTAACAATCAACAATTTTTTCCCATCTTTTGTGCTTGTATTCACAGATCTAGGTTGAAGACTTGAAGATCCTTCAAATTGCAAAGTTTTCAAAGTTGCAATGTTGCATTGCACAGTTGTCATCTTCATGGAAAATCACCTACAGGTCAAATATGGAAGTTTCAGGACCTCATATTTGGAGAGAATTAAGTGTAGAAATCATCCCTTAGGACCATATTTAGAATCTTCAAAAATTTTGAACAGGAATAATACACCACCTTGGGCATCTTAGTCCTCCATAAGGTATTTTTCAAATATTCTTCAGGATTCTATTCTGACATCTGAAGACTCTGCATTTTCCTCAAAAAATAGCAGTGGGACTAATACACCATCTTGGGTGTCTTAGTCCTCCTAGGAATATTTTGAAAACTTCTTTGAATTTCCATAATCCTTATAACATCTCCAGACTTCCTAGGTACACATACCTTAACTTGGTGTAGATTAATTTCATCATTTGCAATCATTATTTGGCTTACATTTCTTGATTTTATGAGTTAAAAGTTAAAGTGTCTTTTCCATGTTTTTTTCTTAGTGGTGAACCCCTTTAAAGGCTAAAAGAACCCCCTCCTAGGTCCTTCCTAATTGTGAATTGAATCACCTTGTGAGGTTTTTAGTCAATCTAATTGGGACTCCTAGGACATTAGTGAATGATTAGAGGAAAAAATGTGATACCTCTAAGAGTATCCATATTTCTCCCCATCATTTTGGTGAACCTGACTCTTTTGAGCATTCATTTCATTTCCGATTTGGAGTCCCTTAAAGTCCTTAGATCTATATTGTATTCATTCTTGCATTGCATCTTGCATTAGTGAAAGTGTATCTAGGGTTTATTGCATATTTCATTAGTGAAATTGCATCTAGGGTTTCTCATATATGCATTAGTGAAAGTGCATATAGATTGCATTTTTTCTTTCTTCCATCTTTTCATCTCATTAAAAAAATGAAAAGTGCATTGTTCATAATATTAATTGCATATAGGAACATTATTATTGCATTCACTTTGCATCTAATTGCTTGTCAGTAGCTACTTTTTCTTGCATTTATTTGCATAATTTTCTATATCCAAACATCAAGTCCCTGGGTAGGCAACCTGGGAGCACTGTTATCAACCCAGAATTGTCTATTTTTTTGTAAAATACCTCACTGGGACTGAAACACCCTTGGTGGCATCTTAGTCCCTCTCTATTTTTTCTGTTACAGTACCTTGTCTGAGTAATTTTCTATCTATTTCACCTTTTTAAACCTTCATATTTCATCAGGAGGACTAAGATTCCATCCCTGGCATCTTAGTATTGATATTGCAGTTTTTAGGATCTGAATCAACATTTTTGTGCTTCTATTTGTTGGCATTGGTTATCTGTTTCAGTGGATTGACTTTTTGTTTCATGAATTTTACTAAATCTAGCTTAAATTTCTTTATTTCATGCATTTCTTATTCCATTTTTGAATTCACAACATTTCATTGCATAAAGTATTTAGTAAATTACCTTGATTGAAGTATGAAAATTACATTTCATTCTGGGCCTTTACATTGCGTTGCATAGATTATTATTCAAAAAATTTAGCTTCGGTCTTCTACAAGTTTGCAAAGAAAAAGTTAGTCAATAAGCATGTTAGTCATTCATTCAATGCATTCCCTAGTTATGAGTGTCTCTTAGTGCAAGAGAGTGAAAATGTCAATGTTTTCCTTAAACTTACATCCCCTCCTATCTCTCCTATTTGTAAGGATGATGTGTTAGAAGAGAATACAAACATAGATAACCATGATGATCATAAGTATACTTCTCTTGATACCTCTCCTTTTAGTGATGAATGTATCTTGGTGAAAGAAGATACAATCATTGACAACCATGAAGGTCTTGTTTTCCCTTCTCCTCATTCCCCTCGGGAAGATAGTATAACAATAGAAGATGAATTCAATGCTACCACTTTACTTAGTTTCCATTCATCTCCCAACACCTCCCCTAATTGCAAGAAGGCTTTAGTAAAAGAGGATACAATCGTGAACGATCATGAAAAGCACATTTGTGAGGAGGTTATGTTGGTATCAAGAGATCTAATGATTGAGAGTTATACCATTATTTCTCTCCTTCATAATGTTCCTAACATTTGGAAGGGTCTATTTGAACAAGAGGATCCAATAATTGGCACACATGAAAATCATAGTTGTCCTTCCCTTGATGCCTCCCCTATTTGTGATGAAGTTTCTTTACAACATCTAACCAAGAAATGTGATGAACCTCTTGTTTGTCACTTTCCTAAAAGCTCTAATACTAGGGTAGAAACTATGGAACAAGAGAATGATACCTTAGAGAAAAAGGATAAATTCATGAACAATCATAACAATCAAATAAAGCCTTCTCCTAATATCCCCACTATTTATGAACAAGAAAATTAAACCATTGATAGCTCCCTTACATGTGATGAAGTCATTTTACAAGAACAACCCTTGAATATCAAGAACATTTCGTTTGTAGTTCTCCTAAAAAATCTCCTACTAAGGAAGATATCACAGTGGAAGAAAATGAGCACATTGACAATAGTAATTCCTTAGATGAAGATGATGAGGTAACCTTAGACTCCTCTTCACCAAGAGATCATGAAAATAACAATAATTCTTCTAACTCTATGCACATTAGATATCCCTTGGAGTACTCTCCTCAGCCTAAACTTATCATTTATCCACCCTCTCACAAACCACAAGTTCTAGAAAAACCTATCCTTATCCTTAAACCACCTAAACACAATGCTTCACAATGACCAATTTATAATACCATTGCTCATACATACAACACTCAGAACAATCTAAAACCAAGACAAACACCTTCAACATCCCTACCATGGCATAATCCTATCTTGCCTAGTGCCCCTCGTTTGCCTTCAAAAATTGGAAAGGAGTATTATCTTGTTGAACAACTTAAGAAAACTCCCGCAAAGATATCCCTCTAAGACCTAATTTAGAATTCACCTAACTATCACACTATGCTTCAAAATTTCCTACATCAAGTTCCTATCACTTCTAATGCACAACCAAATGACATAGCATCCATGGTTCAAGGAATAAATGATGACATTGTTTTCCACCAAAGTGAGCTCCCTGCTTTGGAAGTGCAAAAACAATATGATGCTTTCATGATCATAGCTCAATACAATACCAAAGGGATAAAGTGAACCCTTGTTGACAATGGATCAACCTTAAATATCTATCGTGCAAGCCTTTTGGATAAACTTGGTGTTGATAAATCAAAAATTCAACTTGACTCTTTATCTATTAATGGATTTGAAAATGTGGGATGGAGTACTCACTTTACCTATTATAGTTGGAAAGGCTACCTTAAAAATAACTATTCATGTTTTGCCTCATGATCTTTCATATAATCTCCTTTTGCGAAGGTTGTGGATTCATGAGATGCATGTAGTTCCTTCTACCCTTCATCGTAAAATGAAGTATTGCTATAACAAAAAAGTGTACACATTGGATGTTGATAATGAGCCTTACAGTTTCTTACAACTCAAAACAAAAAAAGACAACCCCTTGAAAACATTAACACCAACTACACAAGTAGAACTTGTGCAACAAAAAGACAAAGAAAAACACATTGAAGAAGTCACAAAGTTATTAGAAGATGATTCATGTTCCTTAGATTTCAAACATACATTCATGGGAGAATACAAGATCATAAACAAAGATTCAGAAAAGGAAAAAGAAAAAGTAGTATTGTCAACAAAAAATTCAGAAACCCCTTCAAAAGCATCTACCTTAACCACTACAAAAGAAAAGACAACAAATTACACAACAAAATTTGAAGAAAATGACTATCAACAACCACCAAATCCTAAAGAAATGAAAAATATTTATAGAAAAGGTTATGTGCTTATGAAACAACTTGGATATAGTGGAAAAGGATGTTGTTAGCTCTCAAAAACACAGGTTTGAACCACGAAAGGTTGCCAAGCTTTCACAACATTTTAGGGTAACAGAACAAAGTTTGAAACAATTAAACCTTCTACTCTCTAGGTGTTGCTAGACCTAGGCGGGTGTACCTATAACAGATGAAGCAGAATTGACTATTGATCTTATCTTCATGCCATGAATTTGTCCATGATGGAAAATTAGAATGGACAAAATAAAACAAATCTGGTATATATTGTATACCAGTATTCAAAACTAAACCCTAATATGCTCAGTTAACAGATGTAAAAAGGTATGAATGAAATAAAATGATGAAAATGGTGAGACCAGTGCCTTATATAATATACGGAGTCAAATGAAACCTTAAACAACTGACTTCTTTCTGGAGGTTATTCAAATTGTTTGGCATATTTTGTTTATAACTAGTATAAACATACAAGATTGTGATTATTAAGTTCTTCTTACCGATCTAAATGAAATTCCCTGATTACTGTGATTAATCAAAAGGATTTAATCCTTCCTTGAAAGAACCTATCAACCAATCACATAGATACGGCAAATACGTACTGATAAACCAGACATAAACGTGTTATGTTGATCTAAATAACCAAGCAAAATCAATCTTAGAGACAACTTAAATAATTCTTTCAATAGGCACAACACAACAATTAACACCAGAATACGCCAGCAAATTAGATGATTTTCATTGATATTTCCATAGCTTCAAAACATACATCAGAGTCTCAACCTTGTGAAACATGGCATTCCACCATATTCTCTATTCTCTATCCTATTCTATCTATATCTGCAGATTGTTTTCAAAATGGACATTTATACATTGAGAATACGAAAGGACGCATCCTTTCGGAAATACAAAATACAAAATACAAAACAAAAGATAGAGAATAATTAGGCTCTATTTAGCCATAAGTGAGTCTTATTGAGGTGGTCCAAATAATCCTGATGCTCATATGTGTCCGCATCCCCAACAACATTCCGGATTGTGATTTCCATCTTGACCATTTCCTCATTTTGCTCACTCACTTCTTCCAATACTGTATCCTCTGCATAAGTTGTCTTCATGATTTCATTCAGCATTGACTCACATTCATTTTTCCACCTGGTGTCTTCCTTCAATTCACCTTTTCATCAGAAAATGTGATCGCAATTTTCTTGGTAGCTGCAATTAACCCCTGTTCATCCCCTTGCAATTCATCATAGAAATTTCGATGACAATTGATTATATGATTTGCAGCTTCAAGTGCAGAACTGCTAGCCTCATCACTTTGAGCCAACTCATGAAATTTCTCCATGATTCATCCATCCATCCTTGTGTGCTCCTTCAATGCAGCAAGAGTATGAGAGTATTTTCCCCACAATTTATTCAACCAGGATGTCAAACGATCCTACCTCTTCTTTACAATTGCAGCAATAGCATCATACTTTCCCTGAGAATAAGCACTTGACCCTACCCAGTGGTCTTTTTCCTGAGAGCCTTCTCCTTGAGTAATCATTTTGGTTGTTCCCATTGAAACACCAACCAAGTCTTTGAGTCTATCATTTTCTCTCAGCAATTTTTCATTATTTGTTTTATACATTTCCCTTTCTTTTATCAACAACTGAATTTGTGCTTTATTTAACCTTGCAATATTTACCCCAATATTTGCAGTAGCAACAGGATCAGCTTCTCCAGCTTTTAAAGTCATAACATGGCCAAATTCCTTCTTTGTATCAAGTACCACTGATTTCCTGTGGGGTGGGTATAAAGCCCATATCAACATTGATCCCTCATCAGTATTATATTTGGACCCCGCATACACTTCTATCACCTTTTCCTTATCAAGCTTGTGAGTAGCATTACTGCCCTTCAAGAAACTATCAAAAACCAATGCAGAATTCAAATCAAGGCCAGGAAAGATCATGACACCAGCACTCTCTAACATTTTCCTCCGCTTTTCAGGAGTCATATTTGTCATTTCATCATCCACACATCTTCTCAATTGAGCCAGCAATTGTGCCTCATTTCCTGAAGTAACATCATCAACATTCTCCCTTATTTCCTTCCCCTTCTGCTTGTACAAGAATGCCTTGAACTCTGGGGAATGTATAAACTCATTATCAGAAACAAATGATCTATATTCCATGTGCCTTGTATCAACATCACCACTTTCAACACTTTGTTCTCTGACTAGGCAGACATATTGTTGAGTCCTCATCCGGGATACCTTCTCTGTTTTACCCTGTGGCACATTAGCTCTTGGTGCTTCTTCATCTCCAGAAGACAATAGCTCAATATCTTGCAGCTCTTGGTTATACCTTTCAACTACCATTTCTGCTTCATCTTCATCCAGATTCTTGATCATATCATCAAAAGGATAGGGTACATGCCGATACCCTCCAAAGTTAATCCTTTCTTTGGCTGAATTGATATATCCTTCAGGGTCAAAGTTTTTCCTGGTTGGTCCTCTTTTCATATTATAATGCAGCAATCTGTCAAGGATTGAATTATATCCCTCTTTAGCCAATACAGTGAAATCACCAAAACATAAAGTACTAGGCATAAAAGCCTGCTTCCCAAAAGAACTAAATGCATCACACTACAGTAATCCAACTGTTTGACAATTTCCAAATATGCAACCCTATTTGGAACTGTCCTTGGCAAAATAAGAGGAGCATCTTCAAATCCATATACTCTGATTACTGTAGCTCCCTCCAAACAATACCAGTCTCCCCAGTTATGATCAATAGGCCCATTGAAGTCTTTAGGCCGAAGGAATCTTTTGATCTCATTAGTCAATGAATAGTTACAAGGATAATGATACAATTTATACAATGTCTTTACAAAATATTCTTCAAAATGAATGAAACTAGAACCAACAAACCTGCTGTCCCAAATAGCAGTCCACAACTGAACAGGCAATGCTTCACCCTCCTTACCAATTTGAGAAACTCTCATTTCTAGGGGCCATACCCCTAACTCCTATCCGAAATATAGCACTAAATGCATCAACAATGAATAATTTCTAAGATGAACAATAGAAGCTCCACCCTTTATAGCCATCAACCCTGAGTCAAGCTCCTTAGAAATATATGAAGCATAATCAAATGGCCTAGAATTGTGATATTGAATATCTGCTATGATAACCATTGGCACCATTGACATGAATTCAGGGGCATCCATCCCCAACACCTGACACACTAAAAAATATGTGTATTTCATATAGGGTTCAAACAAATCTACATGATAGGGAGGCCCTTCACTATCTTCTAGAGGTTCTGGCTTGTTACCCCATTTAACCCTATGAATTGGTAACCTCCAACCCTTGTAACTTGTATCCATTCTTGAAAGTTCCTTCTGCAACTCCTCACAATTAATTTCTTCATTGCAAAACCCTTCCAATTTGAAAACCTCACCAATTGCTTCTTTTGACACATGTATTTGTGGTCTTCCAGAAGGATCACATATTGCTTTATGTTTTGGATCATAATGATCAACAAGCAATTTTACCAATTCTACATTTACAAATACATTAGGGCACACCAATTTCCCTACATTCAACTTCCATGGATTACAAACTGGCTCAAAATGGTTTCTCCTATGGTAGTGGAAATTGAAAAGCTCATACCCTCTCATAGTAGTCCAGACATCACCTATGAACTTGTATTTATCATCCAGCTTATCAACTTCTACCCTAAGCTGTGTGGACCTTCTAGCTTTAGGCCCCGAACCAGGTAATTGATCAATAAGATCTTGGTTCAACTTTCGTTCAATGCCTTCATGCTCTATATCAGTCTTTTGTTTCTTTCCCCTCGACTGACTACTCTCACCAAGTTTTCTACCCTTACCCTTTCCAGAACCAGAAGACTCCATTTTCAAGCTTACAGAATCAAAATATGAAAAACAAAAAAGCAATTACTCACAAAATTCTGCTCGAGCTCCTCAGACTTAAAAATTGTCTCGGTTCTCTGTTCAGCATGCCAATTCACCAGTAATCAATTTAGAAATGAGGAATTAATTAAAACATTACTGTTTTATCCCATCGCGCCATTAATGAAGCACAAATGAAACCTCCTTTGAAACTGGCACTGTCGCATCAAATGTCCTATCGATGAGAAAATTTCAAATCTGGGGTGAAATCCATTTTCAACGTTTATTTCACCATTCGCCAAGACACTCTGTGGTCTTACCAACACCTGGAATCAACTTGATGACTATTACTCCTTTCTTTCATGTCGCTATGACAATTCCAAGTTGGGGAGATGTCACATAGACTTCATAGTGCCATACCGATATGTTTTCTTCAAAGCATTTTCCAGTCGCTAAGACATTAATGTTCCCACACCGACCGAAATCCTTTATCTTTATGCTCTTCGCCGTAACCTAGAAATGTCGGGGAGATCTCTTGCAGACTTCATCTTGTTTCTCCGAAAGTCTTCATTTAGCTTGGGTCGCCAAGACAAATTGTACTCTTGCTGATGCAATCTTCATTTCACCTGCTTCGCTATGACTTTCAAAGTTGGGGAAATGCTATGTAGATATCTTTGCGTCTTACCAAAATCACTCCTCCATATTACTCCATTTGGCAAGACTCACCCCAAAATATTCTATCATTATATCTTTCAAACCTCGGTGAAGCTCATACCGAAAACTTCCTTTTCTGGCGATGCACATCTCTATCGACATAACTTTTTACTCGGCAAGACTCTATAGCTTATCACCGATAACTTTCGAATCCCCTTGAACTTGGTTCATCCAAACAATGGCCCCTTCGCTAAGACCTTCCCCGATGCACATAAATCTTACTGAGACATTTGTTTGCAAGTCAATCAATAAGACAAAATGATTTTGTTATGAGTTCATGTCGATACCAATCAATCTGGCTAAAACAACCCCTATGTGCATTAGTCGGTATGACATTATATTCGCTCTAACATCACAACGACACCCCAGCACATGCCGATATATATTTTTCTATATACCTGTCGGCAAGAAAAAACACTTCGCTATGACTTCCTCCTGAATACTTTTAGCTTGACCGATATACTTTTACATACACCAGTCAGAAAAACATAATGTATTCGCTATGACTTCACTCTGACAATGATTCCCTTTGCTGAAATGACTCCTTTTGTCATCGAAACAAGAAAATTGTCCTACCGATAGTCTACAACAAACATACATTAGTGAAAAATCAGGTCGGGGAGACTTTTACTATGTCTTGCTGATTCGGGTCTTTTAATGAAATATGAAGAACTAGATGGATTCAAATGGATCACATGACAAAAATAAGCAAAACAATACAAAGAGGTAATTTTATGCTTATGATGAGGACTCAATGCTGGAACTCTTGGGTGCAATAGACTGTAAAAATTTCAAAATTTTACAGTTCTAATAGATGTGGTGCTAGAGAATAAGGTATTTGTGTCCCTATAGATCCGCACACACAATAAAATAATAGTGTTCTTGGTTATTGTACCTTGAAAGACACAAAGAAGCCTTCACTTAATATCAACACTATCACAAAACATCCTTCTAAGCTGACTTTAACAGTGGTGCATCCTGAACTGATAAACACTAGTGGTCTTGATGGTTATCCTTTGCAAGCAATGAAACAAACAAAGAAATCCTCACTTAATGTAAATGTCATCACACAAAATGCTAATGATTTGAATTCATTAGATTTTACACCCTCTTGTGAAGGAGAGAAAAAATCTCACAATATAAAGAGTCTTGTGTAAGTATGACATCTAATACTAAGCAAGAGATATCTTTGTCACAAAATAAAGAAACATCTTCTTTTGATCAAGAATGTATCTTGTTGAGACTCCTCCAAGATTGTTTGATCTCTCTCCCTCCAAAAACATGAAAAAAATTCTATTACAAGACTTCATTTTGTGCATATCATAGAATTCATGGTCATTCTACTAATGAATGTAAGGATTTGAGTAGAAAAATTCAACATCTTAAGGAGTTTGGTGTTCTTCCTTATGTGGGGGGAACCTAATTCCTCTAATAGATATTGATTTTCACTCTAGCATGTTTCTCATCAATCATCTCGTCTCACCCTTATCTGGCACTAAGTGGGGGCAAGGGGTTAGGTAGCCTTGTCTTTGTATGTCATTTTCCATTTCCTCTTTCAGATAATTGATCACCTTTCATGTATATGTAAAGAGAAAGAGTGGGATGTGGACGACATGCCTTAAGTTGGCTCGCATGTGACTTAGTTATGCATTTTGGGGGCAACCCTCTTTTTGTTTTTCATTTTTGGCTACTTTAAAGTAATTGCTCACAACATGGTGTTAGCAAATTCCATAAAGTGGGGGCATATATTGGCATTATTTTAGCATGATTTCATTTGCATTTTTCCTTTTCATGTTCCTTGATCTGATTTACTTTCTTTATGCAATGTGTTTTTCCTCTTGGTGGTGTCTTCAAGTTTAACTTCCTCCAAGAGCATGATATTTCCTTGTCCTCTCTTGAAAACATTAGATACAATGTTCCGCAGGATGAGACCTTGCACTTGTCCTCTCTTGAAAACAAGATGAGACCTTTTGTGCTTGTCCTCTCTTGGAAAAGTTGGGTATGATGTTCCCCAAGATGAGACCTTGTATTTATCCTCTCTTAGAGATGTTAAGTGCATGATGTCCCCTAAGATTAAAACCTCATATGAACTAAGCAAAATCCCTTTGAATATCTCTCTTTCTTGTTGCATTTTCTTTTTGTACCTTATTAATTCATGGAGGTATGGCTTTGATATGGTCCCTTGGGGCTCACCTAGTGAACAACTAGCTTCACTAGCCCATGTGAGCATGCATTTTTATTTTTTTCTTATCATATTCATGGGGGTATGACATTGATATGGAATTCCTGGGGCTCACCTAGTGGACAACTAGCTCCCACTAGCCCTTGTGAGCATTTGTTTTGTTTGCATAGTGGACAACGCGTTCCAATTGTAAACCTTTTTGGACAAATAGGCTAGACTCGGTCCACCGCATGGGATGACCATTCGAAGCTTGATTTGTGGCATTTTCTACTTTCCTTTTTGTTTTCCTTTTCCTTTTTCTATCCTTGATGGTGTATGTTGGTGATTTGATTATGGCTTCATATATCATTTGCATGTGTGTTCCTTTGTGCTTATGTTGGTTTTCCATAGGATCTTAGCCATGGGGGCTTGATCATCCCTCTTGATGGTTGTCATCCTATCTTACTAGCATTTGTGCATTTGAACCCCTCTTGATTGCATGGTTGGCTACTTTAGTGTGAGTTTGAAGCAAGTTCATCCTCTCACTAAAGTGGGGACTAAATGTAGTGTAGTAGAATGCATACCCTTGCATTTTCACATTTTTTTGGGCTTACCTTGCTTTATTTATGCTTCTTTATGGCTTAATTGGTCCAATTTTACATCCACAAGCCTACTAAATTGCATCTTTTTTTGGAAAATCACAACAAACATCAAAAGATAAATGCTAATTTAATGCTTCTATCTATGTGTCCCTGATTTGTGGACTAGGAATAAAATTCCATCAAGGGAATCTTTGTCCTCCATTGTACTTGAGACACTAATTTTGAATACACCCAAAAAGGTCCCTTTTTGGAGTTTGTTCCTTGAAATTTGAGCCTTGGGACTAAGATGCCACCAAGGGCATTTTTTTCCTCAACTTATTTTTGGGACTTAATATCAAATTTTGGTAGGATTTAGCCTCCTTTGTTTAATGAGTTCATATGTCATCTTGTTGTGGTGTAATTTTGAGATATTAAGCATAAGTATAAATACAAGGTTCCTTCAGTCATTTCAAATCAAGTCTTTTATGAGAGCATTCATCATAGAAAATTAAGTTCACAAGAGAGTTCAAGAGAATTCATCAAGCATTTGGAGCCATCATCAAGATTCAAGCATCATGTCAAGGGTTTAGTGCATCCATTCATGTTATTGAGCCAAGATTGTGGATGTAGCATTGAAGGTCTATTTGCAACCATTGTTCACATCATATCCAAGGATCCAAGATCTACATTCTTCATGGACACTACATGGTAGATTACAAATTTGATCCAAAAGATGTCATACAAGGTGATATCATTTACATATTTCATGTTTCATGCTTCATTTCATTCATTTAATCATTTGGTTTAATTACCTACAAGGGGTTTGACCATGGAAAACCCCCATTCACTAAAAAATCAACAAGTTTTTCCTCTCTTGTGTGTTTGTATATGCAGATCTAGGTTGAAGACTTGAAGATCCTTTAAAGTGCAAAGTTTTCAAAGTTGCAAAGTTGTCATCTTCATGGAAACTCACCTACAAGTCAAATCTGGAAGTTTCAGGACCTTAGATCTTAAGAGAAGAAAGTGCATACATCATCCCTTAGGACTACATTTAGAATCTTAATAAATTTAGAACGGGACTAATACACCACCTTGGGCCTCTTAGTCCTTCATAGGGTATTTTTTAGATATTCTTCAGGATTCTGTTCTGACATTTGAAGACTCTACATTTTCCCAAAAAAATAGCAATAGGACTAATATGCCATCTTGGGCATCTTAGTCATCCTAGGAATATTTTGACAGCTTCTTTGTATTTCCATTATCCTCATAACATCTCCAGGCTTCCTAGGTACACATACCCTAACTTGGTGTAGCTAAATTTCATCATTTGCACTCATTATTTGGCTTGTATTGCTTGATTTTGTGAGTTAAAAGTTAAAGTGTCTTTTCCAATCTTTTTCTTGATGGTGAACCCCTTTAAGGCTAAAAGAACCTCCTCCTATGTCCTTCCTAATTATGAATTGACTCACCTTGTGAGGTTGTTAGTAAATCCAATTGGGAATCCTAAGACATTAGTGAATGATTAGAGGAAAAAGTGTGATACCCCTAAGAGTATCCATTTTTTTTCCCATCACCTTGGTTGGCACATATTCCATATTGACTTCTAGATCTGCCACCTTTTATATTAAGAAGTGATACTTGATTAATATATGCTTAGTTCCAGAATGCATCACTGGATTCTTTGATATATTTATAGCACTTGAATTGTCACAAAGAATAGAGATATGTTCTTTGTACTCTACCTTGATGTCTTTAAGTTTTTTATTCATCCATAACACTTGAGTACAACATGCCACTATTGCTACATACTCTGCTTTATTTGTTGAAGGAGTAACTGACTCTTGATTCTTGCTCATCCATGAAACAAGTTTGTTTCCAAGAAAGAACACACCACCACTTGTGCTTCTTCTATCATCAACACTTCTTTCCCAATTAGCATGTATATATGTTATCAAGGTGAAATCTTAACTTTTGGGATACCACAGACCATACTTAACAATACTTTTAATATATCTAAAAATTATTTTTTATTGCAATGACATGAGACTCTTTAGGAGTATCTTGTAATCTTACAACCATGTACATATCTTGCATAATATTATGTCTTGATGCAATTAGGTATAGCAAGATACCTATCATTGATCTATACATAGTCTGATTTTCATTAGGGCATTCATCTTTCTTGCTCAACTTCCATCTAGTTATCATAGGAATACTAATGGCTTGTTGTCTTTTATTCCAAAATTCTTGAGCATTTCATTAGCATAATTGGTTTGAGATATAAATATTCCTTCATTAGTTTTTGTTTTCTATAGATCAAGGAAGAAAGAAATTCCTCCTAGCATTGACATCTCAAATTCATTTTGAATTTGGATAGAAAACTCTTTACACACTTTTTCATTTTTTCCACCAAAAATGATGTCATCTACATACAAAACAACAATTATCATGTGTTCATTTTCTAATTTAAAGTATAAATTGTTGTCTACATCCTTTCCTGAATCCTTGTTGTTTCAAGTACCCATCTAACATTGAATACCATGCTCTAGGTTCCTATTTTAGACCATACACAACTTTATTTAGTTTGTAAACATTATCTTCTTTTTTTGACTATTGAAAACCTTTAGGTTGTTCTATGTAGACTTTTTCTTCTAGGTTCCCATTTAAGAAAGAAGACTTAACATCTATTTGATAGACTTTGAACTTATTATATATATAGAATGCTAGAAAAATTCTTATGGCCCCCAATTTAGCAATTGGAGCAAATGATTCTTCAAAATATATATCTTGAACTTATGCATACTCTTTGCACACCAATCTAGCCTTATTTCTTATAACAACTCTATCTTCATTGAGCTTGTTTCTAAAAATTCATTTTGTACATATCACATTCTTACTTGGGCATCTTGGAACTAATTCCCAAGTTTTCTTCTTCCCAATTTAGCTTAGTTCTTCTTCCATTTATTTTATCCATCTCTCATCCTTCCTAGCTTCAACATAGCTCTTGGGCTCTATTTGAGGAAACAATGCAAATTTTACTTCTCTTTTCTCTTTGCAACTCTTCTCCTTGTTAGAACTCCATCTATGTTGCCAATAATTTTTTCTACAGGATGATCTTTTTGAACATATCTTCCAGGTTCCTTTTCATTTTCCTCTTCAAGCTCTTCATTAGCAACACCATCTTTAGACTTTGATTCAACATCATAGTTGTCTATATCAAGTTTAACATGTTTTAGATCTTCTTAAACTTCGACATTGATACTCTACAATTTTGTGCAGCCTTTTGTGCTAGTATTTGTAGGATTTTCTTTGAGTGGGGTATCCAAGGAGAATTCCTTCATCACATCTAGAGTCAAATATTCCAAATTTATCTTTTTCGCTTTTGATGTAGAACTTTCTCCCAAACACTTTGAAGTACTTGATAGAATTAAGTTTTACATACAACAACTCACATGGGGTCTTTTCATTATTCACCCTAAATTGAACTTTGTTTAGGGTATATACTACTGTATGTAATGATTATCCATAGTATACATCAGGTAACTTGGCCTCATTTTGTATTGTTCTAGCTATCTCTTTGACTGTCCTATTTTTTCTTTCAACTACTCCATTTTTTTCTGGATTCCTTATTGTAGAGTATTTCCTTTTTATTCCATGATTCTGACAAATATTCAATGAATTCATTTGATGTGAATTATCCACCTATTATATCTTAAGTATTTGATCCTTCTACTAGTCTCCTTCTCAACCATAGTTCTAAAGATCTTGAATATTTTAGATGCCTATGACTTATCCTTCAAAAAGGTTACCCATGCCATTCTTGAGTAATCATCTATTAATAACATGAAGTACCTTTCACCTTTTAGTCCTTTTTTCCTTTTGGGGCCACAAAGATCAGTATGTACTAACTCTAGAGACTTTTTAGTTGCATACTCTTTTTTCTAAAATGTGACCCTTGTTTGCACTCCTTGCAAGTGGTGTTTGCAAGTTTTTCATCTTAGTTATGCACCTTACTAGCCCTCCTGAACGCACTTTTACTAGATTAGCAAAATTTACATGACACATTCTCTTATGTCACAAACAACTCTCATCAACTTGTCCTATCATGTAGCTTTGACCATTTAATTCACTGAGATTATTAAGGGTTATTTTATTCCTTTTCCCTTTTGCAACTAATTTCCCTAACTTCCTTATCTTGCATTCTTCTG
Organism: Sequoia sempervirens; assembly: GCA_007258455.2. NCBI lineage: Eukaryota > Viridiplantae > Streptophyta > Pinopsida > Cupressales > Cupressaceae > Sequoia > Sequoia sempervirens. Next base: position 251,973,286 of record VDFB02271358.1, on the reverse strand, counting down.
AATTGAATGACACCTTATATACATTATCACACATTTGGATGACAATTAGTAGATTATGCTTCAATCCTTCAACATAAAATACATCACGTGTAGGAAATCTTCCATCTATGCTTAGAGTTCCTTTACCAAAAATCTTAATTATAGTATTATCTCCCAAACTCGCAGATCCTTACACTTTTTGAGTTTGATACATTTTATCTCATCACTAGTAACGTGCTTAGAGAAACCACAATCTATTACCCATAAATTTTGATTCTTGGCATGAAGGGTTGTTTGTGCTATCATAGATTATGCACCTTTTCAATATTTCTCTTTAAACACCTTCTTGGGTTTTATTTCTAGCTTATCCTTCTCCTTTACAGGGTCTTGTGATCCTTTCTTCACACTAGGAGGTATTCTTTTGTTTTTACTTTGTATTTTTGGTCTTACAAAGTTTTCTCTATATTGCATAGCTATGTGACCAAAATCATTATAATTATATCATATAACATTCATGTTTACAAAAGGAAAAAATGGATATCTACTCACAAAATTTGTTCTCCTTGTAGGTACAACTCTACATTCACTAGCCCTATGACCAAGCTGGTTATATGTATAGTAGTACCCAAAGAAATATAAGGAATACTTGGTCATAGAATTTCTTTGGATAGTATGAGGAGGTCTTCTATCCTTTGAATTATTCAACTATCTCACCTTGTGAAACCATCTGCATCAACTCCCTTTGTGTTATGCTTCTTCTTCAACTCTTCAGGGACTAATTTATTAGTCTTCTTATCTGTTGTAGGCTTCTTTTCCCCATCACATTTCTTCCTCTCAACAACGTTTTTTCTAGATTTTTCATTTTTAGAGGCATTCTCCTTGCAATATTTCTCATTATTTATTCTAGGATTCTCTTCAGATTTAAACTTATCATATAAATTTTTAGATGTATTAATAGTAGGACTCTTTCCTTTCTCAAAACCTAGGTGGGTGATCCCACAATAATGGTTTACAATTTTTGGCCAAACTGGACACTAAAATAATTTTTTTTAACTAAATCTTCACTTTTGGGCAACTATAGTGGCTAAACCATGAGGAATTTGAAGATGATGCAAACTACAGTTTCATGAAATTTTTTCTATAGATTCTAAATATATATTTTTCAAAATTTTTGGAATCAGATTGCATTTCCTTTTCCATCTCCCTTGAAAACTATTTTTTTTCAGAAAACAACATTTTTAAAAAGTGACTCTCACCGTATAACATATAAATTTTTTTCCATAAAGGATAAAATTCTAATTCTTTCGAATTTAGATTTGTAACTCTGATATCTAGTGCTTCCACTTGGTTAGATAGTTTCTTATTGAATATTTTTTCTTTAATCAAGTTTTGAAGTGAAACCAATTAAAATTCAGACATAGTGCGACCGTATAATGCTTAACCTTTTTTGTATGTATCAAAATTCAATTTTATTTTTTTTGTTGGATCAAGTACTTCAATATCTAGTGCACTCATATTTTTCAATTTTTTATTTTTATAATTTGCTATTTTTCCACGTGTAGAACAAAGAGCTTGATTTTTAGTGAAAAACCTACATTCACAAGAAATAAAAAATAAATATAATGATAAAATTAAATTTATTTAAAATTATACTTTTTGGAAAGCTTATAATAAGGAATACATGCTTACAAAAATAAAATTTTAAATGAATTCATTTGATCCTCCAAAAGCTAAATCAAAAGTGGTTTTTTATCAGCATTTTGATAGGTGTAAAGGAGACTCCATTATAGGTATGGTTTAAAACTAGTGGGGTTCAATCCAAGGGTGTTTGATGTAAGGTAGTTTGATCAAACCCTATTCAATTGGAATGCTTTAAATGGAACTTTTTAAGGCTTAAATCATTATATTTTCTAAAAATATGTGATTTCAGCAAAAATCAGAATCTCCCAGAAATTGTAAACCACTATTGTGACAGCACCTAGGCCAAATTTCTCTTTTGAAGGCTTTTGTGAGTTAATCAACTCTTCAAGAATATTTGAGCCTCCTTTTATCTTCAAACATATGTCAATATGTTCTTTGTCCTTTTCAAGTTCTTTTCTCAAAGCCACTATTTCTACTTCTAGTTTCATGCATTCATCATATTTTGACTGTAGTTCAATCTGACTAAATCTTCTATTCTCTTAGTTTGTTCAGCTTGAGTCTTCAGGCTATCATTTGGTCAAATTCCTTAAGGATTATAGATATATTTTCAATCTCTTTTTATACAATATTCTTCTGCTTTTTTTCAACTTTCTTATTCTATCAGTCTCATCGAGAGCATAGATGAGTTCACCCTCTAGATCAACTTCTCCTTCTTCATTAGAAGCTTCAAATTCTCCATTTTCTTGATTTGTAGAGTCTTTTTCCATAAATAAGAATTAACCACAAAGGCACAATCATGGTCATCATATGAGATATCACTAATATTAGATGAATCACTTTCTTCTTACATGTATAGGCTCTTTTTATTCTTTGAGAAGTTCTTCTTCTTGGGGAAGTAGGGTTTCTTCTTTTTACTATCCTCTTCTTGCTTAGAGTTATCCTTTTCATTATAGGGACATTTAGCAACAAAATGTCCTATCTTATCATAGTTAAATCATTTAAAGGGTAACTTACCTTTGTATTTTCCATAACCTCTTCTTAATATTCTAACAAAGTTAGCTTCTTCATCAATCTCCTCAAATATGAATGTAGGTTATTCTACCTTCTCCTTTTTAGTTGCTTTGAATGAAATTTATCATTTGGATGTATCTATATCTCCCATTCTCATCGCATAGTTAGTAAAGGTTCCATGTAACTCATCAACAATGAGTTTGTCTAGATCTCTTGCTTCCTCTATTGTAAAAATTTTAGTCATACCTAGATGGAAGGGATCTAAGTACCGTTTTGAAAATAATAGATTATTTTACTTATTCTCCCAGGACTCTGATTGTATTAACAATTTCATCTACCCTAAGGAGGTAGTCTACAATTTTCTCTTCTTCACACATCTTAAGGCTCTTAAACTTTCCTTCATATGTTTGTATCTTGAATTGCTTTACCTTGTTATAACCTTCATAGATACTCTTCATCTTGCCCTAAATTTCACCAGCTATTTGATAGTGCATTAGTTTGAAAAAAAATTAATTAGACATCCCACAAAGAATAACATTCTTTTCCATAGCATTATTATCATATGCTTTCTTATCAACTTGATTAGTAGGAGGAGTAGCAGGAATTGTATATCCTTTCACAATAGATATCCATACATCAAACCCTTTTGAAGATAATATGCTTCCATTCTAATGCTCTAGAATGCATAGTTTGATATGTCAAAGAGAGGTGATTTGTTTGATTAGGAACCTTCTTGATTAACCATTGTGTTCATTGTCCAAGATCTACTTGAGCTAATTAAGCTTCTCCAAAGGAACTTGGCTATAATACTAATTGTTGGAACACAAATATCTAATGAGAGGGGGTGAATTAGTATATCAATAAAATTTAACTTTTAACACCTCTTAAAGTAGATTAAAGATAATATAGATATCACACACGCAAATGCATATAACACTAGACATACGTGGAAAACATAATATCAAAGAAACCAAAATGAAAAATGTTGCTAGGATCTACTATCCTAATCCAACCTCACAGTAGAACCTCACTAGTTAGAATGTTGAATGGAACCAACCCTAAGGAGACACCAATCCCCTAATTTAAGAGTACCAAATCTAAGGAAGCACCAACTCAACTTTTTGATGGTACCAACCAATCAAAATTACAAAGAAATTGTTCATGAAGGCCACACCACCCAAAACCCACATAAAACACAACAATAGATACCAACAAAAAAGATGTGAGATAGAAAAATGACTTACTTTCAATTATTTTTAGAAAATGAAATTACAGATTCAAAGCTTACATGCTACAGCCTCATGGGCTTGATTCATTACAAAAAAATTCAACTCTAAAAATAAAATCTACTATTCTGAGCCACAATTTGCAAGTTATCAGGGCCACCTTCTACAACCCCCCACTTAACCCTTTTTATTTTCCCCAATAACCACCCTAGAATATTCTATAAAGTTCAAATTTCCCCTCTTTGTATTGGCACCAAAAGTTTTGTCGTTTGATTTCTAGCCTAGGAAGAAATTTTTATGAAATTCACTTTTTAGAGGACCAACTTCGTAGGGCCATAACTTTTGATCCGAGTGTCTGATTTGTTATTATTACATATCGTTGGAAAGCTCTCGACGAGATCCACAATGCATGAATGACCATAGGTCAGTTCAGACACCTTTTGAGCTAATTCGAGGCCTCCAAAGTTTTATATCTGAATTTGAAGCTACATTAGAGAAATTTCCTAGGAAAAAAACTTTAATTTCTCCTAAACTGTGCAGGGTGTTGAGGTGATTCTTTCATGACCAAAATTTTTTTTCAGCTCCTTGGGGTAAGTTTTCACATCTATACAAGCTCATTTTGGCTTACTTACTAAAAATAGTAAGTGTCTATTTTTTGCTATTTTTGATGCCTAATAGTCTAATACCCCTTAAGTTCCATCATGGGACTCAAAACAACTGAAGAAAATAAAGAAAACAATTTTTTGGGTGATACAATATTTCCCTACATCGCTAGATGTTGCTACATCAATTATGGAGCTACAAACTACTAAGTGATTCAAAAGAATCCAATTCAATGTTATAGACCTATTCTACAACAACTCATTCTCTTCTTTTCCTCTCTACAAACAATATCTACCTCTACTGTTGCTAACCTTAGCAACACATCTCTCCTCTCTTCTCTTCTCTCATTTTCTTTCTCATTGAATCACACATAGTATGCATACCCTAGATGGTGTTTTATATAAATCAATCTAGGTCTACCTTCATACAACATATATATATATATATATATATATATATATATATATATATATATATATATATACTTTTTTCATTCTTTTGCACACATCATCTACATGACTCATTCTTCACCCACAAGACTTACACTCCTTCGGACAAACACAACCAACCTTGTTAATGAATTTTATAAATTTAGCATATTGCAATCTTAGGGTTTCATTCACATTTAATGCCCATAGTTGCATGATCAACCTATTCCAAATTTCATAGCCATCTTTGCATTGATGGAATCATTCAATTCTTCTAATCATCAACAAAAATGTAGCTTGAGTGATTAAAATAATCAATTCCATTTTTTGTGCCACATTTTCATTTGCCTAACCATTAAAAAAATCTAATATTTGAATTCTTCTCATAGATATTTTTTTTTCACCATGATTTGTTGGTTATTATTTAAATGCCTTGAGATACCTGATCCAAGCAATAATTGACATGTTCCACTTCCCGTATTTCCACACTGGTCAACACTAGGACCTACCAAGCTTCATGTATGGGTATGTGTAGGATCATGATGGCCAAAAAGTGGCGATATGATGGGTATTTATAGGGTATGTGGCTAATGACTTTTTTTTTACCCAAAAATGATGAAATGAAAAGGGTTTTTAAAGGATATCCTTATCTTTCCACCAATATAAATTATGCTTTACTTTGAATTTAATAAATAATTATTATTCATTTTCTATTTGAATTATGACTAAAGTCTTGATTGATAGGCTTATTGAAAAACATCTATAGCTTTCAAATGGTATCATATTTTTTGAATCCAAAACATTCATCACATTCTATGCTTCGCATACGATAGGATTAAAAAAATAAAAATTGAATTTCATGAAGTTTTGACCAAGTTAAGGTGGTCATACATACAAGTTTTTATATTTTTTAAAAGTTGTAATAAAAAAATCATAGTTAATTATTTACTTGGAAAAAAATAGCATCACATCCGAACATGAGTCCTCTACTGATGTCTAAAATATTATAAAAAAATATTATCATTTTATTGTGGTTAGGGTGATCAGACAGACACCTAATTCTTATTTTTTCCTTGAAATTTAAGTACTACTGCATTGAAATTTCAAATTTTCACCAAATAAATTTTTTTTTTTTTAAAATAAACCTAGTAATTCAGAAACTACATTCAATTTGCTACAAATTATATTCTTACATATTTTTGAAATAATATAGATAACTTATTCAATTTTTTATGTCAAGTTTCCTAACTCTAATTTTTCTGAATTGTTTGGCACTTAAGGGCCTATTTTTTCCATGATGATCTTGCACATACCTGCATCATCTACTTCACTGACCTTATTTTTATTTTTCAATGGGGGTCGGGTGTCGCTAATACCCCTTACCTCATACTTGAAGTGCATTGAAGGACTTAAGAAAAAAATCCAAACACTGTCATTTGATCATTAATACTCTTGTTGGGTTTTGGCCATTAGCCTCATCCTTTACCTTCTACCAATTTCCACTTCAATCATAAACCTTCTCTCCAATTTGTGAAACTTGAATAACTCATTGGTTCATTTGATGTCGGGGTTTGCTCATACCACTTACCTCTTTCTAGATTTTTGATAAGGCGTAAGCCTTCCTTAGAAACCATGATCCCCAAATCCTTTTGGGTATCAATCTTTGACCTTTCACTTCCTTCCTTTGCAATGTATTAATCTTTCATGCATCGACATTCGAGATTCCATCTTATCCCTTTCTTAAATTTCTATTAAGGTGGAAGCCTTAACACCAACCTCTAATGCCCAAACATGGTAAGACATAAACCACCTTGTTGAAGCCACTTAGATCCAATTTTTTTTTTTTAATTTCTCTTGTGGAAAGTTCCCAAGTTTGATTCTTCTCAATTTTCATAAGTTCTTCCATTTCTTTCATCCAATGTTCATCTTTGCATGCCTCAATCATTGTTTTAGGTTCAAATTTAGAAAGTAGACACAAATCTACCTCTTCTTCAACAACTTTCGTTCTTGTTAACACACCTTTTCTTTTGTCTCCAATGATATGTTCTTCAAAATTATTTCTCTTCACATACATAGGGGTTCTAGGGGTCATTTCTGGAGCTTCTTCCTATTCATCCTATGCTTCATATTCCTTATCTTTTTCTTATTCTTCTCTTTAAGTAGGTTCATCTGATTCATATCCATCTATCATCACTGAATTCTACAAATCTTCATCAACTTTGATACTTGCACTCTCAATAGTCTTTCTTATCATTTAGTTGTAGCATCTATAAGCTTTTCTTTTAGTAGAATATCCAAGGAAAATTCCTTCATCAAACCTTGCATCAAACTTTCCTAAGTTTTCATCATCTCACCTAATATAGCATTTCTTACAAACACTCTAAAGTACTTGATAGTAGGGATCCTTCCATACCACAAATCATAGGGAGTCTTTGTGTTTTTTTCTTTTTCTTGAACTCTATTAAGTATGTAAACTTGATAGTATGAATTGCTTTTTTCTAGTATACTTCCAGTAGATTAGCTTCTTTTATCATAGTCCTTGTAGCTTCTTGAAAAATCCTATTTTTCCTTTCAACCACCCCATTTTTTTGAGGAGTCTAGGGGAAGAAAAATTCCTCTTTATATCATTATTATCACAAAACAAGTTAAATTCATTTGAGGTAAAATATCCATATTTTTCATATCTTAAACATTTGATCTTGAAATCCATCTCATTCTCAACCATAGCTTTAAATGCTTTGAATTTGTCTAGGGCTTCAGATTTTTGTCTAAGAAAAGTAACCCATGTCATTATAGAATAATCATCAATCAAAAGCATGAAATACATATCACCTTGTAGATTGCTCACTCTTGTAGGACCACATAATTTTCTATGCACCAATTCCAATAATCTAGTAGAAGATTTTTTCTTTTCCTTTGGAACTTCTCCTTGTTTGCTTTCCAAACTAACAATATCTATAGACAACATTGATAGGATTTATAATCCTTGGAAAATATCTTCTTGAACTGAAATGATTCTAACCAAGTTATCAAAATTAATGTGACACATCCTTCTATTCCATAACTAGCTTTCATTAATCCAAGTCATGAAACAATGACCATCAACACCCTTGAGCTGATAAAAATATCCATCTATCCTTTTTCCAACAACAATCATAGTTCTTGGCCCTTTTCTAATCTCACATCCATCATCCTAAAATATAAGATTATATCCTTTTCTACACATTTTTCCAACACTCAAAAGTTTATGCCTTAAACCCTTAACATAGTAAACATCATCAATATTATGCTTTCCATCAAAACTAATTAAACCTATTCTACAAATCTTAGCACCCAAATCATCTCCAAATCTAATAGGTCCTCCATCATATTTTCAAGTTTAAAAAACTTACTCTTGTCTCCAATTATATGATTTGAGTAGCCATTATCAATGGTCCAATAGTTCTTATCCTGTCTAACATGAAAAGTAGATAGCAAAGTACCTTCGGTCTTATCCTTCCTCTCTGGAGCACTTTATTCACACATATTTTAGAGTTAACAAAAAAAAATTCATCTTTTAAATCCATGAACAAGAATTCATCATCATCAAGATCTCCATAATCAGATTCATCATTAGAAATACCAACATCTTCTCTAACATGGTAACTTTTCTTAAATTTCTTACCTTTTTTCTCCTTGTTTCTATCATTCACAACTCTATTTGGGAATCTTGAAGCATAGTGACCTATTTTTCCACAACTGAAAAATTTGAAAGGTAATTTACCTTTGTACTTACTAGTACCTATTCTCATCCTTCTCACAAAGTTAGCCTCCACATCATCAATATCTTCCTAATTTGGTCCTTCAATCTTCTCTATTTTTGAAACATTAAAAGCAGTCTCAACTTTCTCACCATTGTTAGCACAAAACTCTCTCATCTCAAATGCAGATCTCTAGAATTTTGATCAAGACTTTGAGATTCCTCAATAGCAGCAAATTTATAACTGTAAGCTTTAGTAAGGGTTCTAAGAATTTTCTTTACCACTTTACGTTCTTTGACCTTTCCTTTAAGACCTCTAATGGATCTCATCACTTCATCTAACCTTTGCATATACCCTGTAATTTTTTCATTTTCAAACATCCTCAAGTTCTCAAATGTGGTCTTCAAGTTCTGCATCTTAGCTTCTTTGACCATAATATCTCCTTCATAAATTCTTTCCAACTTATCCAAAATTTCCTTAGCAATTTTCAGATCCATAACTTTCACTAATTTAGAATTTGCAAGACTACTCAAAACAATAAACCTTTCTTTACTATTTGTTTCATAGGTCTTGATCTCATCACTTGTACTTAGTCCATTTGCAAGTATGATGTATTGAGTCTTCAATGATTTCCAGACATCATATCCAAGGTATTAAACTAGATAGCCTTCCATATTTGTCTTTGAGAATGCATAGTTTGTGCCATCAAACATAGGGATCTCCTTCTTGTTCGCCATCCTAGATCTACCTCAAAATGTAAAGATTTTCTCCAAGGAGCCTTACTCTGATACCAATTTTTGAATGAACAAGACAACTAAGGAGGGATTGAATCAATTGTATCTTATCAAAACATCAAAACCCTCATTAACATTCATATCCACATGCATTCATTAAACCCTTAATTTGTTATGAAGATTTAACATGAAAAAAAATAACATAAATTGAAACAAATTTAACACCATGAAAAAGAGAACACCAAATTTACATGGAAAGCCTACGGGAAAAACCATGGTGAGCATTAGCTCACAATATAAGTGTAATCAAGGGAAAATTCTAAATTATGTTAGAGGGGTTAGCACAATAACATTAAATTCCAATGAAATAACAAAGCACAAAAGAAATAATGTGAAGACAAAAGGGACAATGTTACCCTAAGTCTCCACCTTCCATGGTTGACCTTTGTTACACCTCCTAGCTTGCAGTAAATAAAATGTGCCCTCAGATTTGTGTGAGCAACTATGACTAAATACTAAGCCCTATACAAGTGTTGAAGGATTTGCAGAAAATAAAATGACCCTACAATAAGCTAAGTGACAAATGACTATAAAAACTATAACCCTAAGTTGACAGCAAGTAGACATGGACCAAAGAGAAAAAGATCAAGAAAGCAAGAGGGGAGCAAATGAGAACAAAATTGCCCTTTTATGAAAACTGCAATTTTGAATGTGTGGCCAAGATGAAAAGATGACAAAAAACCCTAGAATCAAAGATCAAGATTGAATGTTGGCGTGTGCATTAGGGTTAGGTCAAAATTAGGGCAATGATAAGGATGAAGGGCCAAGATTGAATTATAAGATAATTCAATCAAGGGTCGAAATTAAATGAGATGTCAAAAGACAAGAATAAATTTGGAAGATAAGACTGGCACAGAAAAAGAGGTTGCTGGAGAAATTAAATAATAAAATTTATTTACTCCAGTTGACCAGTAAATAATTAAATAATAAAGATATTATTTAATTATGGAGGAATGTGACAAAAGGATTGTTTTGAATTAAATAATGATTTTAATTCAAAATTCAAGAGAATTGACTAAATTAAATAAATCAAATTTATTTAATTTTAATGAGAGAAAAAGCTAATGAATATTTAAATAATTAGAATAATTATTTAATTATAGTGGAAAGTGGACAAAATTAAATAAATAAGAATTTATTTAATTTTTAGAAGAAGGGGACTTAATTAGTGACGTAATTAAATAAATAAAATTTATTTAATTAATCAAGAAGACATAAGTGACAAAGGGAAATTAAATAAATTATGAAATTTATTTAATTAAAGGAAGACTTAGATAATTAATGACGTATTAGATAAATAAATAATATTTATTTATTTAATAATCAAGGAGAAACAAATGACATGAATTAATTAAATAATTATGAATTATTTAACCAATAGTTGAATGTGGACCGAGGACATAATTAAATAACTTAATTATGCTAGGACGAAAAGTGGTAAAAATGAAGCTTGCAGGCCTAGGTCATTTTTAGGTGTCTACAATAAGTAATTGCAAAACTGGTTACAAGGGCTCACTGCTAGAATAGGAAACACTATCTAAAAAGGCTCATAGCTGAGGCTCACTTCCAGAGTAAAAAAAGAAGATAGAGAAGAAATGTTATACAAAGAACATGATCTCGATGCAACATAGATTCCATCGTAATAGCTCCAACACCTTTGCAGTCTATACGAATGATTGCAGACACCTTCTGCTCATCGTATCTAGTAATCCAACAACTAAAATTTTGCACTGCTTTGTCTAATTTCATATCATTTGTATGACACTTCACACATTCATCTATCTTATCCTCCCTCAATAATTAAAATCATACTTATACTACCCTCAACCTTGAAACCGTTTCCAAGGTTAGCTATGCATCTCAAATTTGTAAATTCAAATTAGGTCAACACCAAAACACTTCCATGGTGGATAGAAGTGAATGTAGACCACATCAAGACATAATTGGGGCCCAAATAAAGAACACCACTTAACCACATGCTACCACAAACAATATTTATCCTTCACATGTAGTGTAAACACCAAGTTGGTCGTTACCTCTACAAACACAATTAAAATTTTAAATACATGCTTCCTCAAGATAAAATATGACTTGCAAATCACACCACTCTTGAACACAATCTAGAATATTCCTCAAACATCCTAAAATCCAACAAAATCCCTCACAAAAACTTCCACCTAAAGAATGTATAGTACACTCAGACAACTTTTCCATACATTGTTACTTGAAAAACTATCTTCTGAAGAACTAAACCTAAAATCCTCTTGGCTGAGGTGAAATTCCAACACCATCAACACTCCTTTAGAATCGCAATACCTAAAGCATAACTATGAAGAAACACAAAGAAAAAATTTTCTCCCAGAGACCTTTTCAATGTATAGTCACACACTAGTGAACACAACTTCTATAGTACGAAGATCCAACATGCCATCTCTAAATATCTCTCACTAACATGTTTGAATCACATAGGTATATCTTCAACCTAGATGAAATGTGAAGCAAAATGAGAGCATATCTCTATAAAGAATAACACTACACCACTCTATTTCAACTTTTTTATTAAATTTTCTCAAAAGACCTTGGAAACTAAGCACTAGACAAATCCTCATCATCTTCATCACAACTACATCCATAGATAGAATCTTATCAAAGTAAAAATGTTAACAAAATTGTAATCCCTCTAGTGTTACTTTACCAATTGATCATATTCAACACCAATCTTCCTGAGCACACATAGTTGACACCACTACCAACACAAGATTTTTGACATCAATGACAGTAGTAATCTACAAATACTTGCAACACTTGCCACTTTCTTTGCACTTTGTTCTAAATAAATTCTTTCTTTGCATTGGTTCCAACTTCTCCTTCTAGGGATTTATCAAAGCTCTTCATAGCTTGAGAGACTCTCCATCTTTAGGTCCTTCTCTATGAATTGGTGCAGCCACAAATTTTTTTTCAACCTCTACAACATGAACTCTAGATTCTTTCCCTTTGCCATTATTTTGTTTTATTTATGGGAATTCAAATGCCCTATATTGTACCTCTCCACATTGAAAAAATGTACCTCCAAACCCCCTTCCTCTACCTCTACCAAAGTATCATCTACCACAAAAATAATATCATCTTCACCTAGAAGAATCTCCTCTTTCTTTATTGTTTTGTTGATGCAAGAGAATACAGTCGTGTAGGGAAATCTTGTATCACCCAAAACAATTGTTTTCTTTATTTTATTTAGTTGTTTTGGGTCCCATGATGGAATTTAAGGGGTGTAAGATAGTCAAGCGTCAAAAATAGTGAAAAAAATGCACTTACTATTTTTAGTAAGTTGTCCTAAATGGGCTCATATGAACCTAAAAATTTACCCTAAGGAGTAGAACTAAAAAACATTCCCGATCGTGAAAGAATCACCTCAATACCCTACAAATTTTGGGTGATATTAAAGTTTATGTACCAAGAAATTTCTCCAATGCTACTTCAATTTCAAATATGAATACTTTAGAGGCTTTGAAACAACTCAAAAATTTGACGAATTGACCTATGGTCATTCGTGCTCTGTAGAGCTCTTTGAGAGCTTTCAAATGATATGTAATAATATAAAATCAGATACTCGAATCAAAAGTTATGGCCTCACAAAGTTACCCTTCTAAAAAGTGAATTTCATTAAAATTTCTTCCTAGGACATAAATCAAAGGTGGGCCTTTTGGCACCAAAAAAAGGGGAAAATATACCTTTCTAGAACATTCTAGGGTGGTTATTGGGTAGAATAAAAAGGGTTAAGTGCGAGTTGGGGAAGGTGGCTCCAATAATGCAGATTATGGCTCTAAATAATATATTTTCTTTTCAAAGTTGACTTTTTTGTAATGAATCAAGCCCATGAGACTGTAGCATGTAAGTTTTGAATCTATAATTTCATTATCTAAAAATAATTGAAAGTGGTTTATTTTTATATCTCACATATTCTTTGTTGGTATCTATTATTGTTATTTGTGTGGTTTTGGGTGGCTTTTCCCTCATCAAGTGGTATCAGAGTAGGATTTCCTGAGCTTATAACAGAGTGCCAAATGTCAGGTAGTTGTACCAGTACCTGTAAGTGTGGGTTGAGTTCAAGATGCCTCCAAGACTTTCCTAGCATGGTAGAGGTAGAGGTTAAGGTGGTGGAGAAAGAGATACACCTAGAGATGAAATGAGAGCCCTTAGAAGGAAATTAGAAACCTTGCAATAAGAGTTTCAAAGAAGAGATGTGCAACAAGACAGAGATGACAATGATGATGAAACAAAAGAGGAAATGGAAGAGGAAGAGCAGGATCCAATGGATCCTGGAGAAAGAAGATTGCTACAAGTGATCTCAAGCATTGGGAAGAGACCTAAAATGGATGTTTCAAATTTCAGTGGAAGTTTGAATCCTAAAGAATTGATTGATTGGATCAATGACATGGAGGAATTTTTAGAGTTTGAGTAGATTGAAGATCCTCACAGAGTGAGGTTTACAAAGAAAAAATTTAAAGGTCGTTCCAGTATATGGTGGAAAGAGATCCAATTAGAAAGAGGAATATAAGGGAAAGATAAAATTTCTAGATGGGACAAAATGGCATTAGAATTGAAAAAAAAAATATTCTAGTTGATTATGAATTGGAGCTACTGAAGAAAATGCATAGTGAAAGAATAGATAGAGGAATTTCACAAGGTCTTGATTTAGATAGGAAATTCTAAGGCAAATAAATAGATAATTTCTCGTTATATTAATGGGTTGAATCCAAGCATATAGGAAGAATTGGAACTGGTAAGAATGACCACCATTGACAATACTTATCAGTTTTCTCTAAAGGTTGAAGAATGAATCAACAAGAGGTTTGAGAACAAACAACGAGGTGAAGGCCACAAGGGAAAGACTGGTGGATGGTCATATGGAGGTCAAAGTGAAGATTGAAAGAATGGTAAATCTACAGTAGTAGCCAAAACCAAAAAGGAGATAACACCTATAGTCCTCGTGATCAGAATAATGGAGAATAAAGAGGAAGAGAAAGATTTGGACAAGGGATAGCAAAGGAGACTTTCATGTAACCTATTTCCAATGTAGAGAAGAAGGAAATAGAGCCTATGGGTGTCCTCAACATCAGGAAAGGAAAAATAGAAGACTCAAGGGTAATGCACAAGTTGCACATGTAGATGAAGATGTTGATTCTTCACATTTTGAGGATGCAAAAGGATGAGAGGTTCTTGTTAGTAGAAGAGCCTTGTTGAATGAGGAGAAGGAAAAAAATCAAAGAAATAATTTTTTTCACACCAAATGTAAGTGTGAAGGTAAAGTTTGCAATGATATTATTGATGGAGGTAGTACTGATAACCTTGTTTTAGAAGAAATGGTTAGTAAGTTCTATTTAGAGAGAAGAAGGAATTTGAACCCACACCAGATCACTTGGTTGTAGGAGGACCATAAAGCCTTGGCAAATGAACAATGTCTGGTAAAGTTCGAGATAGGAAATTACCATGATGAGGTATTGTGTGATATTATTCCTATAGATGTTTCTCATATGTTGTTAGGTAGACCATGGCAGTTTGATTGGTGAGCATTACATGATGGACATGCCAACACCTATTCTTTGAAAAAGGTTGGGGTTCATCATAAGTTGAAGCCCTTGAAAGAGGGAAAAGAAAAGGTATGCAGTAATGTAAGAATTTATTTGTTTGATGGAATAAAGTTCATAGAAGGGATGAGGCATGAGCATATGTGTTTTGCATTGGTCCTTAGAATTGATAAAGAAGATACTATTGAGGTACTTGTAGAGGTTTTAGATTTGGTGGATAAGTTTTAAGTTATTATTTCTGATAATATACCTAAAGGTTTTCCTCCAGTAAGAAATATTAGTCATCAAATAGACTTGATTCATGGATCTAGTTTTTTGAATATGGAAGCTCATTGTATGATTCCAGCAGAGAGTGAAGAGTTGAGCAGACAAGTGCAAGAGTTTTTGTGGAAGGGATTGATCAGAGAGGGTTTGAGCCCATGTGCAGTACCTATAGTACTAGCACCAAAGAAGGATGGGGAATGGCAGTTGTGTAAAAATTCTAGAGCCATCAACAAGATCACCATCAAGTATAGATTTCCCTTTTTGAGAATTAATGACAATATGGATTATTTGAGTGGAGCTAAGTACTTCCCAAAGATATATTTGAAGATTAGATATCACTAGATCCGAATTAGAGAGGGAGATGAATGGAAGACAACCTTTAAAATAGAGGAGGGCTTGTAACAGTTGTTAGTCATTCCTTTTGGGCTAACCAATACACTGAGCACATTTATATGACTTATGAATGAGGTCTTGAAAGAATTTTTAGGGAAATTTTTTATTGCTTATTTGGATGATATTTTTATTTTTAGTAAGACATTGGAGGAGCACTTGATGCATATCAGAAGAGTTTTTGAGAAGCTAAGGGAGGAGAAGTTGTTGATTAATTTGAATAAATCTAGTTTTGTAAAGAGAGAGTTGGTGCATCTAGGATTTGTTGTCTTAGTAGAGGGTCTTAAAATGGATCCAAAGAAGGTGAGAGCTATCATTTAATGTCCTACCCTAAAGAATGTTACAAAGGTAAGATCATTTCATACTCTAGCAAGTTTTTATAGAAATTTCATTAAGAATTTCAATAGTACTTGTGCACCTCTAACTGAAGTGATGAGAGGGGATATAAAAGAGTTTAAGTGGACTACAAGAGTAGACAAAAAAATTTATATGTTAAAGAAGAAAGTTACTAAGCAACCTATTTTAGCACTTCCATAGTTCAATAAGGTCTTTCAGGTAGACTGTGATGCTAGCGAAAGTCCCATAGGAGCTATTTTGAGTTAAGAAGGTAGGCCTATTGCCTATTTTAGTGAGAAGTTGAATGATGCTAAGAAGAAATATTCTATCTATGAACAAGATTTTTATGCTATAGTTCAAGATTTGAATAAATGGAGACACTGTTTGTTTCCAAAATATTTTTTCTTATATACTGATCACTAGGCTTTGTAGTATCTTAATAGTCAAGGGAAGTTAAATCAAAGGAACTTAAAGTGGGTTGAGTTTTTGTAGAGTTATACCTTTTTTTTGAAGCATAGGAGTGGAAGATAAAATAGAGTTGTAGGTACCTTGAGTAGAAGGAAAAAATTGTTGATAGAAATGAATATAGAGGTTGTTGGGTTCAATGAACTCAAGAGTTTATATCCTAAAGATCTAGACTTTGTAGAAGATTGGAAGGATTGTTTGGAATCTATTACATTGGATAGGATGAGATAGTTGGATTTCTTAATCCAAGATGGGATGTTGTTTAGAGGAAGCCAATTGTGCATTCCAAGGAGTTCTATGATAGAGAATCTAATCAAGAAAAAGCATAGTGGAGGATTGGCTGGACATTTTGGTAAGATAAGACCATTTCTTTTGTCAGTGAGAATTATTATTTGTCACAGTTACAAAAAGATGTGAAGATGTTTGTACAAAATTGTAGAGTATGTCAGATGGAAAAAGGAACAAGTCAGAATGTTGGATTGTATCAATAATTACCTGTACCTGAGAGGCCATGGGAGGATATTAGCATGGATTATTGGATTGCCAAGGAAACGAAGAGGGAATTATTCCATATTTGTGGTGGTGGATAGATTTTCAAAGATGAAACATTTCATTCTATGTCATAAAACCAATGATGTTGTTCATGTTGCAGATTTGTTTTTCATAGAGGTAGTGAGACTGCATGGTCTACAAAAGAGTATAGTTTTAGACAGAGATACCAATTTTTTTGGTTATTTCTAGAGGACATTATGGAAGAAGTTGAAGACACATTTGAAGTTTAATTCTACACACCATCCATAGACTAATGGAAAAATAGAGGTGGTGAATAGGATTTTGGGTAAACTACTAAGATGCTTAGTAGGAGATAAGCCTAAGGGATGGGATTTAATTATACCACGAGAAAAATTTTCTTATAATAATTTTTTCAATAGGAGCACTGGTAAATCACCATTCTAGATTGTTTATGGGATTAGTCTAAGAACTAATTTTGAACTAAGAAAGATGGATAAGGGGGAGAAGAGTAGTGCTGAGGCTGAAGATTTTGCTGAGCACCTAAAGAATTTGCATGAAGAGGTGAAGAAACATATCAATAAGATAAAATCAGAATATCAAGAAGATAAGAAAAGGAGGTATAAGGAGTTCTAGCTAGGAGATGAAATCATGGTTCATTTTTGAAAGGAAAGGCTTCTAGTTAGTACATACAACAAGTTAAAGATGAAGTTTGGACCATGCAAGATCCTAAAGAAGAGTGATTCAGGAAATATTTATTAGGTAGAGTTTCCTAATGGAATAAACATTTCTCCTATCTTCAACATTGTTGATTTGATAGAGTATCATGAATGTGATATAGAGGAGGGACCGATAAAAGAACAATGGAACATTCCAACACCTACTTCAGATAAGGAAGAGATAGAAGAAATCTTGGATAGCCATGTGAGTAGAAGCATAAGAAATAGGAAATATGCAGAGTACTTGGTGAAATGGAGAGGAATGTTTGTTGAAGATTCATTATGGTTGTTTGAGGCTGAGGTTAACCATCTTGGTTTCCCTCTAACTCCTAAGAAGTGATAGGGTCACTTTTCAAATTACCCTGGGTGTCTGATGTAGGAGCATCTAGCAGTATAGAGAAACATTGCATTACCCAAAAAAAATGTTTTCTTTATTTTCTTTAGTTTTTTTGAAACCCATGATGGTATTTAAGGGGTGTAAGATAGTCAAGTGTCAAAAATAGTGAAAAACAGGCACTTACTATTTTTAGTAAGTTAGCCTAAATGAGCTCGTATGGACCTGAAAAATTACCCTAAGGACCAGAACTAAAAAACATTCCCAATTGTGAAAGAATAAGCTCAATAACCTACATGGTTTGGGAGACATTAAAGTTTTCATCTCAAGAAATTTCTCCAATATAGCTTCAATTTTAGATATGAAGACTTTAGAGGCCCCGAAACAGTACAAAAAGTTGGCAATTTGACCTACAATCAATTCAAACACTGTAGAGCTCTTTGAGATCTTTCCAATGATATGCAATAATAGAAAATTAGACACCAAGATCAAAATTTATAGCCCCACAAAGTTACTCCTCTAAAAAGTGAATTTCATTAAAATTTCTTCCTAGGCCAGAAATCAAATGGCAGGACTTTTGGCACCAAAACAAAAGGGAAAGTTGAACTTTCTAGAAAATTCTAGGGTGGTTATTTGATAAGATAAAAAGGGTTAAGTGGGGGTTGGGGAAGGTGGCTCCAATAGTGCAGATTTTTGCTTCAAATAATATATTTTCTTTTTAGATTTGATTTTGTTCTAATGAATCAAGCCCATGAGGCTATAGCATGCAAGTTTTGAATTTGTAATTTTAGTATCTGAAAATAATTGAAAGTGGATTATTTTTTTGTCTCGTATCTTTTATGTTGGTATCTATTATTGTGATTTGTGTGGTTTCAGGTGGCTTGGCCCTCATCACTTGCACAACTGCATGAGATATACTTTCCTCATCTTTTTTTATTGGTGCAAGAGCACCTAAACCCTTATTTGCAAAATTGATGAGTTGAAGGTTTGATAGGTGGTCAATAGATTAGTATGGGTTTTTTGAGTATATTTACCTTAAATAAGGTCCATCAAGACCATTTGATATGTAATGGGATGGGTTTTGTGTCTTAGGTGTCAATTAGGCAAAAAGTTGCAAAATTGTAAATGTTGTCAAGAACAAGAAATTATCAATAATGCAATTTTTAGGAATATGAAGGGACATGGGAATTTGAAAGGTAGTTATAGGAATTTGGTGGTTGGTTTCTAATTGAAATAGGTATAAAATCCTTTCAAAGGCTCAAACATCTGTTGTTGATTTTGTATATGAAGAATTCCAAATAATATACAATGCATTTTCTACAAACATCTCTATAATTCTAAAATTTTCTTCCTCTGTACGGACTCATATGGGTGTTAAATATTCTAAATCCTATTATTTTATGTATATTCTTGAATTATCTTTCATTTGGATCTATTTTGAGAGACTAATTCAGAAATTGGAGGGAGACCTCTTTAGTTTTCTGTAGCAACCCTGTTACACAGAAATTAAGGGTCTGATTGTAATTTAAAAGATGTATTAGCAATTCATCCTACTATCATGTCCTATTTCTTGGAGGAATGGCATGTTACATGTTAGATTAGATGTTAATATTATTTATAAAGCAAGGGAGACAAGGTTGTGGGAAATGGAAGGATGCCCTAGGGCTGGTAACTGTATTTTTCCTTGTGAAAATGAGGTATGGTGGTAGGGTTTAGGTGAATTTATGATAGAATTGGACTTGTAAAGGTTTAGGGAGTATGTATAGACCTATTTGAATTTGTTGGATGCATTGGTTGAGTTTGGAAAACCCAGTAGTTGTGAATTTAAAAAAACCCTAGGTATTAGCATGGAAATTGAGGTTTCTTGGATCAGCATTGTAAGGGTCTTGAATCTGAGAAAAGATAGTGGAATTGGGTGTTTTGACACAAAAATAGTGACTTTCTATGGAGTTTTGGTAAAAAAAGGAGTTTAGGAAGTACTTCCTTTGGAAAATAGGGCTAATCTAGTAGCCTAAAACAAGGATGGTGTATTGGATCTCTATGTTGTTAGAAAGAAGTCAATTGGAACCTTTTGGGAATGTTAAGTTGGATCTGTGGTAAGTCTTAATTGTTGTTTTTCAGGCCTTTGTATGGCCTTCTCTAAAATATATTGTGGAAAGTCAAGGTTTGAGGGGTGCAAGCCTCTTGTTGAGTGTTTTGGGAAAGTTGAGTGTTCTAGTGATCAAAGGTAGGTTTCCTTGATTGAGTTAGGTCATTTTGAGTTGGAAAGAGAGATATCACCACCTTTCTTACATCAAGTGGTATCAGAGCTCAGGGAAAAGGTCTCTCATGGTTGAATTTTGTAGGTTTGAAGAAAGGTGATTTGAAGGTGAAAATACAAATTGGTAAAGATTCCTTTGAAGGGTGTTGGTGTTGCTAGAGAGTTACATGAACTAAAAGAGAAGCATGCTAAGCTTCTAGAGTCACATAATATAGTGTTGGAAAGGCTTGTTTCCTTGGAGACAAAGAAAAGAAGAGATGCAAATGAAGAAAGTGAAACATAGGAGGAAGATGAAGAATATGAAGATGTTGATGAGGAATTAGGCCCTAAAGATTAGAGGATGGAAAATTTGCTCAAGGTAGTGAAAGGTGATTCAATGAAGGTAAAAGTTGATCTTCCTATGTATGGTGGAAACTTAAATGAATAATTGCTTGATTGGATTGTTGCTATGGACAACTATTTTGAGAGTGAAGATATTTCAGATGAACAGAAGGTGAAGGTAGAAATAACTAAACTCAAAGGTCATGCTCTTCTATGGTGGGACTATGAACAAGCAAAGAGGAGAAAACAAGGAAAGTCAAGGATAACCTCTTGGGACAAGATGGTACAAAAATTGAAAGGTAAGTTTCTTCCAAAATATTATGAATTTCAATTGTATAAAATATTGCAAGGTTTGAAATAAAAAGATCTAGATATCAAGTCCTATGTTGATGAATTTTACAAATTAAGTATAAGGTCAAGAAGGGATAAAGATGAAGTTGAAAAAGTGGCTAGATATCTAGGTGGTCTCATATTTAATATTCAATATGAACTTGTTGTTGCTAACCCAAATACTGGTGAAGATTGTTTTCAATTAGCAATCAGGGTGGAGGAAAAGCTCAAAAGAAGGCAAGAGAAATTAGTTAGAGGAAGAGGTGATAGCAAAAGAGGGAGAGGAACAATCCCTACTTAAAAGAAGCCAAGCGAGGAACAAGAAGAAACAAATAGAGGTAAGGTTGATACAAGAGGAGGTTTTAGGGGTAGAGGTAGGTTTAGTGCTGGTAGAAGCTCTAATGTTTTTGTAGGGAGATGTTATAATTGTAATGAATATGGTCATCCTATTGGATGTTGTGGATATGGTTGTTGATATGTGGTTGTCATTGATGTCAACACTATTAGAATTTGGTGCATTGAATATTGTATATGTCGAGGATATTGAGAAAATTGTAAAAGAAAGTATTCTTGGTTCACAGTGGAACCGTGCAGATCAAGAAGGTGTTGTGTTTTGTACATTGAAGATTAACTGATGTGGATTTAAGGGTTTAATGTTGAATGTTTCTAGATCATCTATTGGAAGTTTCAGAGGTCAGCATAAAGGTTTGAGTATGTTGTGTTGCTGATCTCTGTTAATGTTCCTGAATGAAGTTTGTGTAATTCTTGTTTTCTCAATTGTTGCGGATGCTTGTATATTATTTCTTGGTGTTATGTGGTGTCTCTATACCATTCTCTATCTTTGTGGTACATCCAAATTATTTAGAGAGTTCGTGGTTGAATATCTTTGTGTGCATGTTTAGTTATTCTTGTTCCTAGCCGACATGTTGTTGGTAGCATGTTGTGGATCTTCAAGCTGTAAGTAATTAAAGTATTCTTGTGTTGGAGATATTAATTTGGGTCTCCACTATGTTGTGGCTGATCTTGGTGGATATGAATTAAAAGTTTATTTGTAAATTTTGGGTGACATTACAAATATATTTTATTTCTTTGGGCAATGAAGTGGTGATGAAATTCCATGTAGCAGATATATAAGGGTTATTAGTTCATTGTTGAAGGAGATGCTTCGTGTGCTCCTATGTGTGTATGTGAAAATATCATTCGATTGTTGAACAGAGTGTGAAGAAGAATGTGCGAAGTGTGAAGAAGTGTTGAGCTTAATTGGAACTATAATCAAGCTTGTGAAGAAGCTATTTTCTTAGTTCACAAATCTAGGATGGTTTTAATCCAAACCCTATTGTTGGACAGTGAGTCCTCTTTTGTAATTGAGCAGTGAGCTCTAGGTAGTGTGCCTAAATGCATGTGCATTCCCCTTATTATTTCTTTTATACTTCTAGCAGAGTATAATCTTGTGGACTAACATCCACTGTGGTTTTTCCCCAATAGGGTTCCCATGCAAAAAAATCTTTTTGTTCTTTATCTATTTGATGTTTTGATTGTTTATGGTTAATTGCTTATTCATCAAATATGAGATTAAGTTAAGATTAATAAGAAGAGTTTTAGTTTCTGTTACAACTGATTCAATCCCCCTCTCAGTTGTGTGTCCTTGTTTTTCCAATAATTGGTATTAGAGCAAGTTCCTCTGAAGAAAGTATAATAGCTTGAGGTGATCAAAGATGGAAACAAAATTCAAGAAGGACAACCCTAGATTTGATGGCTCTAACTACTCATTGTGGAAAGTTAGGATGCAATGTTAGCTAATGTGTATTGGTGATGCTATCTGGAAGATTACTAAAAATCAATATGTCATTCCTCATAATGGTCCCTCTATTGTTGATGAGATCAAAGATGTTGAAAGCAACATCAGGGCTATTGAAGCTTTGGTGAGTGCCTTGACAGATTCAAAGATGGCTAATGTGGTAGGTTTGAATACAACTCATGAAATGTGGACAAAACTAGAAAATTTGTATGAAGGAGATACACAAGTGAAGATGGCTAAGCTACAAATCTTGAAAGGCAAGTATGAGAATCTAAAGATGGGTGAAGATGAAAATATCAGCTCTTTTATGCAGAGAGTAAATGAGATAGTGATGGGTATTACATGTGTTGGTGGTTTTGTGGATGAGGATGAAATTGTGGCCTCCCTCCTACAAAATGAAAGTTCATGCTATTGAAGAGTTCAAATTAGTAAACAAGTTGACAAGAGATAAGTTGATTGGGAAACTTGCTACTTTTGAGATAATTGAGTTTGGTGAATCCACACCAAAGACTAAATTTGCATTTAAGCCTACTATGTCTGAAAGCAACAGACAAAGATATAGTCTGGGAGAGAGTTCTAGGAAGGTATACAAGTATGATGAAGAACTGAAACAACTCAAAGATAAAGAAAGAGAAGTAGAAGAACTGGAAGCGCTCAAGAAGGGAGAGGAAAAGGTAAGTATGAATATGTATTACCTATTAAATGTTCTTCATGCAGTAAAATAGGTCATTTTGCATCAAGATGTCCTAAAAGAGTTCCTAGATCTAAACCTAAGGATTCTAGATTCTCAAAGAGATACTACTTTGCTAAAGAAGTAGTGACTGATGAAGAATCTGATGAAGATAATGGAAAAGAAGATGATTGGTATTTCATTAATACCATTAAAAATAATCATGTGGCTACTAAATCTACTAAAGATGAAAAAGATCTTGCAGCTCAAGTTGAAGAAAAATATGAGTGGGTCATTGATAGTGGATGCTCACATCACATGACTGGTGACAAAATCAAATTTGTGAGTTTGGAAAAGTATGATGGTGGAGTTGTAAGATTTGGAGATAACAATGCTAGTGTGATTCATGGTAGAGGATCCATTTTCCTTAGTGGTAAGGACAACATTGATGATGTCCTCTATGTTGAAGGTTTGAAGCACAATCTGTTGAGTGTTGGAAAAATGGTTCAAGAGGGATATGATCTATAGTTCAAAGACAAAAGATGCAAGAAATGTGGAAGATCCAGAAACTTGATTGCAATAGGCAAACAAACACAAGGTAGCAAATTTCATTTGAATACTGCTAGTGGAATTTGTTTGATTACTCAGATAGATGAAAGCTAGTTGTGGCATAGGAGATTGTGTCATGTAAATTTTGACAACATTATCAAG
Organism: Sequoia sempervirens; assembly: GCA_007258455.2. Classification (NCBI taxonomy): domain Eukaryota; kingdom Viridiplantae; phylum Streptophyta; class Pinopsida; order Cupressales; family Cupressaceae; genus Sequoia; species Sequoia sempervirens. The sequence goes on along the minus strand of VDFB02271358.1, from coordinate 251,949,168 downwards.
ATAAGTTATGCCAAAGTAGTAAGAGATCTGCCTAGGTTAGTGAAGTCTGCTAATATAATTTGCAAGGAATGTCAGATGGGTAAAAAAAATAGAGTCTCCTTCTAGAGAAAACATTTTCATTCAAATAATTTGTTGGAACTGCTACATACTAACCTTTGTGGTCCTTCAAGAGTCAGAAGCATTTATGGAGAAAGGTATTTTATGCTAGTTATTGATGATTACTCTAGAATGATTTGGGTTTCCTTTTTAAGAGAAAAATGTGAAGCTCTAGATAAATTCAAATGCTTCAAGGCTATGGTAGGAAATGAGAAAGGTCTAAAAATAAAATTCCTAAGATCTGACAGAGGTGGTGAGTTCATTATTAAGGAATTCAACTCTTATTGTGAAGAACATGGAATTAAAAGACATCTATTTGCTCCCCGAACCCCTCAATAGAATGGAGTTGCAGAAAGAAAGAATAGAACAATTTTGGATGCTGCTAGAACCATGATGATGGAAGGAAATGTGTCTCAGATGTACTGGAGTGAAGTGGTAAGTACTATTGTGTATACCTTGAGCTGAGTAAATGTGAATGGTAATTCTTGTAAGACCCCTTATGAGTTATGCTTTGGTCACAAGCCTACTATTAAGTATTTTAAGATCTTTGGAAGTAGGTGTTATATCAAGAGAGATGATATGGGAAAATTTGATGCTAGAAGCAATGAAGGGATTTTCCTAGGTTACTCTACTAAGAGCAAGGAATACCGATTCTATAATAAAAGACTAAGAAAGATGGTTGAAAGTGCAAATGTCAAAGTTGATGAGGAATCTATCAAATCATCTAGACATTGCAATTATGATTCAGACGAAGACATTACAAGCTAGGGGAAGAACACTCAGACACCGAATCTACTTCAAATTATTCCATATGTTTTGGTGAAGCAACCTCAATTTTTTCTAGTAAATCAAGTCAGTCAAGAAGCTCAGACAAGGGCAGAGGCACATACAAGTGGAAGTGTAGAAGAAATATTTGAAGTATTAGAAGTCCAAGTAAGTCCCAAAACTCTAAGGTATGTAAAGTTAAATAATTTTGAAAGTCAAATCATAGAAGATAAGAGTAAAGGAGTGCAAACTAGAAGGAAAATTGTAGAAGAAAATTGTTTGATATCCAAGATTGAACCTAAGAGTGTCATTGAAGCCTATCAAGATGAACATTGGCTGGAAGCTATGAAGGAAGAGCTAACACAGATTGAAAAGAATGACACATGGATATTGGTTCTCAAGCCTAAAGACAATAATGCAATTGGTACCAAATGGGTATTCAGAAAAAAGTTGAATGAAGAAGGTGAAGTGGTCTGAAATAAAGAAAGATTGGTATGTAAAGGCTATTCTCAAATGGAAGGTATTGATTTTAAAGAAACCTTTGCCCCTGTAGCTAGAATTGAAGTTGTGAGATTATTTCTTGCTTATGTTGCATACAAAAATTATAAAGTCTATCAAATGGATGTGAAGTCTACATTTCTGAATTGAGAATTAGAAGAGGTGTACATTGAATTGTCAGATGGATTCCAATTAACAGATAAGGGAGATATGGTTTGTATATTTGGGAAAGATTTGTATGGACTTAAGCAAGCCCCTAGAGCCTGGTACACTAGATTGGACAAATATCTATTGAAGCTTGGATTCACAAAAGGTACTAATGATAGAAACTTATACTTCAAGTTAGATCATGATAAGGAATTGATTATAGAAGTTTTTGTTGATGATATCATTTTTGGAGGAGATGATAATCTATGTATGAAGTTTGTTGATGAAATGATGAGTGAATTTGAGATGAGCATGATTGGTGAAATGAAGTTCTTTCTGGGATTACAAGTTACACAATTGGACCAAGGGATTTTCATATCTTAGTCCAAATATGTGAAAGAGCTACTAAAGAATTTTGGAATGGATGAATCCAAACCTATTGGTACTCCCATGGTGACTGGATGTAAGCTATCACAAAATGATGATTCTCCAAAGGAAAATAAAACTTGGTACAAATCAATGATTGGTGGATTGCTCTACTTAATACAAACTAGACTAGATATTATGAATTTTGTATGTATGGTTGCTATATTTCAAGTTGATCCAAAGGAATCACATGTGACTACTATCAAGAGAATTTTTAGATATCTTAAAGGAACAACTAACTTTGGACTTTGGTATCCAAAGGATGATGATCTCACTTTGTGTTCATACACTAATGCGGATTGGGATGGTGATGTAGATCACAAGAAAAATACTAGTGGTGGTACTTTCTTGCTAGGGAAGAAGCTGATATCTTGGTTGAGCAAAAAAGTAGAATTCAATTTCTCTATCCACTACTGAAGCAGAATACATTGTTGCTGCAATTAATTACACTCAAGTGATATGGATGAAACAGATGTTGAGAGATATGAGAGTGATATATGAAGAGCATATTTCCATATACTATGACAGTTCAAGTGCAATAAACATCTCAAGGAATCCGGTACTACACTCTAAGACTAAACATATTTCAATTAAGTTTCATTTCTTGAGGGAAAAGGTGAATGAGAAAGAAGTCAGACCAGAACATGTGCCTACCAAAGAAAAAATTGCAGATATATTTACTAAGCCATTTCTGAAGGATACTTTTGAGTATCTTAGAGGGATGCTATGGGTAATCACCCCTCTTGATAAGAACTAAAGATGCATTTATTTTCATTAATATGAGAGCTTCATTGCTATATTTTGGTCTAGATTGATGTTTTCATGGCTGCTACTCAGGGGGAGTAGTCAGATGTGTGGATATGTGGTTCAGAGTGTGTGTTTGGAAAGGTCATTGTTACCTATGCCATTGATGTCAAAGGGGGAGAAATGCATTGTGAAAAATTCTTGTGGAGAAAAGTTCAGTTGAGAGTAGAAGTATAGGAGAAGTCAGTGTGTTGGGTTGATGGAATTTTTCACATCATGTGTTGCCATCAATGCCAAAGGGGGAGATTGTTGGATTTTGTGAATATGGTTGCTGATATGTGGTTTTCATTGATGTCAATACTAGTAGCATTTGGTGCATTGAAGACTGTATATGTCGAGGATATTTAGAAAATTGTAAAAGAAAGTATTCCTGGTTTCCAGTGGAACTGTGTAGGTCAAGAATCCGTTGTGTTCTATACATTGAAGATTAGCTGAGGTGGATTTAAGGGTTTAATGTTGAATGCTTCTAGATCATCTATCAGAAGTTTTAGAGGTCTGTGTAAAGGTATGAGTATGTTGTGGTCTGACAGTGTGTTGCTGGTCTCTGTCAGTTTCCCTTAATGAAGTTTGTGTAATTTTTGTTTTCTCAGTTGTTGTGGATGCTTGTCTATTGTTTCTTGGTGTTATGTGGTGTCTCTATATCATTCTCTATCTTTGTGGTACATCCACATTATTCAGAGAGTTCGTGGTTGAAGATCTTTGTGTGAATGTTCAATTTTTCTTATTCTTGGCCGACATGTTGTTGGTAGCATGTTGTGGATCTTTGAGGTGGAATTAATTAAAGTATTCTTGTGTTGGAGATATTAATTTGGGTCTCCACTATGTTGTGGCTGATCTTGGTGGATACGCATTAAAATTTTATTTGTAAATTTGGGCCAACATTACAAATATATTTTATTTCTTTGGTCGACAAAGTGGTGATGAAATTTCATGTAGCGGATATATAAGGGAAATTAGTTCATTGTTGAAGGAGATGCTTCGTGTGATCCTATGTGTGTATGTGGAAATATCATTCGATTACTGAGCATATTGTGAAGAAGAATGTGCAAAGTGTGAAGAAGTGTTGAGCTTAATTGGAACTGTAATCAAGATTGTGAAGAAGCTATTTTCTCAATTCACAAATATAGAATGGTTTTAATCCAAACCCTATTGTTGGACAGTGAGTACTCTTTTGTAATTGAGCAGTGAGCTCTAGTCAGTGTGCCTAAATGCATGTGCATTCCCCTTATTATTTCTTTTATACTTCTAGCAGAGTATAATCTTGTGGAATAACATCCACTGTGGTTTTTCCCCAATAGGGTTTCCACACAAAAAAATCTTTGTGTTCTTTATCTCTCTGATGTGTTGATTGTTTATGGTTAATTGCTTATTCATTAGATCTGAGATTAAGTTAAGATTAATAAGAAGATTTTTAGTTTCTGTTACAATTGATTCACTCCCCCTCTCAGTTGTGTGTCCTTGTTTTGCAAACACATCCTGGAAATGTCTGGAAAAGTTTGGTAGTTCATCAATTGGAGAAAAGAGGATTGATAGGAGAGCACAAATCACTCAAGAAGAGGAGTGTGAGTGCACAAATTTTTCAAGTCTACGTGCTACTCCTGAAATACGGGAAATGTTGATGATGAGGAAAACTATATTGAAGGAAGCCAAGGAGGTGGAACCATTGCAAATAAAGAATCTTTTCAAGATCACTTGTAAGTGCAAAAACAAGGTATGCAAAAATTTTATTGATTATGGACATAATAAAAACATGGTGTCAAGTGAGATGGTTAACAAATTGAATTTTCAAAAATTTCCTCATGAGTTGCCATATAAAGCGTCTTGGTTGAGTGGTGGGCAGTCTCTTTTGGTTAATGAACAAGTAGTTGTTGAATTCCAGATTGGAGGCTATAAGGATAGGGTAGTTAGTGATATTCTTCCTATGGATTATTTTCATTTACTCCTAGGTAGGCCCTGGTAGTATGACAGACATGCATTGTATGATGGGAGAGAGAACACATACACTATAATGAAGGATGGATGTAAGTTTGTTTTGACTCCTTTGGTGGAAGATGAAAAGGGAAAGGATAAGGTGATTATGTGTGGAAAGAAAGAGCCTATAGAAATTGTGAATGAAGACAAAAAGATAAGTGTTGTAGAGAGTTCAAGGCATGAGAATGTAGGGACAACAGGTAAGAGTGTTGAATCAAGTTTGCAGGGTAAGATAGTAGTGAATTGGACTAAAAATGTGTTTTTTTGTACAATGGTGTGCCCTTTGGTTAAAGGTAAGGTTGTAAAGTATGAAGAATCTATTGGTACAATGATGTCTAATGATAAGACAAAAAGTTTGATGATAGTGAAGAAAGGACTGATGATAGGGGTGAAAGGACAGGGTGTTCAAGAACTTAAGGGAAGATATGAAAATGAGGATGAGATAAAGATGAAGAAATTTCATGGGATTTCTAACAATTGTTTCTTTTCAAGTGTAGGTAAAGGAAAGAAATCGGGTTTTGGTCAAAGAAAAGATGGAAGACAAATGGCAGGTCTAATGACAAAGATGAAATCACATTCAAGAGAAAACAAGAGCAAAGATGTAGGGAAGATTAGGTCATAGTATATGGACTGATGGAAAGAGTTTGAAGAATATAGCATATGTGGAAAGCATGGAGGAATAGGAACAAGGAAAAACTCATGTGGCATGAGTTATTTTTTTGTGGGGTTGTATGGTGCAGGAGCACCTAAACCCTTATTTGCAAAATTGATGATTTGAAGGTTTGATAGGTGGTCAATAGATTGGTATGGGTGTTTTGATTATATTTACCTTAAATAAGGTCCATCAAGACCATTTGATATGTAATGGGATTGGTTTTGTGTCTTAGGTTTCAATTAGGAAAAAAGTTACAAAATTGCAAATGTTGTCAAGAACAAGAAATTGTCAATAATGCAATTTTTAGGAATATGAAGGGACATGGGAATTTGAAAGATAGTTATAGGTGTTTGGTGGTTGGTTTCTGATTGAAATATGTATAAAATCCTTTCAAAATCTTGAACATCAATTGTTGAGTTTGTATTTGAAGAATTCCAAATAATATGCAATGCATTTTCTAGAAAAATCTCTGTAATTATGGCATTTTCTTCCTCTGTATGGACCAATATAGGATTTAAATGTTTTGAATCCTATTTTTTTATGTAGATACATGAATTATATTTCATTTGGTTCCATTTTGAGAGACTAATTCAGAAATTGGAGGGAGATCTCTTTATTTTTTTGTAGCAACCCTGTTACACAGAAATTAAGGGTCTGATTATAATTTAAAAGATCTATTAGCCATTCCTCCTACTATCATGTACTATTTCTCATAGGAATGGCATGTTACATGTTAAAGTAGATGTTCATATGATTTAGAAATCAAGGGAGACAAGTTTGTGGGAAATGGAAGGATGCTCTAGTGATAGTAACTATATTTTTCCTTATGAAAATGAGGTATGGTGGTAGGTTTTTGGTTAATTACTGATAGAATTGGAATTTTAAAGGTTTAGGGAGTCTATAAATACCTAATATAATTTTTTGGGTGCATTGGTTGAGTTTGGAAAACCTGATAGTTGTGATTTTAAGAAAACCCTAGGTATTTGCATGGAAATTGAGGGTTTCTTGGATCAACATTGTAAGGGTCTTGAATTTGAGAAAAGATAGTGGAATTGGGTGTTTTGACACACAACTAGTGAATTTCTATGTATTTTTAGTAAAAACAAGGAGTTTAGTAAGTACTTCCTTTGGAAAACATGGCTAATCTAGTAGCCTAAAACAAGGATGGTGTATTGGATCTCTATGTTGTTACAAATAAGTCAATTGGAAACTTTTGGGAATGTTGAGTTGGATCTATGATAAGTCTTAATTGTGGTTTTTTAGGTATTTGTGCGGCCTTCTCTAAAATATATTGTGCAAAGTCAAGGTTTGAGGGCTATAAGCCTCTTGTTGAGTGTTTTGGGAAAGTTGGGTGTTTTGGTAATCAAAGACAAGTTTCCTTGATTGAGTTAGGTCATTTTGAGTTGGAAAGAGAGATATCACCACCTTGCTTACATAATTTTCCTTGGTAACCTCTACCACTATTTTTTTTCTCTCATCCTTTAAAATCTGCCTCTACCATGAGAATTTTCCTATTGTTTCCTTTTAAGTTTCTTTTCTGCTTTCAAGGCATATTGATATCCCTCTTCTACACTAGTCACCCAAATAATACTCATTTAATCTTTTATGTAATTATGAAGACAACTTACATATCTTGATATTTTTCTACATCATCATCCACATGTCCAACCCAGATGCTCAACTGATAGAACTCCTTAGTGTACTCTCATATATTCTTCTCTCTTTGCTTCAAATTTTGTAGGCTCTTAAATAAATAAAGTTGATAATCTACAAGTAGAAATTTTTCCTTTAATTTCATCACCATCCTCTCCCATTTTTTAATTTTCTCTCTACCTCTTTGCCATTTTTCAAGCTACACATGCTTCCATGACATGGAAGAATGTCCTTTCAGCTTTGTGCCTACATATTTCACCTATTTTGGATCCTCAATTGACTCCAAATAAAAATATTTTCCATCTCTAATATCTAGTCCAACAACTCTTCCAAATTGAAAGTACCATTCAAACTTGGGGGGTCCAACATAGGCTTGCTACAAATCCTAGTCATTACTTTCAAAAATATACCTTATGCTTCATCTCTATGCTCATCTTCCACATCAAATTTTGGTGCTTCCTCTTTAGCTTCATTCTTGATGGCATCCACCACCAAGATTCTTGTTCATTACATCAATTCTATTACCTCCAATCATGCTCCTATCCTATCTTCAAGGTCCCTTATCATTTCTTGAAAGACTTCATGGTCTATATTTGCAGTCCTCTTCACCCATGCTCTCTTTGTGTCATGTTCATAACCCTCTACAATTGTGAGTCTCATTGTTCTCTCACACACCCACAACAATCTCCTTAGGGATCTTCTCCCAACACAATGGTGTACATACTCTAATACCATGAATCAAGGTTCCTATGGGACTACAAATTCCAGCAGCAAATAACTCTACACAACGCTCTTGAATACCTATAATTCAAATTTCACATTCAAATTAACATTCATAGGAAACATTATGAATTTTCAGACCATCATTTCTATTATACAAATAAAAATCTATAGGAAAGATTGAAGTTTATCAAATTAAATTATTGAAGTTTATCAAATTAAATTATTGAATTTTCTACAAGCAAGATTGAAGTTTATAAAATTCAAATATTGAATTCATTGGCAAAAAATTTATTGTGTAACTACAATACTATAGTCATCAAACTACCACAACACTTCAACATATTATCATATTACCCCCTTATTCACACTTCTCTATATTTTCACTCAAATTGTAAATAAAAAGAACTATTTTTTTTTCTAAATGAAAAATCCATTTTCCATGTTATTCTCCTCCTTTTATATTCTTTAATGATCTTCCAAAAACCAATGATTCACCTTCCCTCAATGAATTGATGTCTTCCACTTTAGGTGCTAGAAAACAAAGCAATCAAAATATTTTCCACTACCATGGTCCCTTGCCTTGGTGAAGTTTGATCAATCAAGAGAAAACATGGGTGCCACATTTGCAATCACCCCAATTATGAAATGCCCCTTCTCAACAAACAAGCATGGAAAGAATACAATCAAACATTTTATTTTATTTATTCCTAAAGTACCATGCCCAGCCTCATGGATGATTTGACTCCATAAATTAGGAAAGAAAGTGAATTGACCTCTCTAATAGAAACATATGTGTTGAGAACTATCATTAATATTTATTTATTTTGAATCTTGAAAGTGCAAAAAATAACTTGGAGGTCCCACATAACATAGGGGAATATCAATTTCATTATAAATCACCCCAACCAACTTCCCAAATCACAAGATTTTTATCTCAATCAAATTTTACAATTTTAGAGTCAATGTTGGGAATGTAAATGTCAAGTAGGAATTTCCTTGACAAGAATTAAAATGAATTTCAAATAAAATTCAATATGGGAAAAGTATAGATGGACACCCAATTGTGTGTGCACAACCATGTATTCCCATCAACATGCACCTTCCAGATAAGTTTGTTTACACAAAATAAAAACAAGAGCACCAAATAATAAATTGGAAGTAATAACAATTTCATCAAATGATTTTCCTACACACACTACCAAGACATAACAAAACATGCAAAATGATGAGCACACAAAACTAATTCAATAGTTTTTGGGTGATGCAGTATTGAAAATAAACCTAGGTGCTTCTACATCAAGGAAAGGGCTGAGTAGGCTCCCATATTATATGCCCTTTGGGCCTTCTCTTCAAAAAATAAACAAATGGATCAATAGTAGGTTGATAGGTATGACTCTCTTCAAGTGTCGAGGCCTTTCCAATTATACTATCAATGTTTTGCAAGATCATTTGAATTCTTGCAATTGGATTCCTTATCTTAAAAAATGCACCTTAGTAGTTAGTGTCCTTGCACTTTTTGATGCCATCTTCATTGAAGTATACTATATTCTGAAATGATACACTTTTTATGTTTACCCTCACTTGGCTGATGAAACCTTCTTGATCAAAGGCTCTTTGGATTTCTTGATTCATCCTATATTTTTGCAATGTAGGGTATAATTGGTCCAGTCCCTCTCTATTAACAATGAAGTCAGCAGAAAATGTAGAATAAGGGAAGAATGAAACCTTCTTTTTCCCTCCTAGATGAAGCTTGTTTACTTCACTGGGCTGCCACATGACTTCCAAAAATGCTAGTATGAATGGAATTTTTTTTGTCAAAATGTGTGGTCCAATAGGGCACCCATATATCCTCAAAACTGTGGAGTCAGTATGGAGATAACAATTCCAATTGTGTTGCACTCCCAACTATAGCATTTTATCCCTTAGCCTTAAGAAATCAGAATTTTCCTTGTATAGTTTGACTTCTTCCACCCCAAAATGTGTGATTACTTTCCTCACAAAGTGGTTTTCAAAGATAACAAAATTTTTACCCTCAACATAGTGTGTGTCCCAAATATGTGTCCAACATTAGACAGGGATGGAATTTCCATTTCCATCATCTCAGTATGTGTAGGATCATAACGGAAAAAATAGGCCCTTAAGTGGCAAAAAATTCAGAAAAATCAGAGTGAAGCAACTTGACGTAAAAATTTGAATAAGTTATCTATATTATTTCGAAAAATGTAAGAATACAATCTGTATCAAATTGAATGTAGTTTCTAAACTACTATGTTTTGTTTTTTTATAAAAAATCTATTTTGGTGAAAATTTGAAATTTCAATGTAGTGGTACTTAAATTTTAGGGAAAAAATAAGAAGTAGGTATCTGTCTGACCACCCTAACCAAAATAAAATGATAATATTTTTTTATAAGATTTTAGATATAAGTAGAGGACTCATTCCCCAATGTGATGCATATTTTTTTGTAATTTTTTTCTAATTAAATAATTAATTATGATTTTCTTATTACAATTTTTTTTAAAATATAAAAACTCGTATGTCTGACCACCTTAACTTGGTCAAAACTTCATGAAATTCAATTTTTCCTTTTTTAATCCTATAGTATGTGAAGCATAGAATGTGACGCATATTTTGGATTCAAAAAATGTGATACCGTTTGAAAGCTATAGATGTTCTTCAATCAACCTATCAATTAGGACTTTAGTCATAATTTCAATAGAAAATAAATAATAACTACTTATTAAATTCAAAGTAAAGCATAATTTATATTGATGGAAAGCTGAGAATCTCCTTTAAAAATCCTTTTTGTTTCATCAATTTTGGGTTAAAAAATAGTCGTCAGCCACATACCCATCATATTGCCACTTTTTGGCCCATCATGATCCTGCACATACCCATCCATATGTATCTGTAGGGAATTATCCCATGTCCCACTTCCTACATATAACAACATGTGGCATAATAGGAAGTACAACCTGAATTTGATCACTTTGTTAATATTTTTGGTCTCCACTAATTGTTTATGAATGGTTTTTGCAATAAAAGTTGCAAGATAAAACTCAATATTGACAATCCTTTTGAATGTCCACTATCATGTACATAAGGTAAATTTGAAGTCTTGCTTGTGCATCCCCTCCAAATACTTGGGATAAATCATAGTATGTTATAATGAAATAATCCTTAAAGTATTCCAAGTTAAAAGGTGTTAGGATTCAGGTGCCATACACCTTGTAAATCCTATGTCATTTTCATGGTTCCAACATCCTTGGAAAGTATCTCTAGGAACATAGGGTGTATTGGGAAAATATTTTATATTATTAAATTTTAACATTGTTTGTAATATATGCATAAGGCATGATGGGTCTACTAGCAACAATAAAGGTGGGTTGTGGACATAAATATTTAATATTTTTTTCCCCACATGTGGATGCCTAGAATGTGATAATAAAAGATAAATAAAATGATGAAAGAGTGACTATTGCAATTCTCCAAATGGGTTCTTGGAAAGAGGCAACAAGTGTTAAATTTCAATCATGTATTACAATTAATGTAATGTTTATCTCTCATGTTTGGGTTCTGAAGTTGGAGGAAATGTATTGGAGTCAAAACTAGTGCCATTTCATATTTTGAGGAGGTAATTCAAAGGTTGGGGAAATTTGGAATGAAGGGTCATCTTTGGGTACCATGTTTTATGCATTAGATGCCTTCACAACTCTACAAAATTAGCCTCTTGGATATAGAAATTAATGAGGAATAGTTGAATGTGTTGCAAAGTTAGTTTTTGTTGCACCAAAAGATCAATCTATTAATGCTCGATACATCTACTAGAGTTAATGAATACATGGGAGGAAGCTAAGCCATATCACAAACCAAAGTGCTGCATTGTACAACACAAGGAGACCAAGGGTGCACACCTTGCAATAACCCCCCCACCTGACATAAGCAAGGGGTTTGAACCCATCACCTTGATTATAATATCAATAATTGCAAATATAGTTTCCATTGTAGCAAAAGATCAACCATTTAATACATGATACAATCACTAGAGTTAATGAATCCATGAGAGGTGATTAAGCCATGTCATGAACCCTAGTGTTGCACTACATAACACAAGGAGACCAAGGTTGCACACATTGCAACATAATATAGTGTTACTCTATAGGAACAAGGATAGGTTGAGACATAAGGAGGTTTTTCACAGGTATAGAGGTGATCCCATGGTGGAGGAAAAGAGGACAATGGAAGTGGTTGTATTATAATCTCATTTATTTGATGATAATACATACTTGGCCTCTCTTCTTGGAGGATTTTTTCTTGCAAGAATTTCTCCATATAAATCTTGTATTATGTAATGATCTTATGTTTCTGATTTGTGCCTTATTGCTACTATCTTATGGTGATTTATTATTCATATATTATTGTTATAAGTTAGCATAAGGTAGTGTTTATAAGCATGTTATGTTGGCTATTTTTTTGACAACATAAAGAAGATTGATCTAATCATGTGGTATTTCAATATTAAGGAAACTTAATTTCCAGATATGCATATAAGTTTTATAATTTCATGTTTTTCTAGTCCTATCCTTGTATCCCATCTAGTGAAGTCATATTTTGTTAGAGATTGAATTTTCCAACAACCGGTATTGAACCTATTTATTTCTCATCATTTGGTATCAAAGCTTAAGGTGAACTAGGTTTTGGTTATTCCTTCTTTTTGACACATTAGCTTGGAAATATTGTGGGAATTTGTTGGAAGGAATTACATGTTGTTGGAAAGATTTTGGGGAAGAAACAAATGTTCTATGAGTTAACTTTGTTATCTATATTTTTGAGATTGGAAGCCATAGATATTGTTAATATGATCTGTGTTGGACATTGGAAGATCATAATTATGGATCTTTATGGAGTTGGTTATGTTTTGGTAACTTGGAGCTCTTCTTTGGTAATATGTGTGTATCCTCTTGTTTGGTAGCTTTGTTCCTTTACTTTTTGTTCATGTGTTGTGAGAAGGTGGTCATGATGGATGGGTAGAGACATCCTGGTCACATGGAGAAAAAACATCTTTTTGGACTATAAAATGGAGTGCTTATGTTGGCTTAATGGTTTAAGCCCTTGGTTACATAAAAGAATTGGAAGATAAGATGATAAACTCTTTGTGATTTGTGGATATAATATGTTTCATATGTTATAAGCTCATGGAGAACCTCGTTTTCCTATTGGGTTGTAGTTTACTCTTGATTTCACCTGTGGGTTTGTAGATCTATGCATTATTCCATTATTCGAATGACATGTTTAATGTGAATGTCTGGATGGTTATATATATTTCAGATTTACAAAGATGATTTTGCATGTTTTACATGTTAACTAAAATATGTTGTATGTAGATCTGTGAGGAGACTATATTTAGGGTGTTTTGACTGAAGATAGTTACAGGTTTGTATGGCTTCTTGGAGGGTTCTTATTGATCTATTGTTACTCCTATGTTGGTTTGTTTGGAAAATCAGATATAGGATTGATTCTAGTGTTTGAGTCTTGGAAATCCACATGTTATACTTGATTAACTTTATTTTGCATGATACTAATGTGGGGTTGAATATTTTTTTTAGTTATTTGATATTGGAGCACTAATTATTTGTTTCTCCTTCAAGATGTTGCATATGTGTAAATTTTGTAGAATTATCTAATGTGGATTTTGTTTGGTAGGCAATATTCTTGGTTACCTTTATTACATTGGTATATTTATTGTAGTGGGAGATGATTATTGGGAGTACCTTATATAGTTGTTAATTTGAATCTTTAGCAATAGTTTAGGGTGCATGATAAACTTTATTCACTTTTAGTAGAGTGTTGGAAACTATATTATTCATGAAGCCATGTATAGCTCAATATTACTTTTAGTATGAGCTTTATGCAATTACATAATGTGTTCTATCTTATTTGTTTCAAGATTTTGGTTCTAATTGTTGAAGTGTATAGTGAGCCATGGATCATATTTGATTAGAATATGGATGGAATTTTTTAATAGTTCTTGGTGTCATAAGGAGCTCTTGGATTCTTCCTTCAGATATCAATGAGAGTTTAACTACATCTTTGTTTCTATTGAGAAACAATGTGTAGCATTTGTATCTTCTTGGTTTGGATATTTTGGTTGTACCTTACCTTTTGGAAGCTCATGGTGTTGAGTTCTTTGATTGTATTGGGGATATGGAGGATCTTCAATTAGAAGATGGTTATCATGATTATTGGAGAGCTTAGTTACACAGTTTAGTGGGAGCTTTGGCAATGATGTTGATTCATCATTTGATGATGGATGTTTATTTCATGTGATATCCTAGGAGGGGATGTTAGACTATAATGTCATGATATGTTCTTGATTTTATAGTTGGAATTTTGAAAAAGGTATTGTTTGGTTCTGTTTGGTTTTGGGTATTAATTATTTTCTTGGAGCTTCATGATTTTTCATGGTTGCATTTGAAGTTGGCATGGATTGATTGGTGGATGCTCATTGACACTAGAGAGATTTGGATGAGGCTAAGAAAACTCTTATTTATGGGATCATATGTTGAGATGGTTACACTTTGATGAGGATTTTAGTAGAAAGAACAATAAGCCTACACCTAGAATGGATGTGAATCCATTATGGACTTGAATAGAATTAGATTTTCATTGCTTGGTTTTGCGTGCATAGGACAACTTTAGATCCCACTCTTGGTATAATCAATGGGTTGATGATATGGGAGGTATTTCCCACTTGATTATTAGTTATATTCTTTATTTTGTGTCTTATCTTCTCATATGAGTTAGTATTGAATATAAACATTCTGAGGACTTTTCAAGAAGAAGATGCATGATTTATGGACTTTTGGTGTTATCCTTGTTTTGGTCTTGAGCTATGGATTTAGCACTGAGGACTTATTTGGAGAGGTACATGAAATGCTTTAAGTCTTTGGGCATATTTCCTTTGTTGTGGGAATGGTTGGTTGGTTTGATATACCTTCTATATGAGAGGATTACATCAATTTTTTCATTTTTTCATTTTATTTAAATGTTAGATGTTGATATCCTTTCAGTTTGGGAATGGTGAAGGAGATATTACATTACACCACTTGGTACATGTTAGTGTGGAACAAGGAAATGGTTTGATTTGCAGGTTCTCTCTTTGGTCATGGTATTCTTATTGGATGTTTAGTTTCACATGGTTGAGTGTGAAGAACTTGGGAGAGAAAATTGTGAGAGGTATTGCAGCATATTTATTTATAGAATTTACATATCATTATATGATTCCTTCACACTATGTAATAGAGGAATTAGCCACATCCTCTATGTGAAGTACTATAGATATAATTTATATGCCTTGATATATTTTTCAAATTTGACATTACTCATGCAGTAGGAGTTTTTGGATATATGTTTGGTTATCGTCTTTTTTATCTTGGTTTGTTGGTTACTAATGTGATGATGAGTTTGCATGTTTTGTTGGATTTGGATCTATGAGTTGTGTAGGTTGTGGATTAGCTACCCACTTTCTTCCAGGGGGATGACTTAGATGTGGACTATCTACATCCAAAAAATTGTTTTAGTGTTAATGCAGACTTTGTTAGCTGGTCGTGTTTGTGGTCATTTGTGAATTGGTATGTTGCATTGAGATGGGAGGGTGGATATATAAAAGACTTGATTGTATATTTTGGGTTGGTATTTTGAAGGCATGAAGTTTTATCTATATTTAGTATACCTTTTGTTTGAGGTATGATTAGCTTGGATGAGTTATAATTTGTTGTGGTTTCTATTCTAGGTGGTATGAGTAAGGCAACTACTTAGAGTCTTTCTTAGAATTTGAATTTCATGCTTATGTTCATGTTAGTATTGGTAAGATTTCAATGACAGTTCATATGTTTCACCTTGGCATGTTCCTTTTTCTTCCATAGGTGGCATGTTGGAGGATGTGAAGGATTTTTTTCTTGGTGGTGGCTTTCACGGTTTCTTTTGTAGGTATCTTGTGACATCCACCTTATAAATTCTATGTCATTTTCATGGTTCCAACATCCTTGAAAAGTGTCTCTAGGCACTTAGGGGGTATTGGGAAAATATTTTATATTATTAATTCTCAATCTTGTTTGTAATATACTCATAGGGGGTGATGAGTCTATTAGCAGTGATAAAGGTGGGTTGTGGACAAATATTTAATATTGTTTTCCCCACATATGGATTCCTAGAATGGGATAATAAAAGATAAATCAACTGATAAATGAGTGACCATTAGGATTCTCCAACTAGTTTCTTGGAAAGAGGCTACAAGTGTCACTTGTATTTCTAGCATTTATTACAATTAATGTAATATTTATCTCACATGTTTGGGAACCCAAGTTGGAGGGAAAGTATTGGAGTCAAAAGTGGTGTATTTTCATATTATAAGGAGGTACTCCAAAGGTTTGGGATGTTTGGAATGAAGGTTCATCTTTGGGAACCATATTTGATGCATTAGATGAATTCACAAGTCTATAAAATAAGCCTCTTTGATGTAGAAATTAATGAGGAATGGTTGAATGTAGTGTTACTCTATAGGAACAAGGATAGGTTGAGGTATAAGGAAGTTATTCATAGGTACACAATTCCTTCCATGGTGGAGGAAAGAGTAGAATGGAAGTGGTTGTATTGTAATCTCATTTATTTGATGATAATACATACTTGGCCTCTCTTCTTGGTGGATTTTTTTCTTGCAAGGTTTTCTCTATGTAAATCTTGTGTTATGTGATGATATTGTGTTGATTATTTGTGCCTTATTGCTTCTATCTTATGGTGATGTTATTATTCATATATTATTGTTATAAGTTTACATAAGGTAGTGTTTATAAGCATGTTTTGTTGGATGATTTTTTGGCATCATAAAGAATATGGATCTAATCATGGTAGGTCTATACTAAGGAAACTTTATTTTTAGATTTGCATATAAGTTTTCAATTTGCATGTTGTATTCCAAGCCTTGTATCTCATCCATTGAAGTCATATTTGGTTAGATATTGAATTTTCCAACAATTGGTATTGAAGTTGTTTATTTCTCATGAAAAGGTTTCATCTTAGTGAAGGGATTTTGATATATTTCCTATCAAATCCTTTACTCTATATTTGGGAAGCTAGTGAACCCTGAAGCTATTTCTATCTTTTTGGTATTTTTTTTTAAATGATTCAAAATCAATAGCCTTATTAGAAACCAAATTCAACTTGAACACCTCTAAGATAAAAGATTTATCAATTCTAATAAATTAAAAACCATTCACTATAGCATCCCTCCATTTTGGCTCTTTTGATCGGATAGTGTTTTCTTTGTTATGCTTTGTTCTGCTATTACTTTGACTATGGTACTTGGTTACTATTTGATCACAAACTGTAAAGCGATGTGAATGTTATATTTTGATGTGATGGTATTTTACTCTGATGTTATCATTATGGCATGCTTTGGATTAGCTTAGCAGATATTTGAATTAATGATGCTTTATGCTTTTGGGTATATTATTGATGTTAGGTTTGTCAGTTAGTAATACTATATTGGTGAAGGGGACGGGATTGCACCACTCGCTTGCAGGCGCCCTACAATTCTAAGACAGACTCTTTGTTCGCAGGTTGACAGGTATAGGACATTGAATCCACTTGATTTCATAGGTTTGAGTGTGTCCTTTGGCCAATGGTATTCAATTGGGAGATAGTAGCTAGGTTTTTTGTGCCAAGTCATCACCCTAGTCATAGTGTGTCGTCGGGTTTTAGTCAAGTTAAGTTGTTTCTTTGTTGCTCATCTCTCCTTGATTTTATTTAATTGTAAGTTGGAAAAGGTAAATAAATGGCCTTATGTATTTAAGTTGTTTATTAAATAAATCTAGTTATAATGTTATAAATGTTATTTAATTTATTAATTAATATAATTTAATTAATAAAATAATCTAATCTTGGAATAGATTTATTTTATTGATTAATTAAATTAATTGTGTTGAATTGTTTAATTAAATTTAGTTGTGGAGTAAATAAATTAATCTATTAAATCCATTAAGTGAATAGTTTAATTGTATTTGAAAAGTGCATAAAGTGAATGATTTAAATCTATTTTGAAATTTAAATTTTGTTTTAAAGTATTAAAATACAAATATCTTGTAAATGCATGAATTAAAAAGAATTAAATTTATTTGAAAAGGAATTTGGTTTTAATTATTAAAAGTAAGATATTTTGTAAATGCATGAAAATATCTATAGTGTTGAAAGATATTTATTTATTTTGAAAAAATAAAATATCTGGGATATTATTTTGGGGAAAGTTGACTAAATGTGAAAAAGGAATGAAAGGATTTGGGGGATTATTCATGCTTGGAGAAAGAAATTTGTTGTGAAGAGGAAAGGGGGTTTTCTTGTTTTGGGAATGCATTTTGGAATTGGAGTGAAGATTTGAAAAGGTTTTGGAAGAATTGGAATTGCAACTCAACACAAGATTCTCCTTGAAGCTTCAAACAGGTTCTTCTTGTTTTCTTTTTATTATTTTGAAGATCTGGTTTCAAGTTTTGAAAACTTGTTGCAAACATTTTTGAAAACCCTGTTGAAATCTTGAAGAAATTTAGATTGTTTGTAGAAAAACAAAACTTGCAACAAATTTTTTTAATTTTAACAATAGAAAAATGGAAAGAAACAAAATGAAATTAGAAAACATCTATTTGGGAGTTGAAATGTTTTATATGAAAATTGAAATTTGAAACTAGGAAATTGTGTTTGAAAATTAGTTTTTTTGTACATTTTCTATAGAAAATTTGCACAATTTGACTGTAAAACAATGGAAATTTATATATATATATATACATATATATATATATGTATATATATATGCATATATATATGTTATATATATATTTATATGAAGTGATGCTGGGAATTTTTCTTTTTATAAAAAAAATAAATTATTTACCTAGATTTTCTTTTCTGTCAAAGAAAAACTTTGTTCTCGACATTTACCAGAAAACAGAGTTCTGAGTTTTTATGTTTTTTTAAATAAATAAAAAAAATTATTAAAAAAAATATGAGAGGGGAAGGATGGGGGCCCTGCCCCCACAGCCACCCCCCATGGGAGGTGTTGTGGAGGCAACGCCGCTGCCTTCACAAGTAGCTACGCTGCTTACACAACACACCCCTAAAAGGGGGAGGCTGCGTAGGCAGCCAACCCCTCTTCCACGGGCCTGTGTTTTAAACAAAAAAAAAATATATAATATGAATATTATATATATGTTTTGTATAATATTTATTATTATATAAATAGATATATGTATATATATTATATATATGTGTGTGTGTGTGTATATCTTCTTTGTGTATTTGATTAGCAAAAAAGGGATTTGACATAAATCATTGAGAATTTAAACTAATTTTTGAAATAAATAATTAAATAATATTTATATATTTAAATAAATATATGTATGTTTAACATATATTATATTTAAATATATTGATCCTAGCATGGTTATTTTATTACTGATGCAAATATTAATTTCAAAGTAAAATGATGCAATTGGAAAATTGTTTTTTAAACATTAATTGTAATTGAAGTTAAAATAAAACAGTTAGTTTAAGCTTCTTCCTTCTAATAATGTTAATTATTCTACTTGATTACATGCAATATGTTATCGCCTTGCTTGGATCTAGGAAATCCTAAAGTAGGATAATAATTTTCCTAATTTGTCTTTTCATTGTGAAATCTCCCTCTTTCGTGATGTTGGTCAAATAGAGTTATTTGTTATGTAAGTCTTCTAGATGGGGTTTTTATTTAATTGTGTGGGTTGTCGTATTATGTTAGTCAACCTTTGTATTGCCTTGGGTAGTGCATATAGTTTTATCATGTTGTTTTACCCGATTTTCATGAATAGGGATGGTTTGTGCCTCCTTTGGATTAGGAGTGGATTATATGATTTGTGCCTCCTTTGGATTAGGAGTGGATTATGTGGTTTGTGTCTCCTTGGATTAGGAGTGGTTTATGTGGTTTGTGTCTCCTTGGATTAGGAGTGGTTTATGTGGTTTTTGCCTCCTTTGGAAGGAGTGGATTATGTGTTTTGTTGCCTCCAATGTTTGGAGTGAGTTTTCATTATGTGTTCCTCTTAGAGTTTGTGAGACTCACCAGTGATACTTGATACTATGCTATTTTATTATTTTGGATAGATAGTTTGATTTTTGTTTTAACTGTTAGACATTATGTTTCGATACAGATTGATGCTTTATGATGCTATTCATGTTATGATGTTTTGACATTAGACCTTGTCTTTGATTTCATATTATGGTGATGTGAACGTTAGACCTCATAAATTGGATATTATTGATTATTATGGATGCTCAAGTAGAATTAATAAAATTATGAATTTTGAATTATTGTTACTATATGAAAAAAAGTAAAAATGAATAAATGTTATTAGGAGGATTATTCAATGATGATGAATTTGTTACTATCTCCTAGCAGGGGGTGAACCTTTGGCTATCACATGGTTGGGTGGAGCGTGCACCTTAATCTGTTGGGTCTTCTTCTTGTTGTGGTGGATGATTTTACAGGTTAGAGCTCATGGAATCCAATTCCATTTCATGCTTTATTCATTTCAGTTGATATTGTAATTTATTACCCCTCATTTTTTATCGAGGTGGAATATGTAATTTGTAATCATGCTTATTGGATTTACCTCATTTGGGGAATGAGAGTTGTAATCTTATTATTAAATTATTGTTATTTGGAAACATGTGGTATCTTTTATGCTTGAATGTAATTTATCATGTATGAAATGTATGTTTTCTTAATTCTTTAAGTAATTAAATGTTATGGTTTTAGTTCATGTTGCTTGTTTGGGTTTTAAAGTAATCTCAGTCTCGTAACCTTAGAGGTTGTTGGAAATGGGTAGTGAACTTGCATGTTATTTTCACTTAAAAAAAAAAGTTAGTACATTTTGAGTATTTTTTTCAACTTCCTCTAGGGTTGTGTGGTGGGGCATTACATTCATAGCCCTTACTATTTTCACATTTTAATCATAGACAGTTGTGATGAATCTAAGAAATTCCACATCCATAAACACATTGGGTACTACCAGTTCCCAAGTCATAGGTCCATACATCTGAAATGGGGACCTTTGAAATCCTATTATAAATAATCGCCACCCTGATAGAGGTAATTCTACATCTTTACAATCATTGGCATTGTCCAACATCCTAAATACAACACTACAACCATGAAGCCTAATAGGCCTCTTAGTGAAACAAGAAATTGGAAAATTAGGTCCTCATCCAATGTCCTCTTTGAAGCAAAAGGTTGGTATTTTTGAGGGCTCATGATTACAATTCGAGTTTAAAACTACGGTTTTATAAGATGGGTTCTAAGGATTATAACACTTTTAGATAGTAACTACAACAATTTTGAGTAGTTCAAGACACTTTAATGTATATTCTATCACAATTGCAAACTTTGGAACAATAAATTAGGTAAGAATTTGGATATAGATGTACTTGTTCTTCACTTTTGAAAACCCTAATCATCATGTAATTCTCTAAAGCTCTACAAATTCTCTCATCAAATGCTTTGAATACCAAGTGAGTCATTTTACTAGTTAGATTATGGTATTTCTAGAGGAAATATTACTATGAATATGATGGAAAGCCATCTTTTTTTTAGTTCTCTTAGTTTGCACAAGCCAAAGCTTTGAACTATCCATTTCCTAAGTTTAAATGTAGGTCATTGATCTTTGAGAGGAAGTAATAGATATGAAGGTCATCAGTGATTTTATTGATTTGAAAATATTTAATGTGATTTGAAAAGATCTTCAACCAATAGGACTGATCCATGTGGGACAAATTTTACACATCATCATGAGATATGGAATCAAGAAAAATGAAAAAACAAACTCACGTCACGTACTGGCCACATGGAAGCTTTTCGTAATTTTGTGGCTTGAAAATTAGACCACTACAAAGAGCTTGCAAACTTGTGGAATGTTTCTAATATTATGCCACGTGTCATTCATTTCATGCCTTATAAACTAGCCTTTGATATGAGACATGTTGCAAATAATAAGATCTAGAAAAATATCTAATTTAATAGCTTTAACACATAATACACGTCCTCTTTCCGTGATTCTGTAGAATTCATTTAGGCCTCCATTGAAATGTCCCATAGACTCACATAATGCCTTTAAAATCATGAAACATGTCCACCTTCTACTACATTTAATAAAAATTTTCAAGAACATTACTCATGTCCCTTTTCTGCAATTCCACAAAGTAATTTTGGAACCCTTCAAGATACCTCTCAAACTCATGGAATACTCTAATGGAACACCAAAAAATGGGTTCACCAAAGTGTTTAATGAACAAGATGATGAACCACTATTTTTCTAAGGGATGTTTCATTCAATTATGTGTATGATAAGGTGAAAATAACAATTAGAAATGATACCTAACTGTTATAGCAACTATGAGGGAAGTTTTGAGAGCATAAAAGTTGTGTACCTTGTCAAAAACTTGTTGTTTTTTGTCTATAGAGGACTCATTCGCCTTCAGTGGAAAATGGGTCTAAGATCAGGGTCTTTTTCCCTAATGTATGCACTCTCAAAATCCTAGTTATCAACATGTGGAATAATGTACATACTTTTGTAGCTTCAAATCTTTGATTTTGCACATTAGATGACAACTTTGACAATTTTGCTCCAAATCTTTCTCTTCAATCTAAAACCTTCAATCACACATGCAAGAGGAGAAGAATGTTGTTTGTTAGGAGATAGGGGTTTTCCTCAATCAAACCCCTTGTAGGTAATTAAACCAAATTATGAAACAAAGGAATGAAGCATGAAATATGAAATATGCAATTGATATCACCTTGGATGATGTCTTGTGAAAAAAAATTGCAATCTAGCATGTAGCGGCCATGAAGAATGTAGATCTTGAATCCTTGAATATGATGTGAACAATCCTTGCAAGTAGATATTCAATTCTACATCCACTTTCTTAGATCAAAAACATACATGAATGTATCAAAACCTTGTCATGATGAGTTGATATTGAATTGCTCCAATAAATAGTTGAAATATTCCTTGAAATGTCCTAAAAATGCTCTTCTAATGCTCTAATGCTTGTAAACTTGAAAGATTTAAGGCTTAGAATGAATTTATAGGAGAAACAATGTGAATTAACCCCTTATTTATACTATATTAGGAGATTAACCTTGAAATTCAAACAATTAAGGCTGACACTAGATCTGGAAGTGAACTATTGAGATGATGGAGTGACAGTGTCCTTGATGAAGCTGCAGTCTTCAATGGAGGACCTTCACCAGGAAATATATTCAACCATATAGAAAGTGTTGCAACAATATCATGCAAATAGAGATTCTATTATGATGATGTGATATGTTACAAAAGTACATGTGCCTGATTAAATAGGCAAGAGTGAAAACCAAAAATGCATAAGATGTTGCCAAGTGTCAAAATCACACTACATTTGACAACATGTGAACCCTACCTAGGAAATGATAAAATATTGAGATAAGTTCTAGAAGGAAAACTCATCTTATAGAATGAATCTTATCCCTACACATGAAAAAGGGGAATTACCCCATTATTTATGATTTATCTAAAAATGCAACCGAGGACTAAATAATGCAAGACCTAAGTTAACTTATGCTAGTGTAATAATTAATTAATTACACTAACACCCCCCATAAGTGCAACTTAGGGAGGAAATGCAATGATTATGCAAAGATGATGGGTCCCAACTATGAGGCCATGTTAGGTACCGATTTACATGATGAAGATGCAAGTAATCTCCCACAACCAGAGAAAAGGGGAAAGCCCAATGGGAACAAAACCCCTCTCCAAAAAGGAGATGAAAATGTAGAAAAGTGAGAAAGGATGGGAAGGATGTAGGACTCCCAAATACCCCCCAAGTACACCATCTGTCATATGGATAAAATAAAATCATTAGCCCCCACATAGGAGGGAAGTAGAGAGAGTATGTAGCCCCCCTAGAGGATTATATGACCTACAAAAATGGTAAGTGTTTGAAGACAAAACAAGATCCAATGTCGACAAAAAACTAGTCTCCCTTTTAGAAGAAACAAAACCAAGTGCAAGTGTAGGGATGCTTCCCATTCCAGATAGGAATTGAACGAAGGGAGGATGAATATGGATGTTGATGATGTCTTTGAACTCTACTCAAATTTCTCCATGCCTAATTAGGAAGATGACACCATCAATTTAGATACATGCCCAAGCAATGAAGAAGGTGACAAATCAGGACAATGTGGAAACTAATGTTGAACAATATCCAAAGATAGTGATACAATGAATATGATGGAGACTAGATTGCCCCCCTAGAATGAAGTATCCTCAGAACCACTGAAAGAAGTTTGAAGCAAAAAATATGTTGAAACCACATGTCTCCCACTAGGAAGAAGTAGATCCAATGATAGATGTTGAAGAAACTCCAAATACCGAAAGAAATGAGAGGGAAGAAAACTCATATATGAAATCTCTAAAGAGAAACCAAGTGCTTCCAAGATAGTCTCTAGATCCCCAATCAAGGTTAAGACAAAGGGATGAGGAGACTCAACAGATCTCTCCAAAGTAGGATCTGAATAAAGGAGTGATATCCCCTCAAGAATGTCCTTCAAACCTATAGAAGTAGCCATGTTAGTGATACCTGAAACAAAGCCATCCTGTGATGTCAAGCTTAGAAAACTAAATGTGTCCTGATGGATGATGGAAGCCTCAATCAATGAACCTAGACAAGGAATCACTGAATGTGAAGGGATACCAATAGTCTCTGATGGAGAAGAAGGAACATCTAAAGAAACATTTTCAACCTCTTTTGAATATTCAAGGAAATCCAAACAAACAACCTCCTACACAAAAATATCATTATGGGGTACCGGATCTAAAGAACCAAGAGACAAATGACATTCTAAAACATGATCATTGGGGAATGGTGGAGTGTCTGAATCTCCATATAGATCCCAAATCTTAATCCAAAGAATGTGAAGATAGTTACGATGATCAATAACTTTCAAAACATCATCAATAATATGCATGGAAATAATCCTTAGAACATCATACCTTCGACAATTCCAATCAAATTTCTGGATACAATTACTAGGAGTGGGAACCCAACCATACAAATGTGGCAACAAATGAAGGGATTGAAGATGATTGATGATGAAAACTCTCCATTGTTGATAGTTTCCCTTTCCTAACATGATCAATGAAGGATGACAAGAAAACCCCATAACAAAATGTGAAAAATCTCCAATAATTCAAAGATATTGACTTTCAACAATAAATGGAAACTTACAAAGAGATATGCAATTGAAAAGATGCCTCCAAAATCAAGAAATTCTTCTTCAAGCCTTAAGATGTCCCAAGAATCAAGAAAATGCACCACATTGCAAAAAACCAATAAAAGATACCTGGAGCTGAAAGAGAAGAAAGTGACTGGACTAATGAAAAAGCACTAAAATATCTCTCGAATATCACTGGAATCATCAGATTGCAACAATCTGATGTGAAGATATTGGTTGTTGAGTCCAAAGTGGAGGGTTGAATTCAATTGAATTTAGAATTTTATAGCAGAAAAATCTTGCAAAAAAGATGGCACCACTAAATAGTGCTCTGAATTATCTTTTCGTCGATATCTCGTTTGTGAATTTTGATACTATTGAACAAAGATATAGCCCTCAGAACAAAAAAAATGTTGATTGGAGATGGTAGGCTAATTAGGTGCAAAAATTAAAGCACCCCGGGCTTAAGAAAATAAGCCCCCGGTCGTTGATATGACCAAGGGGCGAATAGGTAGTTTTAAAAAAACCTTGTGCAGATAGATAGTGTCAGAGTGGAGCTGACGGATGGAGCAACCTGGTGGAGTGGTGTGAATGAGCGACATATAGGATCAAGTAGAGTTGATGGACACCAATAGAACCCAGATCTTCGATGGAGGGGATTAAAGCTATATTGTGGGAACAATGGTCTGATGGTGGTTGGTGACGGATAGTAACTAGTCATATGTGTGAAGCGCCAGTCGACGAGAGTTCTAGTAAGTGGGAGTGTTGGTCACCAGTGACAAGACTGGTGATGTGACAAGACAGAGGGACCCCCTGACAAGGCCGATGAAAGTTTGTAGACCTTGAATGATTGATGTTGAAAAAATAATTTTGAATATTACAAATAATTGCAATTCAAAATTAAAATGCTGATAAAAATAATGTATATTTCAACGGATGAGAATTATATCCCAAAGGAGAAAATATTTCAAACCCATATATGCCAATTGGGAATTAAATTATCAGGTCACTTCCCAGATTTAAATTTTTCTACCAAACATTAGAAAAATATCCCAATTTTTGGAATAAAAATACCTGTAGACTTAAAAAAAAATTCCTTGGAGGATGACTAAACGGGAATATTTTTTACTATATATTTGTACGTATAGTACAAAAGGAATGCGACCCCTAGATAATACATCAACTAGCTCCCAGATGATATGTCTCTGATTTTGACGAATGAGCAGGTGATCTATAGGTTTTGAGGCCTTTTGGATGCAATGGAGAGGATGGAGAGAGCGTGATGTGCACCAGAAATTAGCTTGGTTCCTAGGTAGAACCAAGTAGCCTACAAGAAAAAACCTCAAGCCTGTAAAGAATCTCGCAAGAAAAATTTCTTGATCCTGGGATGAAGTTTCATTGGAAAAGCTCTAATACCATGTTGAGATGATGGAGTCACAGTGTCCTTGATGAAGCAACAGTCTTCAATAGAGGACCTTTGCCAGGAAATATATTCAACCACACATAAAGTGTTACAACAATGGCATACAAATAGAGATTCTATTATGATGTGATATGTTATAAGAGTACATGTGCTTGATTAAATAGGAAAGAGTGAAAACCAAAAATGCGTAAGATGTTTCCAAGTGTCAAAATAACACTACATGTGACAACATGTGAACCCTACCTAGGAAATGATAAAAATTTGAGATAAGTTATAGAAGGACAACTCATCTTCTAGAAGGAATCTTATCCCTACACATGAAAAGAGGGAATTACCCCATTCTTTATGATTTATCTAAAAATTCAACCTAGGACTAAATAATGCAGGACCTAAGTTAACTTATGCTAGTGTAATAATTAATTAATTACACTAACATAAAATTTATTAAATTCCTGCTAGAATTAAATTTGAAAAGGGGATCCTCATTAAGGGAGGACCCATTCACCACCTAGGGCGAATGGGTCATGGCACTATTTTCTAGGACTTAACCTTGGGGGATGGAAAGAGCATTAAAAACTCATTTCAGATCAACTCATAAAGGGGGGTCCTATTAAGAGAGGACCTATTAGTTACCTAGGGTGAATGGGTCCTAGCACCATTTTTCAGGACCTAAATTTTCCCAATTAAATGTTTTATTATTTAAATTATGGGTGTTGGGATAGATCTTTAAGAGGTGTCATAAAGAAGTTTTAAATTTGAATTAAAGGGGTTAATTAACTCCAATTAACCACAATTAATTAAGACCACTTTAGATAAATGTGAAAGTTCTTTACAACACATTACAACACTTATATAAGTTACACATTTAAATATATTTTATTAAGGGGCCCATTAAGCTTAATTGGGTAAATAAATCCTAGAAAACTGTGAAAGTGTGTTAAAACACTTCACAACACCTTTGCAAAAGACCAATTAAAGCATGTTTTAATCAAACAGAGGGCCTACAATAATGTGAATGTGTACAACACATTAAAACACTACTCCAAGACATCATTAATTCAGTTTTAATGTCAATTACCAAACCAAGTAAGGGAAAAAGGACACTTTTTCCATTACTACATTTTGCACCCACTTTAGTGAGAGGATGACTCCACGTCAAACTCACACTAAAGTAGACATCCAAGAAACTTAAGTGTGAAACAATAACAAAGATACATAATCATACCATGTCAAAGGCCAAGAAAAACAAAATAAAAGGATCAAGCATAACCATTCCAATGCGATGTGGAATGGGGTTGTTTGTCCATAACATATGTTGCTCACTCTGGGGTAGTGGAATCTCAGTCTGTCCACTAGGTGATTTGTCCCAACAAAGTGAAAAATGAGAGAATCATATTAGCCTCCCATACCATACCATAGTTATCTTCCTGAAAAATTTGATAAGGCACCACAATGTAATGCTTTTGTAAATGCTTTTGTTATGTAAAATTTTGTTAAAGGGGATTTTTCTTTGTTCATCTAAAGGTCTTCTTCCTAGGAGCATTATGCCTAATATCTCCAAGAGAGGACAAGTCAAAAGTTTCAAATCATTTCCCATGGGATGCCTCATTCGCATCATGCCATGATAGTAGATCGTACACTCTTGGATGACATCAAACCCAATGATGCCACCAAGAAGAGGACACATCATAAGAAAAGAGAAAAATCACGCCATGAATTTTTCCAAAAGAGGTCATTGATGTATGCCCCCACTTTAAAGGGGTTGCTACACCATTTATATGAGTAATTTATTTAAAGTAGAAGAAGACATGAGAGCTTATTTGGAATCCCTATGCCAAGTCATATGTTTCCAATAAGCTATGCCATGAAAAGGGAAGCGGTTGCCCCCAAAACTTAGTATGTCACATGCGAGCCAACTTAATCCATGTTGGTCACAACCTATGCTTTCTCTTATATGTACATGAAAGGTAGTCAACTAGCCAAAAGAGACAACAAGTGACATACGAGGACAAGGCTACCTAACCCCTTGCTCCCACTTAGTGCAGAAAAAGGATGAGCTAAAATGATTGATGAGAGACATGCTAGAGTGAAAATCAGTATTTATTAGAGGAATTAGGTGCCCCCACATAAGGAAGAGCACCAAACTCCTTAAGATGTTGGATTTTATTACTCAAAGCCTTGCATTCATTAGTAGAATGACCATGAACTCTATGATATGCACAAAATGAAATTTTGTAGTAAAATGTCTTTCATGTTTTTGGAGGGAGAAATATCAAATGATCTTGGAGGAGTCTTGAAAAGATACCCTTTTGATCAATAGTAGAAAATGTTCCTCTATTTTGCGATAAAGATATCTCATGCTTAGTATAAGATGTCATATCTACACAAGATTCTTTAGATTGTGAGATTTTGTACTCTCCTTTAATGAAGGGTGTAAAATATAATGAATTACAATCATTACTAAGACATGTCTTAGGAGTGCTTTGTGTGATGAAATTACTTTTAAGCAAAGACTTCGTTGTTTCTTTCATGTCTTTCAAAGGATAATAATCAAGAGAATTTGTGTCTATCAATTTAAGATGCACTAATGTTAAAGTTGGCTTAGATGAATCTTTTGTAAGAGTGTTAATATTGACTAAAGGTTTGTTTATCTCTTTTGGAGGGACAATAACCAAGACCATTAGTCATTTCTTGTGTGTTAGGCTCTATAGGGACACATATACCTTTTTCTCTAGCACCACATCCTTTTACACTATAACCAAGTTGTTTCATAAGTTGATAACCTCTTCCATTAAGATTTTTCATTTCTTTAGGACTTGATGGTTGTTCATAGTCAACTTCATCAAATTTTGTTTTGTAATTTTTTTGATCTTTTAAAGTAGTTGAGATGGATGCTTTCGAATTTTGTGTTGAATTTTGTGTTGACATTACTAATTTTTCTTCTCCCTTTTCAGACTCTTTGTTTATGATCTTGTATTCACACATGAATGTTGGTGTGAAAGCTAAGGAACCCCAATTGTCATACAATAGCTTAGTGACTTCCTCAATTTTCTTCTCATGTTCTTCTTTTTGGCCCACAGTTGTCGTTGCACCAAAAGATTAACCTATTAATTCCTAATACAACTTCCAGAGTTAATGGATCCATGAGAGGTAGTTAGTCCATGTCATGAATCTTGAGGGGAGCGATGACCATCTACCAAAAAACTCCCCCTTAACATTATTCGAGGGGATTCCAACCTGAAACCTTTGGCTTTGATACCAATTGTTGGCCCACAGTTGTCGTTGCACCAAAAGATTGACCTGTTAATTCCTATTACAATTGCCAGAGTTAATAGATCCACGGGAGGTAGTTATTCCATGTCACAAATCCCAAGGGGAGCGTTGACTATCTTCCAACACTTATTCCTTTGTGATTTTCACTTTTTCAATTGTATACAATGGTTCCAAAGGATCTCATCCTTCTCTCTCATCCATCAAACAACTTTTGGGTTTGAGATTGGATTTTAGTGTGTAGACTTTGTTGTTATAGCTATACTTCATGACACAATTCAATTTAGAAGGCACACCATTCATTTCATGAATCCATGGTCTCCCTAAAAGGAGGTTGTAAGAATGATTATTAGGTATAATGTGGACCAAAGTTTGTAGAGTTACTTCCCTAACTCTGATAAGTAATGTGATGATTCTGAGTGGTTATTTTCCTATGTTTTCAAATCCACAAATATATAAAGAATCAGGTTTAATACCATTTTTACTCATTCAGAGTCTTTTCAAAGACTCACAATACACACATTCAGGGTTGAACCATTGTCAACAAGGGTTTGTTTTATCACAATTCAATCAATGTGGACTATTATGTTGAAATCTTTCTATTTCTTCTAAATTTATAAGGGAGGTAACTCGCTCTAGTAAAAAATAATATCTAAGTTCATGTCATTCATTCCTTGAACTAGTGTTAGGAGGAACCTTAACTTGTTTCAAAGCTTCTTAAAGAATTCTATGATGACTAGGTGATGTTTGAAGTAGTTCCCATATGGAAATCTTAGTGGGAGTATTCTTAAGGTGTTCAAAAAGATTATATTCCTTTCCATTGTTTGTGGTCAAATGAGGAGCACTAGGTAAGATTGGATTAGGTAATGGAAGGGATGTCGAAGGTTTTTTTCTTGGTTGCAAATTGTTCCTAGTGTTGTACATATGAGAAATGGTATGTACAAAATATTGTTCTTAGGTGGTTTAAGGATGAGGACAGGTTTATTTTGAGTTTGTGGTTTTTCTGAGGGTGGATAAATAAAGAGTTTAGGCTTAGGAGAGTACTTCAAGGGATATCTAATGTGCATAACCTCAAAATAATTTTCATGATGTCTTAGTGAAGGGGAGTCTAAATTCTCTTCATCATCTTCATCAAAGAAAGCCTTATCAATTTTTTTTGAAAGGCATGTGTTAATTTTCTCATTTTCTTGCACCATGGTATCCTCTCTAGGAGGATATTTTTTAGGAGAACTACAAACTAGATGTTCATGACATTCATTGTTTGGTTCATCTAAAATGAATTCATCAAAAATAGGGGAATGATCAATAGTTGAATTGTATTGCTTTTCAATCATGGTATTGTCTTTTTCAACAATGTTTTCCCTAGGGGAAGAGAGACAAAGAGGAATCTTATAACTCTCATTGTTTTGATCTTTTATCACCAAAATATTTTCTTCACAAATAGGAGAGATGTTAAGGGAAGACCAAATTTGGTTGTCATGATTATCCACCATTGTACTCTCTTTCTTAGCATATTTAGAAAGGTAGGATACTAACATTGTTTGACCAAAAGTGAAAAGTACTTCTAACCATCTTATGCAATGCTTAAAAAATACAAATAATGTATATCCAAAGATGAAAAATACTTTTATCCAATGTATGCAAGAATTAAAAAATGCAATCAAAGCATATCCAAAAATGAAAAGAACTTTTATCAAACTTATGCAAACCTTTATAAATGCAAACATTGTGTGTGAAAAAGTGAAAAGTGCTTTGATCCATATTATACAAAGTTCTAGAAGTGTAAACATTTTTAGATTTTCAGACTTAAAACAAGGTAATTTTCTAATTACACTATGCAATGGACTAAAAGTGAGATGTTGTAAATGTCATTTTGAATTTTGATAATGCACTGAATAAAGAAAATAGATTCACTAAATTTTATGAAACAACAAATCGAAAAACTAAAACAAGAAAGTAATGGAAGCCCAAAAATGAGATTTCAACTTTCAGAAATTGTAGTTCACGACCTAACAGTGACTCATTTTCCAGTAAGGGAAAATGGATCCTAGTTAGGTCTTTCTACAATGTTTCTATGGATTTTTGGGTGATTTTTAATGTCTTTTGAGATGCTAGAAGGTTTAGGTTTCACTTCATTAAGGACTCGCTAGTAAATGAAAATGGGTCCTAGTTAGGTATTTTTAAACTATTTTTGGATGATTTTCAAGGTTTCTATAATGTCTTTCAGATCTAGGTTTGAGGCAGTGAGTTTTAGTTTCAGATTTTCCCAAAATGCAATGAAAAGATAAATGAAAAGGCCTAATTTGAAATGTAATTTTATTTTTATTTTCAAATGAAAATGTATGAGATCTAAATGATATGCAAAATGATTGATTTTTCTTTTTTTTTTAGAATTAGAGAAATGCAGAACAATGCAATTTTAAACCCTAAATGAGATGCAAGTTTTGAATGCAAAGTAATAAAACCTAAATGAGATATAATCCAATGCAAATTAGATGGAAATTAATGAAATATCTAATATAGGATGCAATGAAAGACTTAAAAATTAGAAAATTGCAATATTCAATGAGTTGGGTTCACCATAATAAAACACTAAAAAATGGGTTCACCAAAATATTTAATGAACAAGATGATGAAACACTATTTTTCTGAGGGATGTTTCATTCAATTATGTGTATGATAGGGTGTAAATAACAATTAGAAATGATACCTAACTATTATAAAAACTATGAGGGAATTTTTTAGAGCATAAAAATTGGTGTACCTTGTCAAAAACTTGTTTTTAGGCTACATAGGACACATTCACCTTCAATGGTGAATAGGTCTAAGATCAGGGTCCTATTCCCTATTTTCTACACTCTCAAAATATTGGTTATCAACTTGTGGAAGTTTGTAGATAATTTTGTAGCTTCAAATCTTTGATTTTTCACTTTAGATGACAAATTTTGCAACCTTGACAACTTTGACAATTTTGCTTCAAATCTTGCTCTTCAATCTAAAACCTACTTGAAGGATTAGAATGAATTGCTAGGAGAAACAATATGAATTAACAACTTATTTATACTAGATTAGGAGATTAATCTTGAAATTCAAACAATTAAGGTTGACACCAGATCTAAAAGTAAACTTTATTAAATTCTTGCTAGAATTAAATTTGAAAAGGGGGTCCTCATTAAGGGTGGACCCATTCACCACCTAGGGTGAATGGGTCCTGGCATTGCTTTCTAGGACCTAACCCTGAGGGATGGAAAGAGCATTAAAAAACCATTTAAGATCAACTCAAAAATGGGGGTCCCATTAAGGGAGGACCCATTCACCACCTAGGGTGAATGGGAATTGGCACCATTTTCTAGGACCTAAATTTTCCCAATTAATTTTTTTGTTATTTAAATAATGGGTGTCAGGATAGATCTTCGAGAGTTGTCATAAACAAGGTTTAAATTTGAATTAAAGGGGTTAGTTAACTACAATTAACCATAATTAATTAAGACCACCCTAGATAAATGTGAAAGTGCTTTACAACAAATTACAACACCTAAATAAGGTACAAATTTAAAAATATTTTCTTAAGGGGCCCATTAAGCTTAATTAGGTAAATAAATCCTAGAAAGTGTGAAAGTGTGTTACAACACTTCACACCACCTTTGCAAAGGACCAATTAAAGCATGTTTTAATCAAATAAAGGGCATATCATAATGTGAATGTGTACAACACATTACAACACTAGTCCAAGACACCATTAATTTAGTTTTAATGTCAATTACCAAACCAAGTAAGGGAAAAAGGCTACTTATTCTATTACTACATTACCTTTTTATTTTTCATTTAGGCCTCCATTGAAATGTCCCACAAACTCACATAATGCCTGTAAAATCATGACACATGTCCAAATTTTGCTACATTTGATAAAAAAATTCAAGAACATGACTCATGTCCCTTTTCTACAATTCCACAAAGTAATTTTGGACCCTTTCAAGATACCCTGCAAACTCATGGAATACCCTTAAAATGTCACACATGGCACTCATATGGTCTTCATAGAGCTCATGTAATATTGAGTGATTCTCATCATGCCATGTGTCATTCATTCCACAATATCACAACTGATGTTTATGTTTACTAATAAACCTCCATGAAATGATGGAATCCACTAAAAAGGTGAGACCTGTCAACATTTTAGAGGTTTCATGAAGCATTATTTTTAAAAATAAAATATTTTTGTAGAAAGGGGCAATGGGGTCCACATGCTAGGTGTGGATAACTTAAAGGTTTATAAATTGTGTGCTTTTAAAATAACTTATTGTTACTAGGGAATGAAAAGGCTGAAAAGTTAATAAAATATTAGGACACGAACATAATACTTTAGGCTTTTAATAAATCATTTAAGTGATAGGTCTAATCAGTAACTTAGGCATGCAGGGTCAGTAAAGGTATGAGGGGATAACTCTTAAGTCACAACTTAAAAGGTTGATTAATTGGATGCAAGTGATCAACATCAAATTATAATAAAAGTAACTATAGTGCCACTTAGAAGTAGGGAGTTTATGGTTTTAGTCCTAAACAAAGGCATTTGATAGTATTTATAACAAATCCTAGCAAGGATATACTTATTGTGAAGCTTATGACATGGGAAAAAGAATAAGAACTAAGAAATTTTACAAAAAAAGACTACCAGTTCCTAGCACTTAAGTGATACAATTAAACATGTGCATAATAATTTTTTTAAAGATGTTCTTAGGGAAAAAGGGGCCCAAAGGTTACATACAGGGACTTAGACTTATGGATTTTAATAATTTTGGAAAAATTATAATTGGGTCCTAGGTCTGATTGGTATGCTAAGAAAAAAGGGTCGATTAAGAAATGGGATGGAGATCCATAAGTTATCACTTAAATGACAGGTAACTGAAACAAGTAGTCAATGTAGGATTAGAAAAAATAATTTTAGTGCAAGTTAGACCTAGGTTTTTAAATTTTTTATACCTAAACAAAATCTTATAACTGTAGTGTAGGAAAAGGTATCCCTTTTTTACACTTAATTTGGGAAATATTAATAATAAAATGGACTAAATTAAGCCTTAATTTAGTGTTGCAATATGTATTTTACATATTCACATTAAGTTTAGGGCCTTATTAAATAAAATGGAATTAATTATGCCTTAATGCATGGTGTTGCAAGGTGTATCTTTACACTTTCACACTCATATGGGGATTTATTAATTAATTGAGGTTAATCTTCCTTAATTGGCCCCTTTAATTCAAATCCAACCCTAACTAGTTGTATTTTTTGAAGAGGGAAACCCAACATTCAATAATTCCATAGCATAACACTTATCATTGGATAATGTGTGTCCTAGGTAAGTGACCTAGGACCCATTCGCCCAAGGGAAAATGGGTCCTCACTTAAACACATGACCTAAATTTTTGCTACGTTTTTGGTAGTATTTTAAAGATTTCAAATCTATATTCACATGTTGGCTTGTGTTATTTGAATTTTGAGAATTAATATTGCATATGTATAAGTATAAGGTCATCTCACTATGTTTCACCTAGCAATTTTGAAGCAAGCATTCCTATAGCAAGATCAAGATATTTTCAAGGGCATTATCAAGAGCACTTTTAAGGCATTCAAGGGTAGATTTGTTGGAAAAACAAGAGTAAACAACTGAGAGGGGGGGTGAATTAGTTTTCCCAAAACTTAAAAACTTATTCAACTTATTAACTTTATTCTCAAATCTAATTATTAACCATGAAAACAAAAATTAACAAAACATCAGCACACATAACACCAAGATTTTTTACATGGAAACCCTGTTAGGGGAAAAACCACAGTGGAGGATAGTCCACAAAATTATACCCTGTTAGAAGTATAATGAAAATGAAATATGGGGAATGCAATTGCATTCAGGAGCACTTCTGAGAGCTCACTGCTCAATTACAAAGGAAGACACACTATCTTACAAAGAGATTCAAATTAAAGCCATCCACATGGATTTGAACTAATAAAAGAGCATCTGCTAATGCCTAATCATAGTTCTAGTTAAGCACATAAATAACTCTTCACTCTTCTTCACACTCTACTTTTCCTTTGAATGATTAGGACATTATTCATACATATACACACACTCTCACACTTCAATTCAAACAAAAAATGCTCTTATATATCCACAACAAGAGATTTCACTGCTACAAGTCAGCCAAAAAGAAATAATAAAATGAATATAACTGTCGGCCCAAAACATTCATAGTAATCAGTGCTTATCAACCAAAGTCAGCCATAACTTAGTGAGGACGTAAATCAACATCTTCAACATGCAAACACTTCAATTAAATTCTCCTCAAAGATCCACAACACGCTTCAACACCATGTCATCCAAAAACATAAAAAATATGAACATGCAAGGGAAAATCACCAACCACGAGCACAATGATCAATGTAGATGTGAAACAAGGATAGAGCATGATCTAGAAGCATCCAAAAACATTATGAACCAATAGAGAAGCATCCACAACAGCTAAACTAACTGAAATAGCCTCATCTTCAATCAAGAACACTAACTGAAGAAACATAAAAACTATCTGAATGAAAATATTCATAACTCGATGAAATATTCATGCAAATCTCTGAAACTCGACATGGATAAACTAGATACACTCAAAAAGAAACCATTTAGTCTAGAAACTGTAATCTTCAACATCTAAAACATACCACCATACTAAACTTATCTTAACCACTGACAACGTGCAACACATTTCTTTACAATTTTCTCAATATCCTCGACATATACAACTTCAAATGAATTAATGCTAATAGTGTTGACATCAATGACAACCACATATTAGTAGCACAACCACAACATCCAACAATCTCTCCCTTTGGAATTGATGGAAACACATGATGTGAAAAAAACCATCAACCCAACTAACTCTTGACACTTACTCCTCCTTAGGATCTGACTCATTTTCTCCTCAATTCTTCCTCATGAGTTTTTCTCCCACATAACTCTTCTCCCTAGATAATCACAAATTTTTCACATGATTCTTCTCCCCCTTTGACATCAATGACAAAGAATCTCTAAGCTCTGAACCACATATCTAAATTTTTGAACATCTAACTACTCTGCCTGAGTAGCAGCCACCACAACATCAATATGAAACAAAATATGTCTATGAAATGCACATACTCATGCAATTGCATTGCATCCTTAGTTCTAATTAGGAGGGGTAATCACCCCTAACTTCCCTCTGAGACAATCAAAATTATCCTTAGGCAATGACTTGGTAAAGATGTCTGCAATCTTCTCCTTAGTAACACATATTCCAATCTTACTTCTTTTGCACTTACCTTCTCCCTCAAAAAATGAAACTTGATAGATATATGCTTTGTCTTTGAATGCAACATCAGATTCTTGGAAATGTTAATAGCACTTTAATTATCACAATATATAGCAATAGACTCATCATATACAACTCTAATATCCTTAAACATATGCTTCATCCATAGGACTTGAGTACAACTGTTAGCAATAGCAATGTATTCGGCCTCAACAGTGGAAAAAGAAATGGCATTTTGTTTCTTGCTTAATCATGATATTAGCTTCTTACCCAAGAAAAATGCTCCACCACTAGTACTTTTCCTATCATTTGCATCTCTAGCCCAATTAGCATCAGTAAAGGAACTCAAAGTAAGATCATCATCTTTAGGATACCATAGGCCAAGATCAATAGTTCCCTTCAAGTATCTAAAAATTCTCTCCACAATAGTCACATGAGATTCCTTTGGATCAACTTAAAATCTTGCAACAATACATACAACATTCATAATATCAAGCCTAGTTTGAGTTAAGTACAACAATCCACCAATCAATGATCTATATCTTGTCTGATTTTCATTTGGAGAATCATCTTATGTGGTCAATTTGCATCCGGTCACCATGGGTGTACCAACTGGCTTTGAATATTCCATACCAAACTTCTTCAACAATTCCTTCACATACTTGGACTAAGATATAAATATCCATTTATCTAACTAAGTAATTTGCAATCCCAAAAATAAATTTTATCTCACCAATCATGGACATCTCAAATTCATTCTACATTTCACTAGAAAAATTCATGCACAAAGCATCATCTCCTCCAAAAATGATATCAACAAAGACTTCAACAATCAGATCTTTATCATCATTCTTGAAATACAAATCACTATCAACAGTACCTTTGTTAAATCCAAGCTTCAACAAATACTTATCCAATTTGGCATACCATGCTCTAGGGGCTTGCTTAAGTCCATACAATGCTTTCTTCAACTGACACACCATATCTTCGTTATCAATAAACTGGAATCCATCAGGTTGCTCAACATACACTTCTTCTTCTAATTCACCATTTAAAAAATATGATTTGGCATCCATCTGATAAACTTTGTAGTCCTTGTGAGCAGCATAGGCAAGAAATAATCTTACAGCTTCAATTATAGCAACAGGGGAAAAGGTCTCTTCAAAATCAATTCCTTCCATCTATGAATATCCTTTACATACTAGTCTTGCTTTGTTTCTAATCACTTCACCTTGCTCAGTCAGTTTGTTTCTAAAAATCCATTTAGTTCCAATAACATTCTTATCCTTAGGTCTGGATACAAGAGTCCATGTATCATTATTTTCAACCTATTTCAATTCCTCTTTCATTGCTTCAACCCAATGCTCATCTTTACATGCTTCATTCACACTAGTAGGCTCAGTCTTAGAAATCAAGCAATATTCTTCTGCAATCTTTCTCCTAGTCTTGACACCTTTGTTCTTATCACCTATAATCTGATCTTTTGAATGATTCAATATTACATACCTTGGAGTCTTCTTAGAATGTTCTTCAACTTCAGGTTCCTCTAATCTCCCTTCTATGTTTCCACTAGTTTCTCCTTCTTCTTCATTCTCTTGATTTATCAAACTGATTTGTACTTGATTTGTGGTCTAATCTTTCTTTCCTTGATTTGTATTGTTATTCTGATCATCATAGTCATATCCATAGGTTGTGGATGGTTTACCTAAGTCTTCATCAACTTTGACATTTTCACTTTCAACAATTTTCTTCAATATTTTATTGTAACACCGATAGCCCTTTCTCTTGGTAGAATAACCTAGAAACATACCTTCATCACTTCTAGCATCAAACTTTCCTATGTCTTCATCTCTCTTAATGTAACACCTACTTCCAAATATCATGAAGTATTTAACAGTAGGATTTTGACCATTCCATAGCTTAAAAGGGGTCTTACTAGTATCACCTTTGATTTATACCTAGTTGAGTATGTACACAATAGTACTCACAACTTCTCTCTTGTAGATATGAGGGGAATTT